>NW_004624876.1:824289-893762 GCF_000247695.1 Heterocephalus glaber
AGAACAGGTACAAGAACTCTCCAATGCAAAGTATAATATCCTAGGTTTAAAGAAATGTTTGGACTACTTACTTTATACAGCAGATAAGGGAATTTTTATTATTCTTGACTAACTTCTGAGGGCTTTCAGGGGAGACTACTTCTTGGAAATAAAATGACACCTTGTTCATTATGAATATTTCTAGTAAGTAAATGTGCATTTTCCAAATCATGATTGATTTAATTACTATACAAGCCCACCATATAGACATTTTACTATTTAGTGAATAGAATTGTGAGGTTTTTAAATGTACATTTGTATTACAATTAGTGCTCCAAGGCACATCCTTTATGTAACTCATTTCCCATGTTACTAATTTTTCACCTTGAATAAATTTTTAAATTTTGTATTCAATTTTGTATTATTTGGTGAAAGTATAGAAATTTTAAAAATATATCTTTGCTGTTTCTAAATTATTCTCAATCAGTGTATAGGAACTTATAATTCTACCAACAGAGTATGAAATGGCCATTTTTTAACCTAGAAAAAGTTTTTAAATAGTTATACAGTTTTATCTTTGTGTGTGCACATTGTGTGTGTGTGTGTGTGTGTGTGTATGTGTGTGTGTGCACATGCAGTGAGAAAGAGAAAACCCAGGGCCTCCTACATTGTTGTAAGGCAAGAACTTTATAACTCAGTGAGCATACCCACTCCTGATTGATATTTGACATGTACGAAATAAAAAGTAAAATGGAAAGTGATTATTGATTTCTTTATTCAACATTTCTCTTTCATACATAGATAAAATTAATTCAAATTTCAATGTTGAAAGAATGGATTATTCTTTGTCATTTCATTATTCAATCCTGTCTTATACTACAAGGATTTAAAAAATTATTTTAAAACTATATAACAATGACCAGGATTGCCTGAAAGTTTTAAAATAATGAACATAAAAGATGTGATCATAATTATTAGACTCTTTAGTGTACTGTTGTATTAAAATAAATTCTAAATATATGCTCTGTGTAAGACAGCTGAAGGCACTATCTTATACTGTAAATCATTTCTCAGATACTTATAGTGTTTGAGAACACAAAATTTTACATGTAATGAATTTATAAACTTGTGAAGAATCATTTTTAAAATTGGTATATGCTTTCAATGGCTAATATTTATCCTTGTTTTGAAGAACTGGTATACATACATATTTTTCTTCTCTCACTTCTTCTGATGCCCATCTCACCAGACCCAGAAATCTTGGGCCCTGGAACTAGAGAGAGCTCAGGGAAGGAAATCCCAGAGCTTTGGGAGGCTGAAGAAGGAGTATCACAGATTTAAGATCAGCCAGGCCCAATTAGTGAATGAGACCATGCATGCCTCAAACAAAAAAGAAGAGAAAAACAAAATTTAAAATGATGGAATAGAACTCAAGGAGAAGTGCCTCACTCAAATTCTAGTACCAAAAAAAAAGAAGAATGATCAAATATCTTCCAACTAAGATATCCAGATCCGGAGAGGATATATGTAGTAGCATATTTGCAGTCATCTCATTTACATGCTTAGAAATAAAAAATTGAACCAACGCAAATAACCACCAGTATGCCAATGTCTACATGATTGTCAATCCCTTGCAAGGTGTGCTGACTAAGACACACATGAAAAAGGAACAGCAAAAGCTTTGGGTTCCTGAAATTATATGTGATTTTTATTGTTTTTCTTTTTAATTTTTTCTCCACTATAGAAATACTGAATTTATGTAATATAAACAGCATGTTCTCAGGCTGATTATACAAAATCAAATAAAAAAACACTGATAATCCAAGGATATACCTTCACAATCCACCCCCCAAACCAAGACACAAACAAAATGAAACAAAATAGCAACAAAAAAATCCTCAAGCTTGGCTTTCAAGTACTTCAAAATGAATTCTAACAATTTTAACATTAAACGTACATCAGCAGTATGATTGAACAATTTCACATCTAAGTATCTCTCCTAAGAAGTGACAGTCTACACCATAAAAACAGGTGTGTAAGAATGGTCACAGCAGCTTCACTTTTAAATCAACACTAGAAACAAAACAAATGGCCATCAGCAGATGGATGAGGAGCAATTCCTGCCCCATTCACACAATGGACTGTGAGGGCTTCACCACTGACAAGAAGCAGCACATGGGAAACCCACCATGGTTTACTGCCTGAAGACCTACAAAAATATATATACTGAATGGTTATAGCTCCCCACCCTCTAGAAAGGGCAAATCAAGTGGTCAGCATGGGATGAGGGGACAGAAGGGGATAGCAATGGACACAGGAAAAATTCCCACGTGAAGTGTGAATGTGCCCTGCATCACCACTGGGGCAATGATCTCCAGGGCCTCACAAAGACTGCACCTTGCACTCACCACCTGCTGTCCCTTTGCACTAGGTCAGAGCACTGAACACCGCCCTTTGTGATTGAGTTCATTATCTGTGTGAATACCTTTAAATGTGCACCTGAAAGTTACAGCCTGCAATGAATCTTCCATGACAGGCCATTCAGGAGATAATATTTCAAATGTTTTTAGCTCTTAAAGAAAATGACTGCACATATTTTTGGAACATCACCATAGTCAATGTTTGAATTGAAATGAAAATGAAGGCAATGCAGTAGAGAAAATCCTCCTAAAATTCAACAGATCTTTAAGTGATGACCCTGAGTACTGGATCTTGAGAGAATGAATCTTTTGGATGGAACATCACACTCCCCACCATGACTGCTGCATCTGAAGTTTCTACATATATGCTGCAATAAAACAAAGTTCATCAACCTGTACCATTACAAACAGCTTTTCTAGTTTTTCATTGCTGTTTTTAAGGACCATTCAAATTTCTTCCACTATGAAAGACATGGGTGGTATCTTCCCAAAATCATGAAAAGCTTTATACCACAGCAATATATGCACACCCATATAGGAGCAAAATATATAACAGCAAAATCTTGGAAACAGCACAAATGCCCATCAAAAGTGTAGTGGTTAACAAAGATCTAGGGTCTCTTTTTTTACAAAAATGGAGCATTTATCAGTGACAGAAAAGGATAAGCTTGAGGCCTTATGCACCTTGAGATCATAGTCTTTATTGAAATTAAACTGACACACATTTTCAAACATTGCATTGTTTCACTCCAAAAGGGTAAAAAAGGTTCAAATTGCATAATAGATATTGGGGAATAGAAAATGAACAAAGAGAAAAGGGAATAAGGGAGTTGGGAGGGGGAAATTATAAAAGGTACAATGGAAAAAGAATAGCAAGAAAAAAATGGAAGCAAAGCTTTTGTAAATAATGAGGGGATGAGGAGTTACAGAGAGAACAGAGGACTGGGGAAAAGGAAATCATGACACGTCACATAGAGAACCACATTCCCTAGCATGACTGTGATCAATATATATATATCTAAAATGTACTAATATTAATTTTATTAAACCTCCATGATGGTAAGGTATTTCTGGAATGATATATACACAATACAACATAGTAAATTTTTCTGCCAAAATAAAAATAAAGGAAGGGGCCATAGGATTTTCTTCTCAGAGGGGGAGGCTCCACTTATGGACCCCAGCACATGACCTCACTTCCTTGGTGACAGGTTCCAACAGAACTTGGAACCCTGGAGTCACCAGGCACCACAGTCTCACCAAGGCTGCCTAACAGTCACTTGGCTGAAGAGAGTCAGCAGTGAACATGCTGTGCTGCTGTCCCAGGCCTCGAGGCCACAGCCTCAGGACCTCACACAGCAAAAGCACTTGGGAACAAGTGAGAGGATGGGTGACTAAGTCCAGATGTTACAGGCCACTCACCAGCAACTGCCCAGTCCTCAGGAGCAGCACAGGGCAGGCCTTACCACACCCAGAGACCTCAGAGCCTGAGATGAGAGGGAGCCCAGGGCAGGTCTCCCTGGGCCTGGCCACCAGGCACTCTGAGCAACTGAGTCCAGGGCAAGAACATTTAGGCCTGCCCACCACTGTGAGTCCCCTGCACCACTCCCACCCTAGGTCTTCACTCTCTGTGTGGGGGGTGGGAGGACAGGGTCAGGAGAGAAGTTCCTCCTGGGCTGGAGTGGGTGCTGGAAGGCTGTGAGCCCAGGGTCCTGTCACATCGCACCCATGACAGGGATGGCAGGAGGAGAAGGCCACTGCCCAGGGATGATCCACAGCCTCCGGAGCCATCTCCTGTCCTCCTGGGTTAGAAGCCTCTGGGTTAGAAGCTGTTTGCATTTGGGGAGCATAAGGTTACCTGGTGCAAAACCAGCACAAACTGTGACAAGGCAGAGACTCATACTGCCTGCCAGCTGCTGGACACTGTCCCACCAGAGCTGCACAGAGGACATCAGGACATGGGCCTGGAGCTGTCCCTTGTGCCTGTGACAGACACTGGGCCAAAATAACAGATGCCAGCTCAGGCCCAGGGTGTGTGTGTGTGTGTGTGTGTGTGTGTGTGTGTGTGAGCAGAGGGGACTCTGTCCTGAAGGCATGGGGCAACAGAGAGGCCCCTTGAGGATAGACAACACCTTCACCTCCTCCCTGCAGGGCTTGGTAACAGTGGGCCAGGGTCCTGCTCCCAAAGGTATCTGGGTCCCATGTCACCAAGATCCACATCCTCTCTGTTCAGCCTCCACTTTGGCCAGAGGCAAGGTCACCATCCACATGCTGGAGGAGACCCAAGAAAGAGATATGGACAAGGTGTCACTTCAATCCTCCCATGATTGCATTTGGCCATTTCACCTCACTGTAACTCCTGGCCCAGGCATCCATGTGGCTGATTCCTCATAAGTACCCTGGGAGGGATCTCAGGACCCAAGGGATGTTGCTCATAATGGCACAGAGTTACACACAACCTCTCAGCTAACAAGCTGGCCTGAAATGCTAGTATTTATAGGAGTCCCTTTTGAAATTGAACTCTAATATGAGGCCCACTTTCTGCCAGATCCTACTGTACCCTCCTGGTAGGAGCCACTATGGACAATTCAGAGTTTGATCAAGGCTTAATCCTCAATTCCTCCTTATGAGTGATGGGTGGGACACCAATTCCATGTCTCTTCACTGTTCCCTCATAGACTCAAAATCAGGTGGCCCAGAGCCTGGCAGAGGTGTGCACAGTGAGGGCAGCACAAATAGCCATGACAGACCCTGAGGGAGGCCCCGGGGCAGGCCTTCCTGGACAGCTGGCCCATCAACGGGCCCTCCTTCCCAGACACCAGAAGGGCCTGCATTGCCTTCCCACAGGAGGGGATGGTGGGAAGGTGCGTTTTGCTTTCAGCAGCACAGTGGACCTGGCCACTATGGCTCCTAGTTTGGGAAGGTGCAAGCCTCTCTCAGCCTCAGTTGCAACTCTGAGCAATGGAGTTCTGGGAAAATCAAGCCCACATCATGGCTGTGGGATGGAATGCGGCCTCTATGGTAAGGGTTGACCTTGGCCTTGGGGCTGGAAAAGACCAGCTACAGCCACCATGCTGATTCACACAGACAATCTTCCACCCCCACTGGGAAGCAGAGCCTCCCCATCACTAAGCCCTGCACTTGGGGAAAGTTGTACTGGTCATTTCAAAGATTGAAGAGTCACTGTATGGCTTCAGGGTGGTCCTGCAGCAGGAATCCTTGGGCATGTAAAGTCCCCAGGCCCACTCAGACATCATGCAACAGCAGGTGGGTACATCACTTGATGAATATACATGTAAACACACTAGGCACAGACACTTTTCCAGGCATTGACCATAATCCAATAACCACAGCACTGCCTTCTTGGATTTCAATGCTATTTGGGCTCCTTACAGCCACCCTGGACCTCACAATGAGTATTCCCCACAGTAGCACAGATGAAGCCCTTCCTGGCTTCCCTACTTGTGGATAATGAGCAGTGCAAGCATAGTCCATGAGACACACAGACACTGAGAACAACTTGGCTACTTGAGCTACAGCCTGAGGAGAGGCAGGGCAGAATGGGCGCCTGCTGTCCCTCACTTCTTAGTTATGGTGCACCAGCCCTGTGTCCATGAATACAACCACACAGAGGACACCAGACCCTGTCCTCATGGAGCTGACAGTGGGGACAGGCAGAGAGTCACAGGGTCAGGCTGCCCTGAAGAAGGAAGAGGCTGTCAGACCACTGAACAAAGGCTTTCTCCCATGGAGACTTCTGTCAGGCTCTCAGGGCTCTGGGGCAGGACTGCTACACCAGGCAAAGGGAGCAGATGGGGCTCACTCATGGGCAAATGGGGCAGGAGGTTCAGGTGTCCCTGGCAAGTAGTATATTAGCAAAGGCTCAGCTTCTCAGTCTGCCTCCTGCCTGCTTTCCACAGCTGCATGTCCTCTGTCCTTGGCTCCTTGCAGGAACTGCATTCCCACATGCATCACACTGCCAAACTTCTCCTGGCCCAGCTGTAGCAAGAGGAGTTCACTGAGGCAGAGCCTAAGGATAAGGAGCAGGAGGGTATGGGCCTGTGGGCATGGGGGAGGGGTGGGCCTTTGAACACAGAGGTCAAATGGGGATGGCGTGACCCAGGAACAGGGAGACATTGATTCTAGTGGGCATGTGCAGTCTAGTGTGTGTGTGGGGGGACTTCCCAGGGGAGGCTTCCTGAACAGAGCTCTCTGATGGGCAGTGGGAATACTGTGCCACAGAAAGGAACATGGACAGTTGGTCATCTTTTCTACTCTTGTAGCTGCGGGGTCACCTCCAGCCCAAGCTGAAGACCCAGCAGCAGAGCCCACACCAGCTCCACCTGCAGCTGCCTCCCCAGCTCTGGCACCACAGCCAGAGTGAGCCCCAGGAATCACTTCTCTTCCAGCTACACAACTGGGGCAAATGGTGGTTCCTCAGCAGGTGTCACCTCCTGATCTCCCCTTGGGGCCAGCTCCTGCCCCACACCTGCCTTTCCCCACCGTTACTGTTGCTCAGGTTCTGTTCTTTACTTTTGCACTTATTTTCTGGATTTATGTCAATAATAGAGTGATTTTTAAATAAAAGCTAAGATTTTACTTTTGCTTAACATGATTGGCTTGGTGGCATGAAGTGGCTTCTCAGTGTGGTCAACCTGACACCTCTGTCCAGGTCCAGAGCATTTCCCTCAGTGCTGCACCCATGAGTGGTTTCTCCCCTCTCCCCTACTCCTAGTCCCTGGCCACCACTCATCTTATGTCCCTGTATTTAACCTATTTAGCTCAGTACAATCAGATTTCTCCTTGGCCACATAATCCTGGAAGGGACTCATGAATCTTGCTTTGCTTAGTAGGGAAAATCCTACACAGATCCTATGCATTTTTCATTCACCTGTTCAGTAAATTACACCCTTATTTTTGTCAGACAAGACAGTTTTTAATCAGTGCTACATCGAATGAAGAATAAAAGAAAGGATATAGTCATCCCACCAGGAACCATGACCTCCCCCAGAGTTCTTCCTTTTCCCTATCTGTGTCTCAGTGATCAGGCTATGTGTTCCACATGCTGGGTAAGGGTGTGTCAGACCATAGCTCCCCCATCATCTCATGTATGCAATGGGGACATGACCTCTTCATGCTCCATCGCTTGGCATATTCCATGGCTCAATGACACTGTTGTCTCAGCAACTTCTGCTCAAGTCATTTTTCAGATTTTCTTGCCCATGACATAGCCAAAAGGAAAATTTGCTTCTCTAAATCTCATTTTTTAAAGATGGTCTCCTGCCGGTGGTGACTGCATCACAGTCATGGTAACATGGGCAGGGACAGACTCACATTTCTAACATCTGCCTGCTCCCTGTGGCAGAATGAACACTCAGAATCAGGGATACTGAGCTCACCGGGACCTCTGGGTCATGCAGCTCTACAGGAATCCAGGGGTCAGGGAGGCAGTCCATAGCTAACATTTGTCACATATTAGAGGACACAGGGACAGCACAGTGCTGCCCAACCACTCTATGTGAAATGGACACATCTTCTCTAAATGGTAATTTAATTTTATTTTTAAAATATAACAGTTTAAAACATTCACAACATACTGAAGAGGGCTGAAGTTCCTAAGGGGATTGGTCTAGTCTTGCACATGGACCCTGCAGAATCTTCTTGACTGAGGGACTTTACAAATCAGTAATTTGCTTTTCAGTACTGGGGATTGAATGTGGGACCTTCTCACTGAACTACATCACCATGCCATTTAATTTCTTTTTAATTTTGTCATAGGATCTCACTAAGTAGCTCATCTGCTCAATGTGGACTCGAATGTCTAATCCCCCTGCCTCAGCCTTGCAGAGTACTGGGATTATAGATCTACACCACCTCAAAAGGTTTCACTAAGCGGTTTTTAAAAATGGATTCTGTTGGTCCATGTTAGGGTTAGGATATAATGAGATACATCATTGGAAATTTGCACCTTTGCATAATCTCTTTTGGTTTTTGTTTTTTCCCCATTCCCCTGCCCTCCCTTCATCCCCTCCATCCCTCCCTATTTACAAAGACTTTGTTTCCATTTTTTAATTTTCTCATACGTATTCTGTTCCCTTCTTTCCTTTCCCCTTCCCTTCCACTTCCCATTCCCTTTTACCCCTTTCCTTTCTATTTGACATGATCTATTATATCTTTTAGTGCTTACAATTTCAGTTTCTCACACTGCAGAAACTATGCATTATTTACACGTGTGTCCTATTTATTTCCCTTAAGAGTATCACCTCAATGCACATCCATTTAGCTATAAATGTCTCTAATTTATCATTTTTTTGAAAACTGAGTAGTACTCTATTTTATAAAACAAAAAACCCCACAGTTTCTTTTTAAGCCTCCAGTTGATGGGCAATTGGGCTGCTTCCAAGTTTTAGCTATTACAAATAGTGCTGCTATGAACATGGGTGCACATATATCACTGTGGTGTGATTCTTTTAATTCTTTGGGGAAGATACCTAGCAGGGCAATAGCTGGGTCAAATGGGACTTTCAATTCTAGTTTCCTGAGGTATCTCCATACTGATTTCCACTGTCAATTTGGAAAAAACAAACTCTGAAATCAACCACTCTGCCTAGGTATCAACCTGTAGGACTGGGGTCAATTTGTTAGCTCTGGTGAGGTGTGTAGACTCTGCCTGTGGGGTGCTTCTCCCTGAGAGGCTACCAGGGCCTCGCAGCATGCATGGTGACCACAGGCTTTGCCCTGACCTCCCTCCCACACTCCTCTGATGTGCAGAGACCCCACTTCTTTCTCACCTTTGAGCACGGTCATCTGGGCAGGGAGAAGGACAAGCCCGTCCCAGTGAGACCTGTTCTGCTCTATCCCCAAGAATCCTTCCCAAGGTGTAGGAGCTTCACACAGCCCCACACCTAAGCCTGTGCCCATGAACACTGTACAAACCATCTTATCAGTCTCCATACATGGCCCACAGTTCATGACCTGCACTGGACAGTCCTGGGCTCCCTCCCTGACTGTACACCCTCACCCCATCCTGGCCCAGACAGCCTCTACACTACCTGCCACACCTCAGGCCTCTCTTCCCTTAGTAGACCCCTCTGACTTTAGTGAGACCCCTTCCATTATCTGGGATCCCACACCAGCCCCCCCCAGCCCCCCCCACCTCGGAGACCCCATGTCCTACCTCAGTGACCTGGAGGACTTCAGGGCAAAACCTGAGGGATGCTGGGGACCCTGCCTGTAGCCCCCCACTGCACCCCAGCCTCCCCATGTCTGGCTGTCTCCACAGCACTGGGTCAGACAGCTGACTGAATTTTTACAGCCTCCCCAGTGGTCCACCAGGCTCTCAGAAGTGGTTACTCTGCCATTTCTGTGTGATTTGTGACTAGATAATTGCCAGGCCTGAGGAAAGGGTGCCAGCCAGTGCTGATTCCGATTTCTGTCATTCCCCCTCCCCTGCAGCCAGCTCAGTTCCTAGGGAACCCTCACTGACTCTGTGAGAGGGGGCAGAAACTGGAAGGCCATGGCTCCTGCCATCTCTGTGCTCTTCCCAGAGCCCAGCACTGAACAGTGTCCCCATCTCTCTCCATCTTGGCCCCTGTCTCCACCCCGCTGAAGACTGACAGTGAGCCGGGGCCCAGGCAGGATTCTGAGGGCTCCTGTCCTGGGGCATCTGCCCCTCCCTGGGACCTCAGACCTTGGGTCAAGGCTCAGAGATTCATGCTCCCATGGCCTGGGCCCCAGCCCTTCCCTAACTAGATCCTCACAGCCCCTGGGGCACTGAACACCTGCCACTCCTGCATTGTTCTCCTCTGGCTGCAGGGACAGCTGAGCAGAGGCCACAGCCAGGCAGCTGCATGGAGTGTCAGTGCACCCAGGGGGCACCATCCCTCTCCTCAGACTTTGTCCACACCAGGATGCCCCACATGGCCCCCAGTTCTGCTCACCAGGACCAGTCCTGCTCAAAACTGACTGTGGCTCCTTACTGCCTTCCCATTTAGCCACAGACTCCTCCCTTTCACACTCAAGGCCATTTATAATGTGACCCCAACCTATCTTTGGAGCCCTAACTTGTGCTTTCTCCTTTCAGAGCCAACAAACTGTTCCCTGGGCCTCAAATACACCTCTTTCCTGTCTCTCTGCTCTCTCTTCCAGGTCCTGCCCAAACGTCACCTCTTCCAGTTTCCTTGCCCAGTCCCCACCTGGTCTGATGCCCCCATGGCCTTGTCCAGCTTGAACAGATTCTTGAACTATGTACCATAGGCTGGCCTTGAACTCATGGTGATTCTCCTGCCACAGCCTTGAGAGTGCTGGGATTACATATGTAGGGCACCACACCCAGCTATTTTTTTTTGAGACAGTGTCTCTTGCCCTGACTCTGGTTGAACTTGTGATCCTCTTGCCTCAGCCTCCTGAGTAGCTGGGTTTATATGCATGGGGCATTGTGCCCAACTTCTTCCATTATAACTTGGGCTTCCCCTCGCTCACTGAAGTGTATTCCAGTTTAAGAGAATAACAGGTGCAATGTGTAACCACTTTGTTGCCCACTTCAGTACTTTCCGGATGAGGATATCCAAAGCCTGCTGAGGCTCCGTAACTGGCTTCCATTGTGTTATTTTACAGCCTGGAGAACAGTGCCTTTCTTTCCCTTCTTGATTTACTTTAAGCAAGTACTGTAAGTGAGGCATGGCAGTGGTTGCACAGAATCTGTGTAGCTGAGGCTGAAGAGACTTAGTCTGATTGAATCTAGGTGCTAAAGTTGCCTCTGCATAAATTAGACTATTTTAATTTGGGGAAAGGAATTATGGGTGGTAGTGGAGTGCTACACTGCCGATAAAACACTGCTTTTATTGGTCTTATATCCAACATTAGGATTGTGGGTTAGTTTCATTTGGGAAAAGATTTACACTGCTCAAAAATGTTTTCAGAGCTGGGTTTAGGGAGACATGACTTTAATCCCAGCATTCTGGGAGGCTGAGCCAGGAGGATCCTAAGGTCAAACTCAGACTGGGCAACTTACCAAGACCCTGTTTTAAAATAAAAACAAGTCTGGGGATGCAGCTCAGTGCGAAGACCCTGGGGTTCAATCCCCAGTAGGCATATGGGAGGAAGACCCTGGACACTGGTTGGCTGCAATGGTCCTAAAGGCCCAGTCTGCCAAGGAACCATGGGAATTCATAATGGCAGGTGACAAGATCCCTCATTAGTCTAAGTGACAGGCACTATCCCCAAGGTTCTGAAGGAGCCCTCAGGGATAGGGACTTGTCTTTAGCCAACATAGGGTCAGAGGACATAACCACAAATGCTGAAAGAAATACAACAAAAGGACAACTCTCCCAGGACAGCCAGACCCTAGCCAGCCCTTGGAGACAAACTGTCCACTCTCCACACAGCTCGCCCAGTATAGCTGACTGGGGCCCAGGTGTGGCTGAGATGGGCTTGGGGTCTCCTGTGTGTGTGTGTGTGTGTGTGTGTGTGTGTGTGTGTGTGTGGTGGCACCCCTGTCAGCCAGAAGGAACTTGGAGGGAGTGCCCCTACTTACCCAAGGCAGGAAGTGACCTCTGACCACTCCAGGAGCCTGGAAATGTCTCCAAGGAGAGCCATAGCAAGAGCTCAGCACACAGACCCCCCTCATGCCTCACTGAGCCTGGGGATGGGCTCTTCTGCCAGTGGGAATGGGGTCTGCGATGTCCCACAACTACTGCTGCAGGGACCCCAGGACTAGGGGATGGCCTGTCTTCTAGGGCCTCTGCGGTGCTGAGGATTCAGTTCTAAAAGGTCCAGCTCCCAAGTCTCCTGTGACTGGATGGTGGGGTGGTGGGTCCCTCCTGGAGAGATCTCCTCATTAAAAGGTTCTGCCAGGCTGGGAGCCAAGGGACAGTGATGGTTTGCCTAGAACCAGGACTCAGGTTTTGAGGCAGGACTCACCTCTGCTTTCCCATCCCTATTTCCTCAGAGACCATAAGACGCTGTAACTTATTTAATTCACCTGACTCCTGCCCTCCCTCCCAGGCCCCTGGAAGCAGACTCTTGACTTTAGGGGGCACTAACTCCCTTATGGCTGGAAAGCAGGGAATTTCACCTGTTCAGTAAACATACTTACATTCTATAGGAGAATGGAGAGGGATGGGGTAGATTTGAAATTAACTCCTGGGGCTGGCCTTTGTCCCTGGGGCCTCTCCCCAAGTCCCTCCTACCACCACATGGTGTCACTTGACTTACTTTTCCTGTCTGTGAAACGCTCTCACTCACCTGTCATGAGATTTGATGGCTTGGGAGGTCAGCACTTTGGAAGCAGTGATGGTGGTGTCAGGGAATGACAGAGGGCAGGCAGGGTGAGAAACCTGGGGGGGGGGTCACTATCACATTGGTGCCTTGACAGCCCTGGGCCTGCTTGCCTCCCCCAGTAGCTCTGCACCCTCAAAGTGCCACCTTTCTAACAGGAAGGGGACCCCCAGTATCACCAGGACCTCAGGGCAGAGCCTCAGCTGCCCTTTCTCCTCAGGCAGGGAACCCTGCCCCTCTGGGTGTAGGGCAGCTCTGTTCTGAGGGGGACACAGCCCTGACCCACTGTGACAGGAGAGACCTAAGTCACGCCTCAGAGGACACCCAGACTGAGCAGAGACATGGCTCCCTCCACAAAGGAAGAGGCACCCCTAACCCAGGAAGCCTCCAGTCTAATGGCAGAGGCACAGGGCTTCACAGAATGATAGCAGAGGCACAGCTCTGTCCTGGGGAAGTCCTGGAACACTGAGCTTCTAATCTTTCCACAGGGGCACAGTCCTTGCCCCTAGGTGTGCCTAGGCAGAGGAACAGTCCTAGGAGAGTGGCCACAGGTCTAATGAAGGTAGTGATACAGATTAAAACACATGAGTGGCAGCCCAGCATGGTGGCACATGCCTGTGATCCCAGATTGCTAGGAGCTCAAGGTCAGCCTGGCTCCATAGTCCATTCCTAGTGAGACCCTGGCTCAATAAACCAAACCAGGGCCAGAGATTTAGCTCTGTGGTTCTGCCACCTGCCTCACAAGCACAAGGTCCAGAGTTCGATCCCTGGTACCAAAAAAAATGGCAATAAACCAAACCAAAATGAAACAAAAGAACCCACAAAACCCCAGAAAACACAGATATCACCCAAACCCATGAAGCTGAGCCACTGGTGAGCCCCAAAAGAGCTGTGTGAATTAGACAAGTCACTCCATGAGCCTCAGTCCCCTGTATTGTAAAATGCCAGCAATGTGAGAGGGGAGGCAAGGCTGTGTGTGCAGGGATGGGACTCATGGCTGCTGCTGCTGGGGCAGGGGAAAAGGTGGGAATGGGGGGCCTGGCCAGGTGTGCTGGGGTCCAGAGTCCCTGGAAGCACTTGTGTCTGAGTTTGCTGGGCAGGCGCTGGTGGCCAGATCCTCTGTCCTCAGCAGGGAGATAGATGGTGGGCCAGACAGACCTGGGTAGCCCTGAGGGGCCACTGTCTTGGCAAATGAGGTTTGGCTTCCTGCAGGGCATCCCCGCCTGCTTTCATTGTTCCAACCAGCCTTGGAACCCTGTCCCCTAAGTCTTCCTACCTCAGAAAACCCAGGCAGGGCTGTCGGGGCTCCCCTAGAACCTCAGGAGAACTGCCTAGGGGTATGGGGACTCTGCATGGCCAGCTCCAGGCCCCCTAGCCCATGGTTCCACTTCCTCACACCTCCTTCTGGATCACCGGTCCCTGGAAGCCCCCTCTGCCAAGTAACTCATGTGTGGTGGTTGCTGGGGCAACCTCCAACCAGTACCCAGAAACTTCACTATCTTGATGTACAGAAAATGTAACATCATTTGGCAGTTGGTCAGATGCATTACTTAATCTTCAAGTTAAAAAGTACCTGCTGTCGTGTTCTGGCAGAGGCTAGTGCAGAGGAGAAAGACACCTAAAACAGCCAAGCCAGGGTGTAGATGGGCCTGTAGCACTTAATAGCTGAATGTCCTTGGGGAAGATAATTAAACTCTCTGGTCTCTCGTTCTGCCTGCAAGCAAAGAATATTTTTATTGGAGCATAATTTATTAGTCACCTGCCTTGGGAAAGACACGGGGAAGGGCAGTTGTGAAGGAGTTCTTTTCTCTTGGCCCTCGAGTGTCTCCTCTAGGGTCTGAACTGCAATCCACCCAAGAAGGTGTCAAGAGAGATCTGGGAGCAGGGGGAGGGTGGGAGACTGCACTGGCTTCTGTGTCATCTCAGGATCTGGAGCCAGCACAGGCAGCAGCAGTCAAGACTGACTCCATGCCCCAGGCAGCTCCTGCTTCATCCAGCTGCAGGGCATCTCCAGCTGCTCAGGTCTCCTCACCATATAGTGCTGCAGAGGCTGGACAACCCTCCCCTCACCTGAGAAAGTCACCCATTGTTTTTTCCTGTTATCCTGCATCCATGTTTCTCCTGTCTGTATAAGTACTGATTTTAATAAAATGGAATTGTTCTTCTATTTTGAAATCCATGCCTAGGACACCAAATCCTCAAGCCATGCTAAGCAACCCCACAGCACTGTCCAGCTCATGCTGCCTGGAACCCCTAGCTGAGCTCCTGGGTCCTGTGGGGAAGACAAGCTCAGGACCTGAAGGAGGAGGGGACTGAGGAGCCCCCAAGGTGATAGGGATGCAGAAGTGTCGAGAGGGCACCAAATCCAGGCAGGAAAGGGGCTGCCTGTGCTGGATCAGGCCCCTGATGGCCTAGGACTTGGGCTCTGCTTTCAGAACCCCATGTGGCCTTGGAAAGCCATTCACTTTTGAATGTCAGGTTCCAGGCCTGTGGGATGGGACAGCAGCACCCTCCCTGGCTAAGGTGAAGAAACATAAAATGAGCAGGCATGGAGAGCTCTCTGCCATCCCGACACGGGGCTGGGCACCCTCCTGCTATACAGTGTACAGATGCAGAACTCTAGAGGCAGAAAAGTAAGTGTGCGGGAGGGTTTTCATTCTATGGGAGCCTATGGTTGCAAGACATAGCAGGAACATAAACAAATGTAATACTTCCACCCAGAAGAGGAAGCTAGGCAGGAGTGGATGCATATACCTGCAATCCTAGCACTTGGGGAGTCTGAGGCCAGAGAATCACAAGTTGAAGGCCAACCTGGGATGCTTAGCAACTTAGCAATCACTGAGTCAAAAGAAGTGCTACATAATGCCTTGCCTTGTAGCTCACTGCAAAAGTCTTTGGTTGGAACTGGATTGAAAAAGGGCCAGAGGGCCCTGCAGGAGCAGCCCCAGGATGCAACAGAGCTCCAGGGAAGTGAAGCACCACTGGGCATACAGTCACTCCTGGCACTGGGAAAGTGCTCCCACAGGCTGCCGCAGGGAAATCTCCATGTGTGTGGGGTCCCAGGGACAGGGACAGAGCCCAGGGCCTGTGATAGCAAGGCTTGTGCTCTACAACAGAGCTACCTCCCCAGCCCTGGGGATCCTCATGACTTTGTGCAGAGAGATGATGGGGCCAATGCAAAGTCCTCAGCTTCTCCCAATGCCAGCTTTTAAGGCTGGGGGATCTGTATGTTTCCTACCAAGGCAGCAACTGCCCCTCCACTCTGGCTTTGTACTCATTTACCTAAGGGAAGCCACTCAATGGCTCTACCACAAATAACAAAGTTTCCTCTACACTGCCTTCCCTCCTTCACCTAGGCAAGAAACTCCAGTATCACTTCCAAACAGTACCTTCTATCAGTTCACATCAGGCAAAGCAAATACCACAGTCCCTCTCATCAGACACTTGCAACACAGAGAAACTCACCCTGGTCATCGCAGCTCCCCATCACAATAGCAACCGAGGCTGATTTGTTTTGTTTCCTGACCTGGACCAGCAGGTGCACACTGACCTTGACACAACTGTGCAGGCATCTGGGTGTGCCCATAAGGATTGAGGCAGAAGCATGAGTTCCCCCAACTTGGCAGCACTGATGCTCCATGGTGCCATCCTGGGGGCTGGGAGAAGTAACCAAAGTTGGCCTTTCCCAGAAGAAAGCCCATGCCTTGAGATGTACTCTGCAGACTCCTGTTTGGGCATCCAATCCCTGAGCTGTCTCCTTTGTAAAGACAGCTGCAAATAAATTAAGCATCTCACTCAGGTCCCACTGCATGGTGGAAAGAAGGACTCAACTGTAGACAAAGATCCTAAAGCCCACAGTCATTGTCCCAGACTCTGAGTTATCACGGGATTTTGTTGTTGTTGATTTTTGTCTTTTTTTTGCTACTGGGGATTGAACTCTGGTCCTTGTGCTTGTGAGGCAGGCATCAGTAGCTCTGTGATACATCCTGTCCCCATCCCATAATTTATTACAAGTAGGTCAGAGTCCAAACACAGTAGCCTTCAAATCAGGGCTGACACAAGATTTATCTATTAAGTTTTCATAGAACACGGTCATGTGCATTCACGTTTGTACTGGCATGGTAGGCTGAGAATCACAGAGATAGGAGGACAATGCCAACTCAGCCTGATGCCATCAAATAAATGCAATTGATGTCTGCTGAAACTTTCATCCAAAAATATAATACACCTTTTTTTCAGAAACATGGGGAACTTTCTCAAGCACATACCACATCTGAGTGAAATTGATACACATGAGCTGAAAGGGTGCCCTGTATATTAACAGATCATAGTATAATAAAACCAAATAGCACCAGCCAAGGAAACCACAGAAATTATGCAAACACATGAAGACTAAACAATATGCTGGTGAAAGATCAACAGGCCCCAGAAGATATCAGAGAAAACCTTAAAAGCTCCTGTCATCGAATGAAAATGGAAACACAATACATCAAACCTGTGGGACATCATGAAAGGAATTCAAGGAGAGTTTGAATTGTAGCTGTGAAAGCTAACATTTGAAAAATAGAGCAAGCCCAATAAATAACATCATTATGTACATTGAGGTCTTGAGATCAAGAACTATCCAAATCCAAAGTGGTAGGTGAGAGAAATTACACAGATCAAACTGCAAATCAATACAACTGAGACTAAGTTAGCAAGAGCGAATGCCATGTCAAAACTAACACCTCAAGTTTCCAAGATATTCTGAAATTTGTAAAGAAAGGACACTGCCAAATTCATTATTGTAGATAACACTTCCTGATACCCTACTCTTTACCTTCACACTGATCCCACACTCTAATCCTCAACTAAAACCTAAACCTAAATCTTGAACCTGACCCCAACCCTAAATCATAACCCTAAGACTAACCCATTAGTGGAACCCTAATCTGAAACCCAATCCTAGAACAGAACTCTAATAGAAATGCTAACCACAATATTAAATATACCTGTAACTCACACCAAAACTCTAACAACTCACTCACCCTGAACCTCACCCTGACCCTAGCCCCAAACCCTTAGCCTAAACCCTCTCACCCTAATCCCCATGCTACCACTAACCCTCACCTTAACCCTCCTGCTCACCCTAACATCCAAACCTAATACTCACATTCACCATAAGCCTAAACCCTAAACATATTCCTTGACTCTAACCACAAACTCTAATCCTAATCCCTAAATCTAAACACTAACCACAACCTCAACACAAACACCAACCCAAATCCTACAGGAATCCCAACGCCAATCATAACCCTACTGCCAACCTTAACCCTAAAACCTAAACTCTCTTAAACCCTAATCCTTATACCCAATTCTAATCTTAACCCTAACCACTAACACTGATGGCAGAAATTAAACAGTCCCCTCACCTGAAACCCTAATACTATCCCTATGCATAACACTGAAGCTAAAGGCCAACACTAATCCTAATCCCTAACCATCATCTTCATTCTAACACTTACCCTCACTCTAAACCCAACACTCTCCCTTACCCTATGGCCAAACTTCACCTTAATCCTCAGACTAACCATAACCTTCATTCTCAGCTTCGTCCTCACCTAACACTCACAAATCCTAACACCACTTTTCCTCATGATCCAATCAAATGTATTATCAATGTGTTTAGTGATGAAAATTGTACACAACGTGACCACTAACCAAAACCCTAGAAAGCAGAATATCAAGAAAGGGTGAGGAAAGAACAAACTATTCAAACAGAAAACAAATATCTACATAGTATTCTCAAGCCTCTTAAGTCCCATTTACAAGTTCCTGCTGGCCTGACCACTAGTGGTACACGCATGACTGTCCCAATGGGTGGTTTTTAAATTAATTTTATTAGTAAAAACACCAATAAAGGTTGTATGATCTGTTAGTACCAGCAGAGGTACAAGCTGCATGATGGGACAGTCACCCATGTACCACCAGGGGTTAAACTGCCCAGTAGTAAGACATGAATGATGGCCCCATTGTGAATGTATTAAATATCAAAGGTCTGAATGCTGCTAAGACACTCCTTCCTCACTGTGAGCCACTGCCACCATTTCCAGTTTCCCTCCATGGACAAGTATAATTTTTGTCCTAAACCACTGGATTTTTCAAAGAATTAAAAAAAAAAGATAGAATAAAAACTAAGGATCTAAACAGTTGTATTATGGCTGGGCAGGTTGCAGAGTGTGAAAGAAAAATTAAAAAAAAATTGTCAGTATAGTAAGATAACCATAATTTAAATGACATTTTTAAATCACACTAAACTATTAATGCAAAACCAATATCCAATTCTCTATGATTAAAACAAGGATTTTCTAATATATATATAAATGACATTTACAAAGTACTGACTTAGAAAAGAAAGACTTTGTGTGTGTCAGGGTCTTGATCACTTAAGTGAAGTGAAGTACAGCCCATCCGCCTGACATCCACAGCTCCACAGCTCAGCCTGCTGGCCATAAGTGTGTGGGACACTGGGACACTTCCTCCACCTGAGCTGTCTTACAACAAAGGGCTTCACAGCATGTGTCATGGAGGAATGCAGCACAGCACAATGGCCACTCTCTCCCTCCCTCTGGACCACAGGGCTGAGTGGGAACTGCAGCTGCCCAAGACCTAGAGAGGATCAAGACACAGGTCACCAGCCCAGGACATGATCTCAGTTCTCAACGCTAAAGGCAAGGGAGGCCTCTGATGCATGTTTCCTCCACACCCCTGTGCAACTGAGGTCTCTAAAGTGAGCTCTGACAGCAATAGTGGCACCTGAGCACTTATAGGTCCCTGCCTCTCCAGGCCCTGGGTCCTGGTGGGGAGTGAAAGCTGCCCCTGGCCTGGGCACCCTGGCCAATACCACAGTCAAGTCGTGGGTAGAGGAAACCGAGTCCTTGTGGCCAGCTCCAGACAATGCCCTCCCTCCTGAGCACCCACACTCAGCACTTGCTTGTTCTGCAGCAGACAGGACAGCTGTGGCTGGGGACTAGCACACAGGGGCTATGGTGAGGCCAGGTGTGGGGTCCAGTGGGGCCTGACCTCAGCAGGCTCCACCATAGGACTCCATTTTCACACTTAGCTGGTCCCCACTGGGAGGATGATGGCCTGGAGGGAGAAGGAGCAGTCATACACTCAGTGTGATGCCACAGCGGGCCTGGCAGAGGCTCAGTTGCAGGTGACCTCCCCACCCACCACCACTGCAGTTACACAGTCCAGTGCCATTCAGGGCCAAACACCAGAGTTGGGCTCTGTGCTCATAGAGAGAAATTGAAAATAGCTGGTCTGGGGAGCTCGGGCCCCTTTCATTGTGAATTTTCCTTTCTGCCCTCCTGGGCCTTCCATTTCAAGAGTCCCAGCTTCCAAGAGAGAGGGTGTTTCTAAGCTCTCTGGTCTCCTATCCAGAAGCCCCGGGTCCAGGGGCTCTCCTCATCCCATCCCACTGCTGTCTGTGGGAGGGTGCTGTACACACCTCTCCAACAGGGCTGTGAGGGCATCAAGGGCCAGTCTGGGCCAACCCTCAGCACTGCATGTGCAGCCTGCACTTGGCATGGACGGAGGGTAGATGTGGTTTGCAAAGGAAGGATGAGGTCCTCCTGAACAGGGGTGGCTGAGCACCATCCTGACCTTGGGGCTAACTGGCCCAGCCTCTACCTGCATCTGCAGAGACAGGCTGGATTCTGGACTCCGTGTGCCTGGGTCTTAAGGGGTCCACTTCACAGCCTGTGGTCATCACATCTATGGTAGGCATGGGAGCCAGGAATCTCCAGGAAGATGCCAGGCCACAAGTCCCTTTGCACCTATGAGCCTAGTGAGGAAAGTCACCACGGGAGGCCTCAGCCCCTGGCCCTGTGCCTGCAGGGGGAAACCAGAGTGGTCAGGGTAAGTAAGCACACTCACACTTGTACACACATGCTCACAACTACAGATGCTCCTTACCTGTGCCTCCTTTCACTATCACATCCTAGCTCCTCACGTGCTCATATGCACACACTCAGCTATCCCGTGTCATCCTCACACACTAAACAACTCATCTGTTCACACCTACATGCACAATCACCGACCTGCTCACCACTTCCAGACAGCCAAGTGTTCACACTTACTACCAATCCACATTCTCCACCCGTGTGCACCCAACTGGACTACTTCCCATACTCACACTAGACACCTATGCATGCATGCTCACCATTCATCCACCCAGACATGCTTACACACTCAATACACACACACACACACACACACACACAAGCATCCATCTGGTATGGTTTGGATCAGAAATGTCCCCCATATGTTCCTTCTTTTGAGTTTGAATTTTGGAAGGTGGCTGGGTCATAGAGGCTTGTGCTCCTCCATGGATTGATTAATCCAATCATGAGTTCAAAGCTCAGTGTATAGAGGATGTGTGTCTATGGGGGCCTGACCTGGAGGGTGGATTCTGTCCCCAGCCTCTTCCTTTCTCTGATTCCTGGCTGCTTTGTTTTGAGCAGCTTTCCTCTACAATACCCATCCACCATGGTTTTTCCTTGGAACTACCTGACCATGGACTGCACTCACTGAAACTATGAGCCTGAATTAACCTTTTCTTCTTTAAGATTCTCATGTCAGGTGTATGTCCCAGCAAGGGAAATGCTAACTAATACAAACTTAGACCCAGACACTCACCCAAAGTCAAGTTCATAACCTGATGGAAAAACATTTTGGTCCTTGCTCTGTCTAGCTGTCTCATTTCTGTTCTGCATTGCCTGGGGACCTTCAGACTGACATACCCAATCACACACCCATGACACTGGTCTCAGGAACTAGTGACAGCTCCTAGATCTCAGGCTTGGCATCGAGTCTCCTGAAGCAGGCTGCTATTGTGAATGGACACAAACTCCTGACAGAACATACCGCTGCAGGGTCCCAACTGTCTGCTGAGAAACAAAGGATGGTTCTGCTTCTTCTCAGCTTGGTGTCATAGCCAGAGCGAAGGCCAGGAAGGCAGATGCTTGTACAAATAAGGGACACCTGTCTATACTTCAAGCAGTCATGGCAGAGAGGGAGATCTGCCAACTTTCAGGGCTTGAGCCACAACTGAGATCAATTCCTGCACCTAAGGTCAGGCAGAAACAATCAGTGCACAGTAACACTTGATATGTGACTTTGATGGAGATATTTCTCCCCAAATCTCATGTTTTCTTCTAAGTGTAATTAAATCACTTTTGAATAAAATATGATTTTTAGAAAAATGGTCCAATGGACTCAGAGCTGTGTTCCAGGATATCATCATGTACTTTCTTTAACTTGATGACTTTTTGTGGTGAATATCATATTATGTGTGATGAGAACCTCAGAAAACACATAAATCACACAGACTTTCTCATTGAAAATTCTCTCTGAACAATAGAGAATAATATGAAAAATAATATAATAGACAAAGAACTACAATTTCACAGGAAAAACTCCAAGGAGGCTCCAGAGTTGGTGTCTCAGGTCCCTATACTGAGGACTGATAGGGGAGCTCCTTTTCTTGCTGTAGAAATGTCAAGATGACAGGAAGGAGGTGCTGGGGATGTGAATTTCTGCACCTTGGTGTTCCACAGGGTCACCTGTCACCCCTGGAACTGTGTCTTACAGGGTGGGGCTGGTGCCTCACGATGACATTCAGCACTTCAACAGTTTTTCCCAGCCAGGTAGACATGGGTCCCACCCTGGGGATGAGGAAACAAAGGGAGACCAGTCCATCCTGCACCCTTCCAAGGCCCCGCGGGGATGGGTTTCTAGGATATGTAATGGGCTGTCACAGAAACGCTGTGGACAGCACCCTCAGGTTGCCTCTGGCAAGATGGACATGGTTGTCACCACTTTCCATAGGGTGAGGCTTGGGGACTTGGCCCAAACCCCAGTGGTGCAGTGGCACCTGGTGAGGCACTGTTATCATGGCATAGCCTATTCCTTCCTGCTCCTAGCCACAGCCTCTGGAGGTCTGGAGACCTCTCTGTGGATGGAGCAGGGGATGGCTGTGCACCTGTCCCTACTGGTAATGCCCCGATCCTACCTGCACTGCCCAGGAAAGACTTAGGAGCACTAAGCAGCCCAAGCACAGGGAGGGAGGCTGGCAGTTCCCAACCTAGACATAGCTGGATACTCCCTCCAATGCTCTTGCCAGACAAGAGCTTGGTCCCCAGTCCCAGAAGGCACAATTTCTACAGGGCTCCCTGAGAGAGAAAGAGGACCCCTGCTGTAGGTGGCTCTGGGCTCCTGGGGCTGAAACAAGAGGAGGAAATGCCTCCCTGGGCATCCTCAGCCCTCTGCCACTGAGGGACCAGACTTAGGGACTCTGCTGTACACAGGAGATGATGGGTTCACCTGAGCACAGGGCTTGCACAGTGTCTTGCTTAGGTGTGGCCCTAAAGTGGGAGGAGGACACCTGTTAGAGCAAGTTCTTGAGAACCCTGATACTCTGGAATGTCTCTGAAATCTGGGCATGAGCAAAGCTCCCTGATGCCAGAGATGTGACACTGCAGCCTCCTCCATATGTGGTGGCTCAAAGCACACAAACCAAGCAAAGTCTGTATATGGTGTCACAGCCCACAGCTTTCTCATTCTCAATTGTGTCCCTGGTGGGAGCAGGAACAGTCGCCCTGAGCCACACCCCCAGAGCCAGCATGCCATGACCCACCTTGCCACAGGCTCCTGGATGTGGGCCAGGAGCATGGGCTCCAGTCTTCATCCTGGATGTCAGGATGCTGTCCCCAATTAGGGCAATGTGACTTCCTCTGCAGTGTGGGGAGGAGATGCACAGCAGATGGCAAAAGGCAAAAGACCTGTGGAGGAAGCTGTCATCATACCAGAACCTGAGATTCCTCAGAACCTAACACAACATTCACCAATTCCCATAACTCCCTTGGGGTCTGGTTCCCAAAAATAAGTGGGGGCCCTACACACTAGGGGCTTCTTAGCAATGTGTCCCCCACCTACCTTCACTATCCCTATGGAAATGCAGGGTCTTGGCAACACCAGCTCTGGCTGTCCAAAGCCCATAGTCAGCCTGGGACAGCACTGGGGTGGGAGATGCCCATGTCTCTGTGGGGGAAATGAGGCCCACAGAACCTGGCCACAGCCCAAGGGGGCAGTGATGCCCTGAGACTGGAAAACAGACCACAGTTCTCCTCTAATCTCTAGGGTGTGGGCTTGAAAGCGGGGCCATCCCCAGATGCCCTCCCTACAGTCTGTCCCTGCAGCTTGGAACCTAGAAGTGCGCAGGTCCCTCCCATGTCACAGCATCTGCCCCACACATTCCTCCCATAGGACACCAGGCAACTGCCACACTGTGATCTGCTTCCCTATCCAGTGTGACAGGGGTCATGTGCTGAATTAAAGGAGAATCCAGGACCATCCTGTTCCAAAATGTGTCAGAGCCTTGGAGCTTGGTTAGCACTCAGCTGGCAGGTACTGGGAGACTTGTCAGGGCAGGAGGTAGGCTTGTTGGCCCCTGATCAGCCAGGGAATGGTATTCCCCAGTGTCTAGTGTACCCAAGGCTCCAAGAGGGGCACTGAGCATCCATCTCCCTGCCATCCTCTGTTTCTGTCTGACAGGAGGCTGAGGTTCAGGTGGGTCAGGATCCTGACAAAGCCCAGGGACACAAAGCAAGAGGCCATGCTGGAGTCAGTGTTCTGGGACTGCACAGCCTTAGTTTTTGAACCGTCAGAGCCACAAAGTAGGGCAGGGGACAGCGGGAAGAGGAAGGACCAGAGGGGCGGAACACATCCGAGTTGTTTCACAGGGCCCAGGAAGGAGAGAGGGAGACGGGGCTTCAGTCACACACAGGACCCACACTCAGCCCCACCCCTGCAAGCAGCTACCCCAACCTCCATCTCAGGAAGGGGAAACCAAGGCTGAAAGGACCATGCTGCTGCCCATAGGCAGTGAACAGGAGGGGCTGAGACCAGAACTCAGGCCTGTGGCAAGAGAAGCCTGCACTCTTCAGTTGTCCCTACTGGGCTCTGACTGTGCCAACATTCAATGTAGATGCACCCCACATGCTCCTGTCTGTGAGCTTGTCTCTGTCAGGAGGCCACTGCAGAACATGGTCCTTCATTCCTCCTCACCCTGGTGGGGAGCAAACCCCTTCCTTCCTGGCACAGGGAGAGAATCAAGGGTGGGGACAGCACCCCTGGCCATTTGTTTTCACATGATCATCCCCATGTCTTTAACTTGTTGTGACTCACTGGGGGTGGGGACATCCCTGAGCCCATCCCCCACTTCTGAAGATGTCCTCTCTGTGAGGAATTGCAGAGCCCAGGGTAGGACAGCTCACCCTAAATATTCGCTGGGCAACTGGGGGCAATTACTGTACCTGGCCCAGAGTTCTCTTCAGTTAGTAGCTTTACTGGCTTCTTCCCTGGACATTCTGAGGCCCCTGGCCTGGTATGGCCTTCAGCCTGTGCTTCTGGGAAGGTACTGGATTTTTCCTCAGGTGGTAGGACAGTTTTGCAGGACACAGAATTAGTAGCTGACAGGGCTGGTTTGGTTTTATTTTCATTCCACACTGTAAATGAAAACCAGATTCCTGACCTTCAGGGTTTTGATGAGAAATCTAATGATCTGCTCAGGACATTAAGATGAACAGTGTCTACTGATAGCCTCAGAGACACTGATAATATGCCTTTCTGTGTTTTGTGAACACTGTATTATCACACCAGTGACCACTTAGCAGCATTTTGAGACCAGTAAGGATTTAAAGAACAGACTATAAGATAAATTTAAGGATAGATTTCAAAACAAAATAAAAAAGGACATAAAAATGTCCAATGAGCTTTAATTTGTAAAAAACTAAATATTCTCCATACTCCATGAAAGCAAAACCCTGCATCAATTAACAGGGTTATGCATGACCTGTGGGATGCTGGCTGGGCCCTGGGCTGCCCACACACAGCTCTCCCCTGTCTCTGTGGCTGGGTGGGCAGCAGGTCAGGTCTGAGGTGGTCCTGGAGCATCCCACTAAAAGCAGGGACAAGTGACCCCAGCCCTTAGTGCTGAGGACACAGCAGCTTCTCAGGACAAAAACAGCAGAAGGGCTGTGCTGCCATCTGGAGGATGGTTCCCTAAGGAATCCTGATGACCCCAGGGTGGTGGAGGGCCCAGGCAGGGCCTGAGTCAGAGGGGCCCACTGGGAACACCCAGCAGGGCTCCAGACACATCTGCCAGGTGTCCTGACTGGATGTGATGCCAAGTAGCACAGGACTGGAGTCTTCTCACAGTGCCCCCACTGAGAGCCACTCTGAATTTGACTCCTTTGCTTTTCTAGAATCAGATTACAGGAGGTACCCAACTAAAATCCCATCAAACCAGCAGAAGCAATTTGAAAATCCTTTCCCTGAAACCAGAGAGGTAACATCAACTTTGGACAACTTTTCAACCCAGCTTCTGACTGCTCAGTTGTGGTGAATTGACTAATGGTTAACTTCTAACACCCAGCTGAACCGAATCATGCTGATCTGGCACAGAGGATCCAATTGTGGATTGTCACCAACAGCCATAAAATAGAACTGGTGGGGAAAATCATGGGCTGTTGATTTTCTAGGAGAAGCTTCCTGGGGATGGTTTTCCTGATGTGAAGTTGGTTTTTGTCATTGGAGGAGGAGCTTGGGGCCTTGCTGTTGCTGGGGATGCCAATTGTTTTCCTCAGGGGAGCTCTGATCTTCACAGAGAGCATCACTTCCTAGCTCTGGGATAGATCCCTCAGCCTGGGGGTACAAATCCTTCAACCCTCTGGCATAGGTTTCTGGCTTCCTCCACTTTGGGCCTTCTGGGTGCAAATCCTAAATACAAACATGAGACATTGCCATGGGCTCTAGGCCACTGGCTGGACCTGTGGGGGACATTGCCTTGGACTGTAAGCCTTTAGCTGGATTTGTGGGGGACATTGTGGGGTCTGGGGCCTTGGCTGGATTCTTTGGGGCTCTACTGTGTGGCTGATCTCTTGTACTCCTCAGTATTTAACTTTTTGGGTAAATATCATGAAATAATCCTATAAATCATGTGTCCTGTATTGAGTATATTCCCTGGCTAAAACCCTGACTTCAAGATCAGGCTTGAAAAAAGAATCATTTTTCAATAAAAATGCAACTGCCATCTAAAAAATTCCAACACAATCATGCACACAGGAATGAACTAAAACTTCTCACCTTGCAAGAATTTGAAGGAACATGAACAACTTTAATATTTCTACACATAAGAAGTTAGTCAGGCCTGGAGGAACACACTTGCAGTCCTAGCACATGGGGATGCTGAGGCCATGTGGGGAGGCTGATTGCAAAGTCAGGTCCTGCCTGGGCAGCTTAGCAATTTAGCAATCACTGAGTCAAAATAAATAATACAAAACAGTTCAGCTTGGAGCTCAGTGAAAAGGCCCTTGGTGCAAATGTCAGGGAGAAAGGGCCACAGGGCCCTGCAGGAACACCCACAAAACTCAGCAGAGAAAACAGGGAAGCACCTCTGGGCATCTACCCACTCCTGGCACTGAGACAGGCCCAGAGCCAGGGGGAGAGGAGGCTGCCACAGGCTGCAGAAGGGAAATCTCCATATGCATGGGGTGCTCCATAGAGGGATGGAGCCCAGGGCCTTTGCATGCAAACAACATGCTCTACAAGAGAGCTACATCCACGGCCCTTGGCATGTTCATTGCTATGTGCACAGAGGTGATGGATGATGCAAGGTTCTCAGCTTCTGAAGACACCAGCTTTGAAGGATAAAGTACCTCTTTATGCTTCCTGCCAAGGCAGTGACTGCCCCTCCACACTGGCTTCACACAGGCTTTCACTCTGATTTACTGAAGAGGAGCCATTCAATGGCTCTACCACAAATAACAACCTGCTCTACAGTGATTTTCTCCTTCATCTAGCAAGGAACTAAAATATTACTTCCAAATAACCACTTCTATCAGGTAATATGAAACAAAGCAAATATCACAGTCCCAGTAATCATTCACTTCCAACACAGAGCAACTAACCCCTGGTCATCACCTCCCCATCACTAGCAATTGAGGCTTCTTTGTTGGTGTTTTCTCCATTCTGGGTCAGCAGGTGCCGACTGAACTTCACAGAAGTGTGCAGGCATCTGGGCCAGTACAAAAGGATCTGAGCAGAAAAGGAGCTTCTCCCAATTTTGTAGGACTGCTGCTCCCTGCCGCCATCCTGTGGCTGGGCCTGTAACTCTGCCAAGTCCCCACAGCCGGCCTTTCTCAGTACAAACCCCATTCATTGAGATGTACTCTCAAAATCCCTGAGTCTGCACCCTTTGATTGAGCCTTCTCTTTGGGGAGAGAAATGCACAGAGGTTAAGCAGGTTACTTAGGTCACACTGCAAGGTGTGTATCAAGATTACAATTGCAGCCCAGGATCCTAAAGTCCACAATCACTGCTTACCCAGAATCTGAATTATCTCAGAATTTTTAGTACATGTAGATCAGTGCCCAAACATGATGGCCCTGGAGTCCAACCTGGTGCACAGTACTCATTTTTAAAGTCTTAGGTGAATATGACCACGTCTATTCATTTCTGTACTGAGTATAGCAGCCTGAGAATCACAGAGAACAGAAGGATAATACCAACTCAGACTCAACAAATGGACATAACAGCTATCTACAGTATGTTTCATCCAAAAAGAATATGTATTTTTCTCAGAAGCACAGGGAACTTTTTTGAATTCACATCATGTCTTAGGCCATAAAGGATGATGAAATTGCTACAAATGAGCTTAAAGAATCCCCTGCATATTAATAGATCATAGTGGAATAAAACCAGAAATGAATAGCAAAATACACCACAAAAATTATGCAAAGAGATGGAGATTAATGAATACATTCTTGAGCAATCAATTGGACACAGAAGATACCACTTGAAAAATTTAAAATCTCCTAGAATCAAATGATAATGTAAGCATGACACAACCAACTCATGAGACACAATGAAAGCAACAGAATGAAAATTTTATGTGTGAAGGCTCACACTGGAAAAATATTGCCATCCTAAATAAATAACCTATACTTTGAGGTCCTAAAAACAAGAACCATCCAAGTCCAAACCTAGTACAAAAGAAAGTTACAAAGATTAAAATTAAAATCAATAAAATTGAGACTACATGAAGAACTACCGTCAAAAGTTTTCCAAAACTTTTGAAGTTGGAAAGGAAGGACACTGCCAAATTCAAGATCAAAGCTAGAATTTCCTGAGACCCTAATCTTAACCCTAGCACTGATCCTTTAATCTAATCCTAAATAAAAGCTAAACCTAAAGATGACCCTACCTCTAAACTGTAACCCTGACACTAACCTTCAAGACAAACTCTGAAATTAAACCTAAACACTAACTCTAATAAAACCCCTCATCATAATATTAAATCTAAGCATATAAACTCTAACCATATTAACCCTGAATGTAACCCTGAACCATTATCCTAAATCAAACCCTCACCATACCCTTAATGTTCACCTGAACCCTAAACATAACACTCATACTCACCCTAAATCTTACCCCTAAATATTACTAACATCAAGCTTTAATCCTAATCCATAACATCTAACACTGACACTAACTTCTACCCCAATACCAACCCAAATACAATCATAAGACAAACAAAAGCCATAATTCTAACCCACAACCTACCACTAAAGCCTAATCTAACATAAACCCTATCCTAACATCCAACCCTACCCTTAAACCTTACTGCTAATCCCTACAATGTTTTCATCAAAGAAGACTCAGAGAGACCCTCTTTCTGTTGTTGACCTCTGCTCTACCCTCTGGAGCTCAGAACAATGTCCTGTATAACCCCTGCAAGTCTTTGGAATGGATCCAGGTAATGGCTCCCCACAGACTCTGGAGGAGGGTGGAGCTGGGGGTGTTAGAGGCTCCAGCACGGCTCACCTCCTTGGCACTAGCTGGGCTCTGCTCCTCAGAGTTTCGAGGCTGTAGAACCCAGGGCCTTCAGCCTCACCTATTCTGTACTGGCAGGGCTCTGCTACTATGCTCCAGGATGGTGCTATGGAGGCCTGAAAGGCTCACCTCTTCTGAGTGGGGACAGTGAGGGGTGGCAAGCGGCAAGGGGAGGTGGGGCAGGTCTGCTCCTTGGCAATAGGGGGCTGTGGCAGGCAGGTCCAAGAGGCTCACATCCTGGGCACTAGTGGGACGCTGCTCCATGAAGTTCAGGGGCTATGGCACCCAGGGACTTGAGCCTCACCTACTCCATGCTAGAGGGGTTCTGCTGCTAGGCATTTGGGGGAGGTGCTATGGAGTCCTGAGAGGCTCACCTCCTTGCCCCCACCACACCACACCCCCAAAGAGGAGGTGAGCCAGCTCCTTGGCCTTCAGGGTCTGGGGTAAGCAGGTCTGAGAGGCTCACCTCTTATGTACAGGCAAGGCTGTGCTACCTGGAGTATGGGGGCTGTGGCACCCAGGGCCTGGAGACTCACCTACTGTGTGCTGGGGGCCTCTGATCCTTTGCATTCACAGGTGGTACTATGGAAGCATGAGAAGCTCACTTCTTTGGCATGCTGGGGTGGGGGACACTTCTGCTACTCAGACTTCCTGGAGACTGGAACCCATGGCTGAGTGGCTCACCTCCTTGGCCCTAGCTCTTCCGCACTCAGGGGCCACAGTATGGATCCCCCAGTGGCTCACCTCCACAGGGCTGGCATGGGGTGGGGGGTTCTGCGCTCCTCAGTGGCAGGGCCGATGCCATGATGGCCACAGAGACTTACATCCCTGGTGCTCCAAGGCACTGCAACAGAGCCCCAAGAGGCTCATCTATTCAGTGCTTCGGGGGGGGGGGCTCTCTGCTCACTGGCGTGGGGGGCAGGAGGGGCGAGCAGTTGTGGGAGTTGTTGTATTGAGGACAAAGAAGCTCACCTCCTTGGTGCTCTGATCACTAAAAAAAAAATCTTAAACCTCGTCCTAACTTGAAAACCACAACACTCTATGAGAATCATGATTGTGATGCTCAATCCACACACCAACACTAACCCCTAAAGTTGGTCCTCACTCTTGCACATATAGTCATGCTAAACACAAGGATGACCCTTACCCTATCATCAATTCTCACATAAACCTCAAACTGAACCCAATCCTCAACATCATCCTAACCTTCACCCTCAACCTGACAATGTCCCTAAGGCCTAAGATTACACTTCATCACATTCTAATAGGATTTCATTATCACTGTGGTCTATGATGAAAATACACACCATGGCCACTAAGCAAAACTTACCTCTAAAATTATCAATGAATGAATCCTAATAGGCCTCACCCTTACATGAAATGGTAAAAGACACATAAGCTGAACCCAGACATTAACATAAAAGTTTCAACCTAACCTGATCCCCGTTGTCTGGGGCAACTATGATAACCATGCAATCCTGCTTCAAAACCGTACCCTCAAGCTTTGCCTAGCCCTAATCTCAGGTCTAGACATCATATTGCCCAGAAGGTAAACCCTTCAGCATAACCCTCACACAAACCTCACTCTAATTCTTGAACATAGCCCCTAAACCTTAACAATAAATAGGACCACCTGGTTTGCAAACCACTGATTCTATCCAATGGTTGTTGGGTACATTTGGGCCTGCATGCAGATAGTAGGGCAGGGTAAGTTGGGGTGAATGTGTCCAATTTGCATAAGCAGGTTGGGAATGGGCAGTCAACAGTGTGAGGTGACCTCATAGAAGCAGGTTGGATAGGGGACCCCCAGAACTGACCTCACTTCCCTGACAAATCAGAGCCCCGGAGGCTGGTGGGAGTCAGTTACTTGCACAGAGACTGAACCACAGGAAGGATGTATGTTGTGATGCTTCCCAAATTACCTAGGCTCAGGCCAAAAGAGATGGTGGAGACAGATTACAAAGAATAAACTGCAAGTCAACAACATTGAGACTAACTTAGTAAGAATGAAGGCCCTGTAAGAAAACCCCAAAATTCCCCAGATACTTGTAAAATTGAAAAGGAAGGACCCTGACAAATTCAATATTGTAGATAACACTCGCTGATACCCTAATCTTGCCCTTCACACTGACCCATCAATCTAACCCTGAACTACAACCTAAACCTTCAATCTGACCAACCCTAAATCATAATGCTAATAGTAACCCACTAAACTAACCCTACTCTTAAACCCAATGCCTGAACACAAATATAATAGAGATGCTAAACATAATATTACATCTAAGTCTAACACAAACTAAAACTAAATACAAGTAACTCTAGCCCTAAAACTCACCCTGACCCTAACCCCAAACCCTAAGTGTGAACCCTAACTGGCACCCTAGTCCTCATCCTACCACTAGACCTCACCACAACCCTCTTGCTGACCCTAACCCCCAAACTGAATACTCACACTCTAAGCCTAAATGATAAATGCATTTGTTAACTCTAACTACAAACTCAAATCCTGGTCCTTAAAACTTAACACTGAGCACAATCTCAACACAAACACCAAACCAAATCCAACAGGGATCCCAACCCCAATCCTAACGCTACTGCCTCCCTTAAGCCTAAAATCTAACCTAACATACACCCTAATCCTTATATCCAATTCAAAACTTCACCCTAACCACTAAGCCCGAGTAAAAATTAAATGGTACCCTAACCTGAAACCCTAATACTATCCTGTATCTAACACTGAAGCTAAACCCCAATGGTAATCCTAACCCCTAACGTCTAACACGAATCCCACGTTCAAGCCCAATACCAACTCACATGCAATGCTAAGCCCAACCCTAGCCATAACCTTAACCTGCACCCTACCAATAAAGCCTAAACTATCATAAAACCTAATCCTAATATCCAACCATACCCTTCAACCTTACTGCTAAACCCTATATTTTCATCAGAGTGTCAGAGACTGTCTTTCTGTTGTTGACCTCTGCTCTCCCTTCTGGAGCTTAGAACAATGTCTCATATAACCCCTGTAAGACTTTGGAATGGATTCAGGTAATGGCTCTGCCCCCCCACCTCTGGAGGGAGGTGGGGGTGGGCATGTTGGTGGTTCCAGCATGGCTCACCTCCTCCGAACTAGCAGGGTTCTGCTCCTTGGAGTTCAGGGGCTGTATTACCCAGGACCTCCAGCCTCACCAACTCTGTGCTGGCAGGGCTCTGCTCCTTGGCACTCGGGGATGGAGCTAGGGAGGCATGAGAGGCTCACCTGGTTTGCATGGGGGTGCAGGGGGGAAGGGGCCTGGGAGAGCCAGGGCTGGTATGCTCCTCAGCCCTCAGGGGCTGTGGTAGGCAGGTCAAAGGCTCACATCCAGGGCAATAGTAGGACTCTGCTCCACAAAGTTCGGGTGCTGGGATACTGAGGGCCTCGAGTCTCACCACCTCTGCACTAGTGGGGATCTGCCCCTCGGAGTTTCAGGGACATGGTCTCCAGGGCCTGGAGCCTCAGCTAATCTGTGCTGGCCAGGGTCTGCTCCTTTGTACTCCTGGGTGGAGCTACAGAAGTGTTAGAGGCTCACCTTTTTGGCATGCTGGGGTGGGGCACGAGTCTGCAACTTGGACGTCCTGGAGGCTGTGGTATGCAGGGCCAAGTGGCACACCTATTCGGTCCTACCGGGGCTCTGCTGGTTGGCCCTCAGGGGCAGTGGAATGGAGGGCCCAGTGGCTCAACTCCACAGCATTGGCATGGGGTGTGGGGTTCTGTGCTCCTCACTGGTAGGGTCAATGCCATAGTGGCCCCAGAGACTCACCTCCTTGGTGCTACGAGGTATTGCTACAGGGGCCCCAGAAGCTCACCACCTCTGTGCTTGGGGGGGCACTCTGTTCCTCAGCACGGGGTGGGGTGGAGAGCAGGTTTGGGGGCTGTGGTACTGAGGCCTGAGAAGCTCACCTCCTAGGTGCTCTGATCCCTAAAAAAAACCTAAACCTTACCCTAACTTGAATACTGCAACACTCTATGAGAATCATGATTGTGATGCTCAACCCACATACCAACCATAACCTCTAATGTTGATCCTCACTTTACACTTATATTCAAGCTAAAAACAATGATGACACTGACCCTTTCACCAATTCTCACCTTAAACCTAATACTGAACCCACTCCTCACCATCACCCTAGACCTTTGCCCACACCATGACAGTGTCCCTCAGGACAAAGATTACACTTCCTCACACTGCAATATGATTTCGTCATCACCATCTGTGTTGACAGTACTACACACCATGGCCACTAAGCAAAACCTTGCCTCTAAAATTATCAATCAACAAGTCTCAAAAGACCTCACCCTAACAGGAACCCTTAAAAGACACATAATCCTAACCCAGACTTTAACACATGAACCTGTTTCAAGGCCTTACCCTCAAGCTTGCCCTAGGCCTAACCAGAGGTCTAGACATAATATTAACCAGAAGGTAAACCCTGCAAGATAAACCTGGCCAAAACCTCACTCTAATTATTGAACATAGTCCCTAAACCTTAAAAATATAAAGGACCACCTGGTTCTTAAACCAACTGTCTCTCAGGCCTGCATGCAGATAGTAGCACAGGGTAAGTTGGGGTGAATGTGTCCAATTTGCATAAGGCAGGTTGGGAAGGGGTAGTCAACATCATGAGGTGACTTCATAGAAGCAGGTTGGAGAGGGGATGCTGGAAGTGACCTCACTTCCTTGAGAACAGAACAAATGGAACTTGGAGGACCAGAGGCTGGTAGGATGTAGGTATTCGTGCAGAGACTGAACCACAGGAAGGATATATGTTGTTTTGCTTCCCAAATTACCTAGGCTCAGGCCAAAAGAGGTGGTGGAGTGAGAGAGATTATAAAAAATAAACTACAAGTCAACACCATTGAGAATTAGTAAGAACAAAGGCCATGTAAGAGCTAAAACCCCAAATTCCCCAGATATTCGTAAAGTTGAAAAGGACCCTGCCAAATTAGTTATTGTAGATAACAATCTCTGATACCCTAATCTTGCCCTTCACACTGACCCATCAATCTAACCCTGAACTACAACCAAAACCTTCAACCTGACCCCACCTCTAAATCATAACACTAACAGTAACCCACTGGACTAACCCTAATCTTAAACCCAGTGCCTGAACACAACTCTAACAGAAAGGCTAACTGTAATATTACATATTACTCTAATGCAAACCAAAACTGAATACAACTAACTCTAGCCCTGAAACTCACCCTGACCCTAACCTCAAACACTAAGCCTGAACCCTAACTCGCATCCTAATCCTCATCCTAACACTAAACCTCACCACAATCCTCTTGCTCACCCTAACCCCCAAACGGAATACTCACTCTCACCCTAAGCCTACACCCTAAACGTATTTGTTAACACTAACTACAAACTTGAAGCCTGATCCTTAAAACTTAACACTGAGCACAACCTCAACACAAACATCAAACCAAATCGAAAAGGGATCCCAACCCCAATCGTAACCCTACTGCCTCCCTTAAGCCTAAATCTTAACCTAGCATACACCCTCATCCTTATACCCAATTCTAAATGTCACCATAACCACTAACCCCAATCGTAAAAATTAAGCAGTACCCTAACATGAAAGCCTAATACTATGCTGTACATAACACTGAAGCTAAAACCCAATGGTATTCCTACCCCTAAATCTAACATGAACCCCAAGTTCAAGCCCAATAGCAACCCAGATCCAATGCTAAGCCCGACCCTAACCATAACCCTAACACACACCCTACCACTAAATCCTATCCTATCATAAAACCTAATCCTAATATCCAACCCTACGCTTCAACCTTAGTGTTAAATCCTACAATATTTTCATCAAAAAGTGTCAGAGAAACCCTCTTTCTGTTGTTGACCTCTGCTCTCCCTTCTGGAGCTTAGAACAATGTCCTGTATAACCCCTGCAAGGCTTTGGAATGGATTCAGGTAATGGCTCTGTACAGCTTCTGGAGGGGAGTGGGGGTGGGGTGCTGGTGGCTCCAGCTTGGCTCACCTCCTGTCTATTAGCACAGCTCTGCTCCTTGGAATTCAGGGGCTGTGGTACTCAGGGCCCCCAGCCTCACCTAGTCTGTGCCTGAAGGGCTCTGCTCATTGGAATTCAGGATGTTGCTATGGGGGCAGAACCTCCTCTCATTGGCACGAGGGGGGAGGGGGTGGGGGCCAGGGAATCCAAGGCACTTCTGCTCCTTGCCACTTGAAGGCTCTGGTAGGCAGATCAGAGAGGCTCACATCCTGGGCACCAGTGGGACTCTGCTCCATGAAGTTCAGGGACTGTAGTGCCAAGGGGCTTGAGCCTCAGCTCCTCCGCACTAACTGGGCTGAGCTCCTCAGAGTACAGCGTCTGTGGTACCCAAGGCCTGGAGCCTCACCTACTCTGTGCTGGCAGGGCTCTGAACCTTGGCACTCGGGGATGATGCTATGGAGATACGAGAGGCTCACCTGGTTGGTGTTGGGGTGGGGAAGGGGGTGGGGGCCGGGGGAGCCAGAGTGGTTCTGCTCAGCCCTTGGGGGCTGTGGTAGGCAGGTCTGAGGCCCACATCCAGGACAATAGCGGGACTCCACTCCACGAAATTTGGAGGCTGTGGTGCCCAGGGCCTCTAACTTCACCTCCTCCACACTAGCGGGGCTATGCTCCTCAGAGTACAGGGGCCATGGTACCAAGGACCTGTAGCCTCACCTATTCTGTGCTGGTGAGGCTCTGCTACTTTGCACTTGGGGGTGGTAGTATGGAAGCCTGAGTGGTTCACCTCGTTGGCGAGCTGTGGTGGGGGGCAGGTCTGCTATTTGGACCTCCTGGAGGCTGTGGTATGCATGGTCAAGTGGCTCACCTCCTTGGCCATAGCAGGCTCTGCTGGTCGGCAGTCAGGGGCAGTGGCATGGAGCCCCCAGTGGCTTGACTCCACAGTGCTGGTGTGGGGTGGTGGGTTCTGTGCTCCTCAGTGGTAGGGCCGATGCCATGGTGGCCCCAGAGACTCACCTCCCCGGTGCTATGAACCACTGCTACAGGGACCCAGGGGTTCACCATCCCTGTGCTTGGGGGGACATTATGTTTCTCAGCGCGGGGGGGGGGGTTGGCAAGTGGGATTGGGGGGTGTGATACTGAGGTCCGAGAAGCTCACCTCCTCAGCACTCTGATCCCTACAAAAAATACTAAACCTTATCCTAACTTGGAAACTGCAACACTAAGGCCTGCATGCAGAAAGTAATGCAGGGTCAGTTGGGGTGAATGTTTCCAATTTGCATAAGGTAGGGTGGGAACGGGCAGTCAAAAATGTGAGGTGACTTCATAGAAGCAGGTTGGAGAGGGGACCCCAGGATGTGACCTCATTTCCTTGACAATGGAACAAACAGATCTTGGAGCCCTGAAGGCTGGTGGGAGTCAGTTACTCATGCAGAGTCTGAACAACAGGAAGGATATATGTTATGTTGCTTCCCAAATTACCTAGGCTCAGGCCAAAAGAGATGGTGGAGTGAGAGATATTAAAAAGAATAAACTGCAAGTCAACAGCATTGAGACTAAGTTAGTAAGAATGAAGGATGAGACTGTTAGTAAGAATGAAGGCCATGTAAGTACTAAAACCCAAAATTCCCCAGATATTGGTAAAATTGAAAAGCAAGGACCCTGCCAAGTTTGATATTGTAGATAATACTTTGATACCCTAATCTTGCCCTTCATACTGACCCATCAATCTAACCCTGAACTAAAACCTAAACCTTCAACCTGACCACAACCCTAAATCATAAGCCTAACACTAACCCACTGAACTAACCCTAATCTTAAACCCAGTGCCTGAACACAACTCTAACAGAAAGGCTAACCATATTACATGTAACACTAATGCAAAACAAAACTGAAAACTAACTCTAGCCCTGAATCTCACCCTGACCCTAATCCCGATCCCTAAGCCTAAACCCTAACTCACACCTCAATCCTCATCCTACCACTAAACCTCACCACAACCCTCTTGCTCACCCCAAACTGAATAACTCACCCTAAGCTTAAAAGCTAAATGTATTTGTTAACTCTAACTACACACTCAAAATTCTCATCCTCAAAACTTAACACTGTCCACAACCTCAACACAAACACCAACCCCAATCCAACAGGTATCCCAACCCCATTCGTAATCCTACTGGCTCCCTTAAGCCTAAAACCTGACCTAACATACACCCTCATCCTTATACCCAATTCTAAACTTCACTCTAACCACTAACCCCAATAGTAAAGATTAAACAGTGCACTAACCTGAAACCCTAATACTATCCTGTACATAAGACTGAAGGTAAACCCCAACACTAATCCTAATCCCTAAACTTCATCTTCACTCTAACCCTTATACTCACTCTAAAAACAACACTCTCCCTTACCCTGTGGCCAAACCTTACCTTAACCCTTAGACAAACATTATCTTCATCCTCAGCTTCATCCTCACCTGACACTCCCGAATCCTAACCCTACATTTCCTCACAATCCAATTGAATGTATTATCAATGTGTTTAGTGATTAAAATCATACACAACTACACAACATGGCCACTAACCAAAACCCTAGCCCTAAAATTAGCATGAAGAAATCCTAATAGGCATAGCCTTACCATGAATCCTTCCATGACGCATAACCTAAACACTCTGAGTTTAATGTAAAGTCTCCACCTAACCTGATTTCAGTTGCCTGAGCCACCCTGCTACACTCAAACCCATTCAATCCCACTTCAAGGCCTTGCCCTGACACTCACCCTAACCCTAATAAGACCCCTAGACACAGCACTACCCCACCGCTGAACCCTTCCCCCTAACCCTCACCCAAACTTCACTCTCATCCTTGACCACAGGCCCTCAAAACTTGAACACTGAGAGGGCCTGGTTCTTAAACCAGCTGTTTCTGCCCACCAGGAGGGAGCTGGCTGAGCTGGGGATGTAAGCAGATAGTAGTGCAGGGTGGGTTGGGCCACGTGTATCCAGTTTTGCACATGCAGGGTGGGAAGGAACAGTCAGCAGTCTGGGATGATTTTGCAGATGCAGTTTATTGAGGGCGACACAGGAATTTATGCAGGAAGTGACCTCACTTCCTTGACAACAGACCAAGCTACCAAACAGAATGTGGAGTCCTGGAGGCTGGTGGGATCCAGTTCCTCGTGCAGAGACTGAAACACTAGGACTATGTGGTCATGCTGCTTCCCAAATTGCCTAGGCTCAGGCCATAGGAAATGGTGGAGTGGGGGCCTTGCCCACATGTGGACACTCTGGGACAGCTGTCAACCCTGGCACCTCTGGGGAAGGAACCCAAAGATAACAAAGGTAGCATGGGACAGCCCAGAGCAGGTGAGTCAGGCAGCCCATCATGCTGATGGCCCTGGGTGGGCCCCGATCCCTGCCTTGGCTGTGTGGCTTTGAGTGTGCATATGTGGGTGTGGGTGTGTGAAATTCAAGGGGACTTTCATGTGGATGGTGATTGCTTCCAAGTTCCTGCTGTTTCCAAGCTTGAACTATCCCTCCTTGGTCCCAAATGAGGATAAAAAGAGTTCACCTTGAACATGGAGGAGACTGGCAGTCAGGACGCTGGAGCCAGGCACATCAAAGAGGCTGGTGAACCTTGTGGTGCCCGCGCATCGCCTCGGGGAACCCTTCTTGGTGCCTGCATTCCTGTTCACCTACAGAAGGTTCACCAGCATGCAGCAGGTGCTGGACCTGCTCTTCCAAAGTTGCTCCCCCACCTCCCGGCCCTGGGGACTCACCAACTCCTGGGTGGCTCTTCAGAATCCCATGCACCATTCCATGCCCCAATTTGCCCTGTGGGAACCGGGGTTCTCTGAGGAATCCCTCAGATGGAGTAGTCAGGACCAAGTGGGCTGAGGCCCACCAGCACCTCCCCCAGGTCTGGCTCTGTGCAGGGTGAGGCCTGAGGCTGGGAAACTTGCCCTGGCCCAGGAAGGAGCTGTCTACCTGGGCTTTGCTTTCCTAGCTTCCTACCTAGAGGAATCCAGCATGGGGTGTCCTGAGGCAGACTGTGCACCCCAACATACTGAGATATCCAGGCAGAGTTAGTGGGGCTGTCACTCCACATGTGTACAAAGCACTTACTGTGGGGGGCACCTTTCCTTATACTTCCTGGCCACTCAGGGAGCAGCACAGACAATCCTTTCAGCTTCCCGTTTCTCTCCCCACCCTGCCATCAAATGGACCACTTAAGATCTCCTGGGATGTGGGGATACTGAGTTCTAAAAGGCCACACCCTACTGGCCCCTACAGGAATGGGTTCTTCCACCCCAACTGTGAGAAGAACAAGCAAAACCAAAGGTGAGGGCTTGGGTCTGACAGGGCAGGCTCCACTCTCCAGAGTGGGGTATATCTGGGGAACTGAGCTCAGAGTGGGCTGAGGAAACCCAGGTCACACACTTTTCACTGCTTCCTGCTGGAGGGCTGGGGTCTGGGGCTGTGCCTAGAGGAGGAGGACAGAGCTGTGGCTTGGGTCTAGGGCATGCAGGGAGCATGGCAAGCCCAGTGCCCAGGGCAGGTCCCTGTGAGGATCCATTCCCACACAGCCCAGGCCCAGCCAGGTATGCCTACTCCTGGATAGACTCTGTGTAGGAGGTGTGGGCCAAGACTGTTCAGTGTGGAACCTATACCTCTGCCCTCAGCCCAGCTGCTCACGGAAGGGCAGGCCATGCCTTTCAGCCCTCCCTCAGGGTCCAAGACAGGCTAGGTCATGGGAGAAGCCAGACTTCTCACTCTATGCCCCCTCCTGTCCCCAGCACCCTGTGCTCCATCCTGGAGACCTGGTTGGTCAAAAACCCAGGAGACTTCTGCCAGTGCCCAGACCTGGCCAGGCTGAACTAGCTCATGGCCTATGTGCTCATCAACTTGCCCAACTCAGATCTTGTTCTGCAAGTGGACAGACTCCTGACCCAATTAGAACCCCTCTGAGTAGGACCCCAAGGGTGAGGAGGCCTGGCTGGGTGCTTGAGGATGTGGCAGCCAGATCAGGCTGGGTCCCACCAGGAGGAGGCTCCAGAGGCTGCTGTTGGATTAGGGGCAAAGAAGTATTTGGGACCATGAATGGGGGCACAACCAAGAGAGGATGGCCTCCTGCTCTGGGCATAGTACTTGAGGCCTCTCTCTCACAGGAAGGGGCTTTCTCTGCATTGGGAAAGACACAGGGAAGGGCACTTGTGGAGGAGGTTTTTCTCTTGCCCCTCTCTTGTCTCCTCTAGGGTCGAAAATGCAATCCACCACAACAGGTGTCAAGAGAGATCCAGGAGCAGGGGGAGGGGGGAGCCTGCACTGGCTTCTGTGTCACCTCGGGATCTATAGCCAGCACAGGCAGCAGCAGTGAAGACTGACTCCACACCACTAGCAGCTCCTGATCCACTGGGGTACAGTTCATCTCCAGCTGCTCAGACCTCACACCGCACAGGGCTGCAGGGGATGGGTCTCCCTCTCCTCATCTGAGAAATTCACCTGTTGCTTTTTCCTGTTTTCCTGTGTCCATGTTTCACCTGTCTTCATAAGCACTGATTTTAATAAAATGGAACTGTTCTATTTTCAAAATCCACATCTAGGGCATTAAAACTTCACGCCATTGCTGAACACCCACAACACTGTCCAGCTGCTGCCTGGAGCCCCCAGCAGAGCCCCTGGGTCCTAGAAGGCAGGAAAGGGTGAGGAAAGAACAAACTATTCAAACAGAAAACAAATATCCACATAGTATTCTCAAGCCTCACAAGTCCCATTTGCAAGTTCCTGCTGACCTGACCACCAGTGGTACATGCATGACTGTCACAATAGGTGGCTTTTTAATTAATTTTATTAGTAAAAACACCAATAAAGGTTGTACAATCTGTTAGTACAAGCAGAGGTACAAGCTGCATGATGGGACAGTCACACATGTACTGCACCAGGGGTTGAGCTGCCCAGCAGTGGAGACATGAATGATGGCCCCATTGTGAATGTATTAAATATCAAAGGGCTGAATGCTGCTAAGACACTCCTTCCTCACTGTGAGCCCCTGCCACCATCTCCAGTTTCCCTCCAAGGACAAGTATAATTTTTGTCCTATACCACCAGATTTTTCTATGAATAATAAAAAAGAAAAGATAGAATAAAAATTAAGGATCTAAATAGTTGTATTGTGTCTGGGCAGGTTGCAGACGGCGAAAGAAAAATTTTAAAATTTTGTTGGTAAGGTAAGATAACCATAATTTAAATGACACTTTAAAATCACACTAAAATATTAATGGAAAACTAAAATCTAATACTCTGTGATTAAAACAAGGATTTTCTAAAATATATAGAGAGATAGATAGGTAGATAGGTAGATAGATGATAGACATTTTAATGACATTTACAAAGTACTGACTTAGAAAAGAAAGACTTTGTGTGTGTCAGGGTCTTGATCACTTAAGTGAAGTGAAGTACAGCCCATCTGCCTGGCATCCACAGCCCCACAGCTCAGCCTGCTGGCCATAAGTGTGTGGGACACTAGGACACTTCCCTCATCAGAGCTGTCTTACAACAAAGGGCTGCACAGCATGTGTCATGGAGCAATGCAGCACAGCACAATGGCCACTCTCTCCCTCCCTCCAGACCACAGGGCTGAGCGGGAGCTGCAGCTGCCCAGGACCTAAAGAGGATCAAGCCACAGGTCACCAGCCCAGGAAAACATTTGAGTTCTCCACGCCAAAGCCAAGGGAGGCCTGATGATGCATGTGCCCTCCACACCCCTGTGAAACCGAGGCCTCTAAGGTGAGCTCTGTCAGCCACAGCATCTGCGGCAGCTGAGCTCTTGTAAGTCCATGCCTCTCCAGGCCCTGGGTCCTCGTGGGGAGTGAAAGCTGCCCCTGGCCTGGGTACCCTGGCCAACACCACAGTCAAGTTGTGGGTAGAGGAGACCAAGTCTTGTGCCCAGCTCCAGACCATCCCCTCCCTCCTGAGTGCCCACACTGAGCACCTGCTTGTTCTTCTGCAGCAGACAGGACAGCTGTGGCTGGAGACTAGCACACAGGGGCTATGGTGAGGCCAGGTGTGGGGTCCAGTGGGGCCCGGCCTCAGCGGGCTCCACCATAGGACTCCATTTTCACACTTAGCTGGTCCCCACTGGGAGGATGATGGCCTGGAGGGAGAAGGAGCAGTCATACACTCAGTGTGATGCCACAGCGGGCCTGGCAGAGGCTCAGTTGCAGGTGACCACCCCACCTGCCACCACTGCAGTTACACAGTCCAGTGCCATTCAGGGCCAAACACCAGAGTTGGGCTCTGTGCTCATAGAGAGAAATTGAAAATAGCTGGTCTGGGGAGCTCGGGCCCCTTTCATTGTGAATTTTCCTTTCTGCCCTCCTGGGCCTTCCATTTCAAGAGTCCCAGCTTCCAAGAGAGAGGGTGTTGCTAAGCTCTCTGGTCTCCTATCCAGAAGCCCCGGGTCCAGGGGCTCTCCTCATCCCATCCCACTGCTGTCTGTGGGAGGGTGCTGTACACACCTCTCCTACGGGGGTGTGAGGGCATCAAGGGCCAGCCTGGGCCAACCCTCAGCCCTGCATGTGCAGCCTGCACCTGGCATGGCCCAAGGGTAGATGGGGTTTGCAAAGGAAGGATGAGGTCTGCCTGAACAGGGGTGGGCTGCTCTGTGCCATCCTGACCTTGGGGCTAATTGGCCCAGCCTCTACCTGCATCTGGAGACAGGCTGGATTCTGAACTCCATGTGCCTGGGTCTTAAGGAGTCCACTTCACAACCTGTGGTCGTCACATCAATGGTAGGCATGGCAACCAGGAACCTCCAAGAACATGCCAGGCTGCAGCATCCCTCTGCAACTGTCAGCCTAGTGAGGAAAGTCACCATGGGAGGCCTCAGCCCCTGGTCCTGTGCCTGCATGGGGAAACCAGAGTGGTCAGGGTAAGTATGCACACTCACACTTGTACACACATGCTCACAACTACAGATGCTCCTTACTTTCACTACCACATCCTAGCTCCTCACCTGCTCATATGCACACACTCACCTATTCCCACGTGTCATCCTCACACACTAAACAACTCATCTGTTCACACCTACATGCACAATCATCAACCTGCTCACAACTTCCAGACAGCCAAGTGTTCACACTCACTACCAATCCATACTCTCCACCTGTGTGCACCCACCTGGACTACTGCCCATACACTAGACACCTATGCATGCATGCTCACCATTCATCCACCAGACATGCTTACACACTCAATACACACATACACACATACCCCCCCCCCAACATCCATCTGGTATGGTTTGGATCGAAAATGTCCTCCATATGTTCCTTCTTTTGAGACTGAGCTTTAGAAGGTGGCTGGGTCATAGAGGCTTGTCCTCCTCCATGGATTGATTAATCCAATGAGTTCAAAGCTCAGTGTATAGAGGATGTGTGTCCACTGGAGCCTGACCTGGAGGGTGGACTCTGTCCCCAGCCTCTTCCTTTCTCTGATTCTTGGCTGTTATGAGTTGAGCAGCTTTCCTCTACAATACCCATTCACCATGGTTTTTCCTTGGAGCTACCTGACCATGGACTGCACTCACTGAAGCCATGAGCCCAAATTAACCTTTTCTTCAAGATTCTCATGTCAGGGGTTTGTCCCAGCAAGGGAAACGCTGATACAAACTTAGACCCAGACACACACCCAATGTCAAGTTCATAGCCTGATGGAAAAATTTTGGTCCTTTCACGGTCTAGCTGTGTCATTTCTGTTCCACATAGCCTGGGGGACCTTCAGACTGACATACCCAATCACACACCCATGACACTGGTCTCAGGAACTAGTGACAGCTCCTAGATCTCAGGCTGGCCACCAAGTCTCCTGCAGGAGGTTACTTTGGTGAATGCACAAACTCCTGCCAGCACGTACCACTGCAGGCTCCCAACTGTCTGCTGAGAAACAAAAGGATGGTCCTGCTTCTTCCCAGCTTGGTGTCACAGCCAGAGTGAAGGACAGGAAGGCAGATGCTTGTACACAGAAGGGGCACCAGTCCATACTTCAAGCGGTCACAGGAGTGAGGGAGACCTGGTGACTTCCAGGGCTTGAGCCACATCTGAGGTCGATTCCTGCACCTAAGGCCAGGCAGAAACATAATAATCAGTGGACAGTAACAATTGGTATGTGACTTTGATGGAGATATTTCTTCTCAAATCTCATGATTTTTTTCTAAATGTAAATCACTTTTGAAAAAAATATGATTTTTAGAAAAGTGGTCAAATGGACTCAGAGTTGTGTTCCAGGATATCATCATGTACTTTCTTTACTGTGTTTTACTTGGTGATGTTTTCCCCTGAATATCATATTATGTGTGATGGGAACCTCAGGAAACACATAAATCACAAAGACTTTCTCATTGAAAATTCTCCCTGAAAAATAGAAAATAATATTAAAAATAATAGAATAGACAAAGAACCACAATTATACAGAAAAACTCCAAGGAAACTCCCGGAGTTGGTGTCTTGGGTCCCTATACTGAGGACTGATAGAGGAGCTCCTTTGGTTGCTATAGAAATGTCAAGATGACAGGAAGGAGGTGCTGGGGATGTGAAATTCCACACCTTGGTGTTCCACAGGGTCACCTGTTGCCCCTGGAACTGTGTCTTACAGGGTGGGGCTGGTGCCTCACAATGACAGCCAGCACTTCAACAGTTTTTCCCAGCTGTGCAGACACAGGTACCACCCTGGGGATGAGGACGCAAAGGGAGATCAGTGCTTCTGAGAGACAGAAACAAAGATGCCAATATCCTGCACCCTTCCCAGGCCCCACGGGGATGTTTCTAGGAGATGTAATGGGCTGTCACAGAAATGTCGATAGCACCCGCAGGGTGCTCCTGGCAGGATGGACATGGTTGTCACCACTTTTCATGGTGTGAGTGAGGTTTGGGGACATGGCTCAAACCCCAGTGGTGCAGTGGCAGCGGGTGGGGCACTGCTATCATGGAACAGCCAATTCCATTGTGCAACTAGCCACAGCCTCTGGAGGTCTGGAGACCTCTGTGTGGGTGGAGCAGGGGAAGGCTGTGCCCCTGTTTCTAAATGATAATGCCCCGATTCTACCTGCACCTCCCAGGAAAGACTTAGGAGCACTAAGCAGCCCAAGCACAGGGAGGGAGGGGGGCAGCTCCTGGCCTGGACATAGCTGGATACTCCCTCCAATACTCTTGCCAGATAAGAGCTTGATCCCCAGTCCCGGAAGGCACAATTTCTACCCTGAGCCCCACCCCCGTGGCCAGCATCCCATGACCCACCTTGCCACACACTCCTGGGTGTGGGCCAGGAGCATGGGCTCCAGTCTTCATCCTGGATGTCAGGATGCTGTCCCCAACTCAGGCACCATGACCTCCTCTGCAGTGTGGGAAGTGCACAGCCGATGCCAAGAAGCAAAAGACCTGTGGAGAAAGCTATCATCAGACTGGAACCTGAGATTCCTCAGAACCCAACACAATATTCCCCATTCCCCATACTTCCCTTGGGGTCTCGGTCTTGGAAATAAGTGGGGCCCCTACCCACTTGGGGCTGCTTAGAAATGTGTCCCCCACCTACCTTCACTATCCCTATGGAAATGCAGTGTCTTGGCAACACCAGCGCTGGCTGCCAGAAGCCCGTGGTTAGCCTGGGAGAGCACTGGGGTGGGAGATGCCCACTCCTCTATAGGGGAAATGAAGCCCACAGAGCCTGGCCACAGCCCAAGGGGGCAGTGATGCCCTGAGACTGGAGAAATAGACCATAGACTTCCTCTAATCTCCTCTAGGGTGTGGGCTGGAAGGTGGGGCCATTCCCAGGTACCCTTCTCTACAGCTTGCAACCTAAAAGTGAGCAGGTCCCTCCCATGTCCCAGCATCTGCCCCACATGCCCATCCCACAGGACATCAGGCACTGGCCACACTGTGATCTACTTCCCCACCCAGAGTAACAAGGGTCATGCACTGAATTAAAGGAGAATCCAGGACCATCCTGTTCCAAAATGTGTCAGAGCCTTGGAGCTTGGTTAGCACTCAGCTGCCAGGTACTGGGAGACTTGTCAGGGCAGGAGGTAGGCTCGGTTACCCGAGTGCCCAGGGAACTGGTATTCTCCAGTGTCTAGTGTGCAGCGGGCTCCAAGAGGGGCATCAAGCACCCATCTCCCTGTCATCCTGTTTCTGACAGGATGAGGCTGAGGTTCAGGTGGGTCAGGATCCTGACAAAGCCCAGGGACATGAAGCAAGAGGCCATGCTGGAGTCAGCACCCTGGGACTGCACAGTCCCTATTTATGAACCAACAGAGCCACAAAGTAGGACAGGGGACAGCTGGAAGAGGAAGGACCAGAGGGGTGGGAGGAACACATCTGAGGTGTTCACCAGGCCCCAGGGAGGAGAAGAGAGACAGCTTCAGTCACACACAGGACCCACATTCAGCAACACCCCTGCAAGCAGCTGCACCGACCTCCATCTCAGCAAGGGGAAACCAAAGCTGAAAGGATCTTGGTGTTGCCCTCAGGCAGTGAATGGGAGGAGCTGAGACAAGAACCCAAGCCTGTGGAGAGAGAGAGCTGGCGCTCTTCAGCTGTTCCTCCCAGGCTCTGACTGTGCCAACATTCAATGTAGATGGACCCCTCACACTCCTGTCTGTGATCATGTGCATGTCAGGAGGCTGCTGTAGAACATGGTCCTCATTCCTCCTCACCCTAGTGGGGAGCAAACCCCTTCCTTCCAGGTACAGGGAGAGAATTGAGGGTGAAGACAGCACCCCTGGCCTTCTGCCTTCACATGATCATCCCCATGTCTTTACCTTGCTGTGACTCCACTGGGGGTGGGGACATCCCTGAGCCCTTCCCCCACTTCTGAAGATGTTCTCTCTGTGAGGAACTGCAGAGCCCTGGGTAGGACAGCTCACCCTAAATATTCACTGGGAAGCTGGGGAAACTTGCTGTACCCAGACCCTAGTTTTATTCAGTTGGCGGCTTTACTGCCTTCTTCCAGGGACATTCTTAGGCCCCTGGCCTGGTATGGCCTTCAGCCTGTGCTTCTGGGAATGTCCTAAATTCTTCCTCATGTGGGAGGACAGTTTTGCTGGATACAGAATTAGTAGCTGACAGGGCTGGTTTGGTTTGGTTTTCATTCCACACTGTAAATAAAAACCAATTTCTTGACTTCCAGGGTTTTGATGAAAAATCTAATGATCTGCTCAGGACATTAAGATGAACAGTGTCTACTGATAGCCTCAGAGACACTGATAATATGCCTTTCTGTATTTTGTAAACACTGTATTATCAGTGACCTCTTAGCAGCATTTTGAGACCAGTAAGAATTTAAAGGATAACAGTCTTTAAAAATAAATTTAAGAATAGATATCAAACCAAAATCAAAGAGGACATGAAAATATTCTATGGGCTTTAATTTGTAAAAAGCTACATATTTTCCATACTCCATGAAAGCAAAACATGCATCAATAACTGAGGGTTATGCCCCACCTGCGGAATGCTGGCTGGGCACTGGGCTGCATGCAGACAACTCTCCCTTGTCTCTGGAGTGGGGTGGGCAGCAGGGCAGGTCTGGTGTGGTCCATGAGCATCCTACTAAAAGCAGGGACAAGTGACCCCAACTCTTAGTGCTGAGAACACAGCAGCTTCTCAGGACACAACCAGCAGGACGGCCATGCTGCCACCTGAAGGATGGTTCCCTAAGGAATCCTGATGTTCCCAAGGTGGCAGAGGGGCCAGGCAGGGCCTGAGTGAGAGGAAACCCCTGGGAACACCCAGCAAGGCCCCAACCACATCTACCAGGTGTCCTGACCAGATGTGACATCAAGCAGCGCAGGACTGGAGTCTTCTCACAGTGCCCCCACTGAGAGCCACTCTGAATTTGACTCTTTTGCTTTTCTAGAATCAGATTACAGGAGGTACTGAACTAAAATCCCATCAAACCAGCAGAAGCAATTTGAAAATCCTTTCCCTGAAACCAGTGAGGTAACATCATCTTTCGACAACTTTTCAACCCAGCTTCTGACTGCTCAGTTGTGGTGGATTGACTAATGGTTAACTTGTAATGCCCAGCTGAACCGAATCACCATGAGGATCCAACTGAGGATTGTCACCAACAGCCATAAAAAGAGAACTATAGGGAAAGATCTTTGGCTGTTGATTTTCTAGGAGAAGCTTCCTGGGGATGGTTTTCCTGATGTGAAGTTGGCTGTTGTCATTGGAGGAGTTTGGGGCCTTTCTGTTCCTAGAAATGGCTGCTGTTTTCCTCAGGGGAGTCCTGATCTTCACAGAGGGCATCACTTCCTGGCTCCAGGATGGATTCCTCAGCCTTAGGGCATAAATCCTTTAACCCTGTGGCATAGGTTTCTGGCTTCCTCCACTTTGGGCCTTCTGGGTACAGATCCTAAATACAAACATGAGACATTGCCGTAGGCTCTAGGCCACTGGCTGGACCTGTGGAGGACATTGCCTTGGACTGTAAGCCTTTAGCTGGATTTGTGGGGGACACTGTGGGGTCTGGGCCCTTGGCTGGATTCTTTGTGGCTCTAGTGTGGCTAATCTCTTGCTCTCTTTGGCATTTGACTTTTTAGGTAAATATCATGAAATAATCCTGTAAATTATGTGTCCTGTATTAAGTATATTCCCTTGTAAAAACCCTGACTTCAAGATGTGTTGAGAAAAAAAAATCATTTTTCAATAAAAATGCAGCTGCTGTCTAAAAATTTACCACAATCACACATACAGGAATGAATTAACACTTCTCATCTTGCATGATTTTGAAGGAACATACAGCAAGTTTAATATTTCTACACCTAAGAAGGTAGCCAGGTGTGGAAGCATATACTTGCAGTCTTAGCATTTGGGGTGGCTGAGGCCACTTGGGAGGCTGATTGCATTTTGAGGTCCAGCTTGGGCAGCTTAGCAATTTAGCAATCACTGAGTCAAAATAAATAATACAAAACAGTTCAGCTTGGAGCTCAATGAAAAGGCCCTTGGTGCAAATCCCAGTGAGGAAAGGGCCACAGGGCCCTGCAGGAACATCTGCAAAACTCAGCAGAGATACCAGGGAAGCACCTCTGGGCATCTACCCACTCCTGGCACTGAGACAGGCCCAGAGCCAGGGGGAGAGGAGACTGCCACAGGTTGCAGCAGGGGAATCTCCATATGCACAGGGTACTCCATAGAGGGATGGGGCCCAGGGCTTGTGTATGCAAAACACATGCTCTACAAGAGAGCTACATCCCTGGCCCTTGGCATCTTCATTAGTTTGTGCTGAGAGGTGATGGCCAATGCAAGGTTCTCAGCTTCTGCAGACACCAGGAGCTTCTCCCAATTTTGTAGGACTGCTGCTCCCTGCCGCCATCCTGTGGCTGGGCCTGTAACTCTGCCAAGTCCCCAAAGCTGGCCTTTCTCAGCACAAACCCCATTCATTGAGATGTACTCTTAAGATCCCTGAGTTTGCACCCTTTGATTGAGCCTTCTCTTTGGGGAGAGAAATGCACAGAGGTTAAGCAGGTTACATAGGTCACACTGCAAGGTGGGAATCAAGATTGCAATTGCAGGGCAGGATCCTAAAGACCACAATCACTGCTTCCCCAGAATTTGAATTATCTCAGAATTTTTAGTACATGTAGATCAGCACCCAAACATGATGGCCCTGTAGTCCAACCTGGTGCACAGCATTCATTTGTAAAGTTTTAGGAGAACATGACCACATCTATTCATTTTTGTACTGAGTATGGCAGCCTGAGAATCACAGAGAACAGAAGGACAATGTCAACTCAGGCTCAATAAATGGACATAACAGCTGTCTACAGAGTGTTTCATCCAAAAAGAGAATATACATTTTTCTCAGGAGCACAGGGAACTTTCTCAAATTTACATCATGTCTTAGGCCATAAAGGATGATGAAATTGCTACAAATGAGCTTAAAGAATCCCCTGCATATTAATGGATCATAGTGGAATAAAACCAGAAATGAACAGCAAAATAGGTCACAGAAATTATGCAGATGGAGATTAATGAATACATTCTTGAGCAATCAATGGAACACAGAAAATTGCACCTGAAAAGTTTTAAAGCTCTTAGAATCAAATGATAATGTAAGCACAACACAACCAACTCATGAGACAGAATGAAAGCAACAGAATGAAAATTTTATAATTGTGAAGGCTCACAATGGAAAAATAGAGACAACCTAAATAAATAACCTATACTTTGAGGTCCTAAAAACAAGAACCCTCCATGTCCAACCCTAGTACAAAAGAAAGTTATAAAGATCAAAATGAAAATCAATAAAATTGAGACTAAATGAAGATTTTACCAGGAGTTCATGGAAGAACTACTTTCAAAATTTTTCCAAATGTTTTGAAGTCGAACAGGACACTGCGAAATTCATGACCAAAGCTAGAATTTCCTGCTCTTCTAATCTAACCCTAGCACTGGTCCTTAAATCTAATCATAAAACCTAAACCTAAACCATGACCCTAGTTCTAAATGGTAATGCTGACCTTAACCTTAAAGCCAAACTCTGAAACTAACCCTAAACACTAACTCTAATAAAACCTCTCACCATAATATTAAATGTAAGCATATTTCAATCCAAACCCCTAGCCACTAACTCTAACCATAATATTAACCCTGAACATAACCCTGAACCCTTACCCTAAATCAAACCCTCATCATAACCTTCATGTTCACCTGAACCCTAAACATAACACTCATACTCAACCTAAATCATAACCCCAAACATAACTACTAACACATCAAACTCTAATCCTAATCCATAACATCTAACACTAACCCTAACTTCAACCCTAATACCAACCCCAAATCCAGTGCTAAGCCCAATTCTAGGCACGACTCTAACCTCCACCCTAATACTAAAGCCTAACCTAACATAAACCCTAATCCTAATATCCAACCCTACCATTAAACCTTACTGCTAATCCCTACAATATTTTCATCAAGGAGTCTCAGAGAGGCCCTCTTTCTGTTGTTCACTTCTGCTCTATCTTCTAGAGCTCAGAACATTGTCCTATATAACCCCTGCAACTCTTTGGTATGGACCCAGGTAATGGCCACACAGCCTCTGGAAGGGGGTGGGGGTGGTGGTGCTGGCTCCAGCACAGCTCACCTCTTTGTCACTTGTGGGTCTCTGCTCCTCAAGGTTTGGGTGCTGTGTTACCCAGGGCTTCAAGGCTCACCTACTCCATGCTGGCAGGGCTCTGCTCCTTGGCACTAGGGGGCAGCACTATGGAGGCCAGAGAATCTCACCTCATTAGTGCCACTGGGGGATGGGGGGTGGGATTCTGCTCCTCAGCACTCATTGGCTGTAGTATGGAGGCTCAAAAGGCTCACCTCCCCAGGGCTGGGGGGGATGTCTCTGCCCCTTGGTGCTGGGGACAGTGCTACGGTGGCTGGAGCATACCTCCACAATGATCAGAGGCTGCACTACAGAGGCCTGAGAGATTCACCTCCTTGGTGTTTGGGGGTTGGTTCTCCTCCTCAGTGGAGGGGGGGGGCAGCAGTGGTACTGAGGTCTGAGAGTTTCACCTCAGTGCTCTGATCCTTACAGTAAATCCTGAACCTTATCCTAACCTGAAAACCCTAACCCTCTATGTTAACCATGACTGGGAAGCTAAAGCCACACACCAACCCGAACCCTAACCCCTAACCTTGATCCTCACTCTTACACTTATATTCATGCTGAATACAACACTCACCCTTACCCTATCACCACTCTCACCTTAAGCCTCAAACTAAACCCAATCCTCACAATCAACCTAACCTTCACCCTCACCCTGACAGTGTCCCTAAGGCCTAAGATTACATTTGTTCACACTCCAGTAAGATTTCATTATTGACCTGCTTTGTGATGAAAATAATGTACACCACTGCCACTAAGCAAAACCTTACCTCTAAAATTATCAATCAACAAATCCTAATAGACCTAGCCCTAACATGAACCCTTACAAGACACATGACCCTAACCCTGACCTTAATATAAAAGTCTCAACCTAACCTGACCCCAGCTTTCTATGTCAACTCACTACCATAACCACTCAAACCTGCCTCAAGGCCTTACCCTCAAGCTTACCCGAGCCCTAACCAGAGGTCTGGACAGAATATTCTCCACTAGGTAAACCCTTCAGCATAACCCTCACCCAAACCTCACTCTTATTCTTGAACATAGTCCATAAATCTTAACAATAAACCTTAAGCCAACTGTCTCTGCCCAATGGGAGTTAGATACATTAAGGCCTGCATGCAGATAGTAGCACAGGGTATGTTGGGGTGAATGTGTCCTGTTTTGCATATGGCAGGTTAGGAAGGGTCAATCAACAGTGTGAGGTGAATTTATAGAAGCAGCTTGGAGTGGGCCCCAGGAAGTGACCTCACTTCCTCGACCATGAACCAAACAGAGCCTGGAGCCCACATTTAGGGCATTATGGAAGGACAGGAGGCGGGACTGCAGTGTTCCCTGCTCTCTGTGCCAAGGACACCTGGGTTGTGCATGCATCCTCGGTCCTCTCATCCAAGCTTGGGTGGAAATCCAGCACTTCCTACTACTGTAACCAAGTGAGTTGAAACTACAGTGATGGGCCACACTCTGAGTCAGGTTCCAGTCTGTTTATTTAAAGCTGACCACTCAGAGGGGGTAGTGGCCAGAAAGAACAACTGGCCCTGAGAAGTAATTTGGTTTCTCCTTTTAAACCATGCTTTCAATTAGAGAGGGCTCAAGGGACCAGCACACAGAATTTTACAAAGCAGAACTGTGCCAGGTTAGTGGGGGGCAAGAGGAAGTTTCACACACTGGGTAAGCTACGAAAAACATCTTGCAGCTGCAGCAAGTTTTCTGCCAAACTGAATGTGGGTTTTGGGTCCTTTGTAAAGCACAAGCACAAAATGGTGGTGAGGTTCAAGATGGAGTCGTGTTGGCTATCAAACCAATGCTCTCAGCACAGCCTCTTCTGCAGACAGGGTCTGTCACAGCTAGGCGCTCATACTGGAACTCCCTGGACTTGCCATAAAGTAAAGGCCACTTCACACAGATTTGGGACTTCAAGTTGCAACATCTAGGGACAGGGACTGTTTGTTTACAGAAGCCACTTTGAAAGCAATCTATGGTTGATAGACCAAACTGAAATGCAGCAGGTAGGGCGTAACCACAATCAAACAAGGAAATAAATTTCTGACACTTGGTAAGAAATATAACAGCCAAGTGTAGTAAAGCCTGCATAGGCTGAGACCCTCTACCTGGCAGGCAAGGGTCCTTCAGGCAGATGCAAGCCTGATGCACAGAGCCACTCCTGTCCTGAACCCACGCACAGGCTGATGGGATATCTGTGGCCAAGCCTGGTGTCACAGGAATGTGAAATGTCATAGCACTTGGCTCTGTGCACAGCCTAGTGCAGACACACTGAGAGCTTGCTGTGTGCTGACTGCTGGAGATCCCAAGAAGCAGCTCATTCATGGGGGAGACAAGGAAACACTCACTTCCAACACCCAGTGAGGACTGAGTAACAGAACAGAAAGTGAACACAGCACTCAGGCAAATCTTCTCAAGGAGGGCTTGGTCTTCCCCACCCGCCTTTGGACCTCTGCTCAGGCCCCTGATCCTAAGTTCTGGCAGTGTGACCAGGACTGCTAACTCTGGTCCCAGAATTCAAGCTCAGGGGTGGCCTGGAAGTGGCAGTTGGAGACACCCCTCCCCCATACCTGCTCTCTCCAAGAAAGGCCCTGGTCTTTCTGCAAGACACACCTTCCCCAGGGCACTTTGAAGACTGTGATTATGTGAAGAGGTCTGGGCAGGAGAGGCATTGCAAGGGCTTTCAATGAAACTCTAAACTTGCCAAATATACATTGCTTCCTAGTAAATGTCTGTGGGAGGAACTAGGTGGAAACAACATGATGGCTGACTTAAAGGAACCCTGCTCTACACATCACGACACCAGCATCATTGGTGCCTAGAAGGAAAAGGCAATAGTGACTACCCCACTCCACAGCCACTCAGATCACAGATTGCCCCTTTGCTGATTGCAGATGCCACCCCCTACCACCACATTCCCCTTCAGAGCCTCACAACCATCTGTGTCTAGGGCACTAGGTGATGTGACTCTGGCACCAATGGGCAGGGCAGGTGCAGAAACAGGGCAGCCTGGCCACTACCTGGCCATCAGCCAGAGCTGGACCAGCACGTGGGTTGTGCTACAGTCAAGAGTCTCCATCTTGAACTTAAGCCCTCACTTCTGACCACCACATCCCTATGAGAACACCTCATGCTGCTGGGAGATGCAGAGGCCACCAAAAAACAAGAAATGGGGCTCCTGGTAGCTTCAAACACAGGCCCTGGACCCAGGACAAAGCATGTTGGGTCCACCTTGGTCTCTTGATCATAGAACAACCATGCCTTGGAAAACTAGCTTCTCCCTGAGGCAGAAAGGGACTGGGGGAGCACCAAGCAGCCTCCAGGACAGCCATGTGCAGCACAAGGCCATGTGTGTGGATGAAAGGGCAGCAGTCAGGGAACAGGAAGAGGAGGAGAGATGGATCGTTGGGGAAGAGAAGGCCGAAGAAAGAACAGGAGTAGAAAAAAAGCACTGCACTGGGCAAAATTCTGACCCCTCATTTTGCCACTCATAATACTTGCACACTTACAGAAACATCCAACAAAGCAGAAACAGCCTGGAGAGGGAGAAATTAGCCACCTACACCTTAAACAGATTAGCTAATATCTAGAATGTATAAAGAACTAAAAAAATACTCCCCCAAATAAAAGGCCCAAACACAAAATGAGCAACAGAATGAATAGACACTTCACAGCAGTGCAAATGACCAAGAAATTCATGAAGAAATGTTCAACGTCAAGGCCGATAGAGCAATGAAAATTAAAACAACACTGAGATTCCATCTTATTCCAGAAAGAATGGCTATCATAAAGAAATCAAAGAATAAAAAATGCTGGTGAGGCTGTGGGGGAAAAGGAACACTTTTACATTTTTGTTGGCTGGAATGTGCACTAGAACCACCACTATGGAAACCAGTATGAAGATTTGTCCAAAAATTAAACTATAAATTCTTTGTGACCCAGCCATTCCCTTTCCTGATATGTTCCCTAAAGAGTTAAAAAACAATATGTCATGATATATGCATACCAGAGTTTATTACAACAAAATTCACAATGGCTAAATCTTGGAATCAGCATATATCCCCAACCACAAATGAATGGATAAACAAGATGTGCTTTTACAAATAATGGAAGAGTAATCATCCATGAAGAAAAATTTAGTCATTTTTTTAGGTAAACAATGACGCACCCTGAGGCCATAACGTTAAGTGGAACAAATCACGTGCACAAGCTTCAATATTACACGGTTTCTTTTATAGGAGAAACCCGAAATGTACATGTAGAGCAAAAGAAGTGTCAGGGCAGAGGAGGTAGCAAAATAGGTCTTTTCAAGTAGCAGTGAGATCAAGAAATGGAGGACAGAGGGAAGAGGAAGGGAATGAAAAAAGAATCAGTTAAGTGATAAATGCAAGCACTTGCTCACTACAAGGAATGTAAACATCAGTACTGCCAATCTCTACTAAAAATGAAACGTCAGAAAATGTGCTCCAACATCATTTGAATGTATGCATCATGAAAGGTGTTTTTATCAGAACTGGTATACTTAGCTCAAATCACACTTTATTGCATACTATCCAGATGTTCTTGAACAAATTTCTCAGCCTTTGTAATTTTATATTTCTATTGTTCAAGGGCTTGCAAATGGAGGACTTCAGAAATTTCAGCTGGCTCTCCTCAACCCATGCTTTTTTTCTGCAGTGTCTGATAGTACACTATTCTTATTACCATGATCACAGGATCCCTAAAGAAGAGGAATGCCACACCACAAGGAATCTTCAAGATAGCTGGTACAAATTCCTAAATGCTATGTGAAGATCAGATGGAAGGCAGATGTCTGAGGTCTGGTGTCCTGGCCCTGGAATCAAAACAACTTGAGGGAGAGAAGGAGGAAGGACATGGGTCCCTGGGACCCAGGAAGGATCCAAAGAAGAACTGAAGCTGAAGGGAGAGTAAAGAGAGGGTCTGCAACAAACAAGAAGGAGGTGGCAGGCTGTGCCTCCTCCCTGAGCCCTGATTTACTGTGTGGAAAGGCCAACTCAAACCTACACATGAAGCATGGCTACCGGCCACCCAACAAACCTGCACAAAGAAATGCAGTGGTGGGCACAGTCATCTTCAGGGGTTGGTGAATTGTTGGGGTTTGGATGTCCCCCAGGAGAGAGCAATCAACAGGTAGCCATCTTGGAGAGGGGCCAACTGAGCTCAGAACTCAGAACAGCTGCTGGCTGGCTCCATCTAATGGCTGTCAGTGTCAGTGTGGGAGTTCAAGCCAGCAGGTCAGGGAGCTCAGTTCAAGCAGGCAGGGAGCCGAGCTGGAGCTAGTAGAAGGGGTGCATAAACTGTTCAAGGTTGCACAGGTCCAGTTCCAGCCTCACAGCCAGAAACCAGCCTGAACTTCACTGGAACCATAGGTGCAGGCTTGCTGGGATTATCCACTACCCCACCATAACCTAAGCCTGGCTTGCTGAGATTAATCAACTTGGATCTGTACTCTGCCCACATTGTCTACCAGTGAAAACAGAGTCAGGCCTTGAAGTGGACATTGTTTTTATCTTATTCCCTTTTTCTTTTTTAAAAAAATCTCTCTTTTCTTGTGTGTTTTTTTTTTTCCTTAACGGTTTGTTCTCATTTCTCTTTGCATGTAAACACAGTTTCTAGGTTTTTTGGTGGTTGTGGTTTCCTGTTCTTGTTTTTATTTCTTCTCTTTTTCCCTCCTGTCCTATTCACCAGTTTTCCAAAGTTGGTGTGATCTTCCTTTGTCCTCTAGCCTTGCATCTAGTCACTTCGTCTTTTTCTATTTCTCCACTTTTTTCTCTCTAACTCCTTTAAAATTTTCTCTCCTGAGGGTAAAATCCCTATATTGAGGGCTTATTTACTGCAACCCATTTTCTGGTTAATTTTAGATTTCATTGTATAACCAGAAATCTAGTTCATAGAGTTAAAGGTGGCAAATTAGCAGTTACCACAGTTTGTCCTTTTCTAGGCTGTGTTCAATGTTATTGTTATTGCTGATTGTATTACTTTAGCCAAAGGGACATAATTTGTTCTAATCAGTTGTTCTTCCTGATATACCAAGAATAATATTGACTAAGAGTCAAAAAAATACTATATGTCAGTGCCAAAGCTAGGGGAGCTAGGCCAAGTTCCCTAGTGAGGGACTAGGCCAAGTAGGCAGCAACTTCTAATCCCTGAAATTGAAGAAGGAGGATCTTTTTTTTTGTACCAGGGATTGAACTTGGGTCCTTGTGCTTTCGAGGCAGGTGGCAGAACCACTGAGCTAAATCCCTGGCTGAAGAGGTAGGATCTTGCAAAAGACTCAAACCCCAAAGCCCAGGTAACCTGGAAAACACCTCTGAGAGGAAGTCATTTCTGAAAGTTTCCAAATACCAGCAAGAAAGCTACTCACCATAAGCAATTTACAAGCATCAGGTCTGCCCAGATACCACTGCTAAGTGTGTGCAGGCCTCAGCCAGCAGTCTGTGTGGGACAAGAGTGGCATGGGTATGCAGGCCCAAACCAGGGCCCTGCACAGACACCAGGGATTTAGGGATACAGGCCCCAGCCAAAGGCCCTCCCAAACAACAGCTATGCAGGTGGGGAGGCCCCAGCCAGAAGCATGTCAAAGACCATCCTAAGTGTGCACAGGCCTCAGCCACACTCCCACTCCCCAGCAAACAGTACACCACAGGGATCCAGAAGGGTACCATTCACAACCCAGGAATTGGTGCACTGGTGAGCAGGAGAGAAAAGGCCTCTGTGTGGTCTCCTGAGAAGTGAAGCCCATTGGGTGCACAAAAAGTTGCCTCAACAAAGACACAGCAGCCTGCATCTCTTGAAATGAGAAGAAACATACCAGACTTCCAGATCACCTAAGGCAATCCCAAAGGGCAACAAGATGGAACAAGCCAATACTCAACTATCTGGACTCCCTCAACTAGCAACCAAAGAGCATCTGGAAATAATGAAATCAGAAATAATTTCTCAGATCCCAACACAGATTGTGTCCACAGTGCAAGACATGATTAATAACTCTAGAGCAAAAATAAAAAAAATAGAAGATCTGAGGAACAGGATGGAATTCCAGCATAGGAAACAAATGGTATCCATGAAACAAATGCAAACAGTATCCAGGTTAACAACTCCATTCAAAGTTTATGCAGCAGAATGAAAGGATTGCAACTGGTGACCAGGAAAAGAAAGATTTCTTAAAAATAGTAAGAGACCATGAACAATCAAGCCAGCAGGTGCTAGATGATGCAAAGTAGAATAACATAAGACAGATCAGAGTCAATGAAGAAACAGGAGAGAGTACAAATGACATTAAAAAGTGCTCACAGAAGTCATGGCAGAAATCTTCCCAAGAAGGGGAAAAGTATTTCACATATGGATGAGTGACACACTTAGGAGTCCAACTAGCCATGGAGAACTATTTCTCAGCCATAAAGAAGGAAAAACTAGAGACACTTACAGCTAAGTGGATGCACATTGAGGCCATACTCTTAAGTGAAATAAATAGGACCCAACGTGCAAATACCAAATAGTTTCTCTGGTGTGAATGACTAAAAGTGTAAATAAGGTTCAAATGGTATAACTGATAATGTGAAATAGGAAGAAAAGGTCTAAAGGAGTTGGAGAATTGGGAAGGGTAGTGGAAAGGAAAAAAGGGAAAAGAAAAAAAAAGGAGAAGAGGAAAAAAAGGAAACAAAGTCTCTAAATAGGGAAGGGTGGAGGGGGTGAAAGGATGTCAGGGAAATGGGGAAAAAAATAAGAACTAAGATACAGCATGCAAAGGCACAAGATCCCCAACAAGGACTGTAAGTGTATTTTATAACTAAAATGTACCAAGAAACTTAATGAAAAAAAGATACAGGGGTTTCTTTTCTACAATGGAGCATTTATCAGCCACAAAAAAGGATAAACATGAGAGGCCTGATGTAACTTGAGAAAACAGTCCTTATTGAAATTAAACAAACACACATTTTAAAATACTGTGTTTCCCTGGTGTGAGAAAGCAAAAGGGTAAGAGAGGTGCAAAATGTATAAGGGATATTAGGAAGTGGAAAGAAAATGTCCAAATAGAAAAGAGAACCAGGGAGGTGGGAGGGGGAAATTAAATAAGGGACAAGGAAAAAACAATTGAAAGAAAATATAGAAGTAAAGCTTGTGTAACTAAGGAGGGGAAGAAGAGTTAAAGAGAGGGTAGAGGACTGGGGAAAAGGGAATCAATACACATTATGTAGAGAGCCATATTCCCCAGCATGACTATGATTAGTATGTCTATATAAAATGTACCAATAATATTGTTTTCAAAGCTCCATAATTGTAAAAAAACTTCTGGAATATACATGAAACAACAGTAGATTTTTCTGCCAAAACAAAAATAAAAATAAAGGAAGGAGACACAGGGTCTTCTTCTCGGAGGGAGAGACTCCTCTTATGGACCCCAGCATATGACCTCACTTCCTTGGTGACAGGTTCCAACAGAACTTGGAACCCTGGAGTCACCGGGCACCACAGTCTCACCAAGGTTGCCTAACAGTCCCTTGGCTGGAGAGAGTCAGCAGTGAACATGCTGTGCTGCTGTCCCAGGGCTCCAGGCTGCAGCCTCAGGACCCCACAGAGGGAAAGCACTTGGGAACAAGTGAGAGGTTGGCTAAGTCTAGATGCTACAGGCCACGCACCAGGAACCACCCAGTGCTCATGGGCAGCATAGGGCAGGTCTCACCACATCCAGAGACCTCGGGGCCTGAGATGAGAGGGAGCCCAGGGCAGGTCTCCCTGGGCCTGGCCACCAGGCACTCTGAGCAACCGAGTCCAGGGCAAGAACATTTAGGCCTGCCCACCACTGTGAGTCCCCTGCACCACTCCCACCCTAGGTCTTCACTCTCTGTGTGGGGGGTGGGAGGACAGGGTCAGGAGAGAAGTTCCTCCTGGGCTGGAGTGGGTGCTGGGAGGCTGTGAGCCCAGGGTCCTGTCACATCGCACCCATGACAGGGCTGGCAGGAGAAGGCCACTGCCCAGGGATGATCCACAGCCTCCGGAGCCATCTCCTGTGCTCCTGGGTTTGAAGCCTCTGACAGAGCTGTTTGCGTTTGGGGAGCACAAGGTTACCTGGGGCAAAAACACCACATTCTGCCTGCCAGCTGTGGCACATTGTCCCATCAGAGGTGCACATCGGAGATCAGGACATTGGGCTGGAGCTGTCACTGGGGCTTGTGTGCCATGTGCCTATGACAGACACTGGGCCAAGATAACAACAGGTGCCAGCTCAGGCACAGGGTGTGTGTTTGTGTGTGTGTGTGTATGTGTGTGTGTGAGAGAGAGCGGGGGGACTCTGTTCTGAGGTCACACTGGGACAGAGAGGCCCCTTGGGGACAGAAAACACCTTCACCTCTTCCCTGTAGGGCTTGCTAAGAGTGGGCCAGGGTCCTGCTCCCAAAGGTGTCCAGGTCCCATGTCACCAAGATCCACATCCTCTCTTCTCAGCCTCCACCTTGGCCAGGGGCAAGGTCACCACCCACAGGCTGGACACCCAAGAACGGGACTTGGACAAGGTGTCACTTCAATCCTGCCATGAATTCATTCGGCCATTTCACCTCACTGTAACTCCTGGCCCAGGCATCCATCCTCATCTCTACCTGGGAGGGGCCTCAGGACCCATGGGATGTTGCTCTTAATACACAGAGGTACACACAACCTCTCCTCAGCTAACAAACTGGCCGGAAATGCTAGTATTTCTAGGTGTCTCTTCTGAAATTGAACTCTAATATAAGGATCTTCCTGTGCCCTCCTAGTAGGAGCCACCATGGGCAATTCAGAGTTTGATCAAGGCTTTATCCTCTATCCCTCCTGCTGAGTCATGAGTGGGACGCCAATTCCATGTCTCCCCACTGTTCCCTCACAGACTGGAAATCAGGGGGCTCAGAGCCTGGCAGAGGTGTGCACAGTGAGGACAGCACAGAAAGGCATGCCCGACACCCTGAGGGAAGCCCCGGGGCAGGCCTTCCTGGGCAGCTGGCCCATCAACGGGCCCTCCTTCCCAGACCCCAGAAGGGCTTGCATTTCCTCCCCACAGGAGGGGATAGTGGGAAGGTGAGTTCTGCTCTCAGCAGCACGGTGGACTTGGCCACCATGGCTCCAAGTCTTGGGAAGGGGCAAGTCCCTCTCAGTCTCACTTGCAACTCTGAGCCATGGTGTTCTGAGAAAATGAAGCTCACATTGTGATTACTGGATGGAATGGGGTTGATCATGGCCTTCCTCCCAAGGAAGATCAGCTAAGGCAGCCCTGCTGATTCTCATAGATGATCTTCCATCCCCTCTACAAAGCTGTGTATCCCCCTGACTGAGCCCTGCACTTAGGGATAATTGTGCTGGTCAGTGTAAAGATTGCATAATCATTCTATTGGCTTCACAGTGTTCCCAGAGCAGGAAACCTTGGGGTGTGCAAAGGCCCCAGGCCACGCAGACATCATAGAAGAGCAGGTGCCTCATCACTTTACCAACATACATGAAGACAAACTCTGTGCAGACACTTTTCCAGGTATAGATCATGAACCAATAACCACAGCAAATACAATCACTGCACTCTCGAGTTTCGGTGATATTTGGTGTCTACACAGTGACAATCAGAGCAGGTATTACTCAAATTACAGTAGATGAAGCCCCTCCTTTCCTCCCTTGATGTGGATTCACAGCAGTGCAAAGAAGTCCAGAGGCGGCACAGACACCAGGCAACATAGCACTACATACCATAAAGCCTCAGGAGAGGCAGGGCAGCACAGACGCCTACTGTCCCTCACTTCTCAGATAGTTATGGAGCAGCAGCCCTGTGCCCTTGAGTACAATCACACACCAGAAACCAGACTCTGTCCTCATGGAGCTGACAGTGGGGACAGGCAGGGAGACACTGTATCCAGCTGCCCTGAAGAAGACAGGAGGTCACACCCCTGAACAAAGACTCTCTCACTGAGCCTTCTGTCAGGCACTCAGGGCTGCTTGGGCCAGGATTGCTCTACTGGGGGTGGGAGAGGATGGGGCTGGAGCATGCACAGACTGGGCAGGAGGCTCACTGGTCTTTCCCTGCGTGTTTGCTGGGCACGTAGTGTGGGAGGAATGGCCAGACCTCTCACTCTGCCTCCCACCTGCCTTGTCCAGATCTATGTCCTCTGTCCTTGACTCCTTGCTGGAGCTGTGCTCCCAGGTGCATCACACTGCCAAACTTGTCCTGGCCCAGCTGGAGCATGCCTAGCCCACTGAGGCAGAGCCCAAGGGCAAGGAGGGCTGTGGCATGAGGCTGTGAGCATGTGGGGAGTCATGGGCCTTTGGACACAGAGAGAGCGTTCTGGTACTGGGTGTCCTAGTAACCTTGTGACATTCAGTAGTCAGAGGGCTGCTGTCTGGGGGGAATTTCTGGGGGAGGCTTCCTGCACAGAGCTGACAGGCAGCGGGATGGTTATGCCCCAGGAAGAAACATGGACCGTTGGTGAACTTTTCTTCTCTTTCAACTCCAAGAGCAGCTCCAGTCAAAGCTGAAGTCCCAGCTGCAGAGCCTGTGCCAGCTCCACCTGCAGCTCCCTTCCCAGCTCTGGCACCACAGCCAGAGGGAGCACCAGGAACCCCTTCTCCTCCAGCTGCATAACTGGGGGTCCTGGTGGCTCCTCAGCAAGTGTCACCTCCTGACCTCCCCCTGGGGCCAGGTCCTGCCCCACACCTGCCACGCCCCTCTATTACTGCTGCTCATGTTTTCTTCTTTACTTTTCCACTTATTTTCTGGATTTATGTACATGATAGGGTTATTTTTAAATAAAATTTAAGATTTTACTGTTGTTTAAAATGATTAGCCTGGGAACACGAAGTGCCTGCTCAGTGTTGTAAACATGACACCTCTGTCCAGGTCCAGGGCATTTTACTCAGTGCTGTACCAGCGAGTGGTTCCTTCCCTCACCCCTGCACCTAGTCCCTGGGCACCACTCCTATTATATCCCTGTAATTCACCTACTCTATGTTTTTCACAGCAGTGCAGTCAGATTTCTCCCTGGCCACATAATCCGGGAAAGGGCTCATGAGTCTCAGAAGACAGTGGGCTAGGACACCACAGCCGCACTTCTCCTGGGTGAAGAAAAATCGTTCTCTAGATTTTGACTGAATTTTATTTTTAAAATATGAAATCTCAGAGCATCCTGGACACCAGGGGCTCAAGGTTCCAAGGGATGATTGGTCCAATTTTGCCCGATGGACACTGCAAGACTCTTGACCTAGGTACTATACAAATCAGTAATTGGTTTTTATACTGGGGGTTGAACCTAGGACTTTCTCAGTGAGCTACATCACCAGCTCATTTAAATTTTGATTTTAGTTTTGTCACAGAATCTCACTAAGTAGCTGACTTACCCAGCCAGGACTCAAACTTCTGATGTGTTTGCTTTAGCCTCCCAGGGACTGTACTAATCCCTCAGTCCTGGGATTACAGATCTGCACCACCTCAACTGGCTTCTCTAAGGATTTTTGAAACACAAACTCCAAAATGGACCTCTATGCCTGAGTTTCCACCTTTAGAACTTGAGGTAGTTTGGTATCTCTGGTGAGGAGTGTGGACTCCACCAGCAGGGTGCATCTCCGTGAGAGACCAGTGAATCTCAGTGTAACCATCATTCTAGTGCCGCCCAGTCTGGGTGGTGACTGCAGGCTCTGCCCTGACCTCCCTCCCACACTGCCTTGATGTGCTGAGACCCCACTTCTTTCCACCTTTCAGCAGGGCCAGCTGGGCAGTGACCAGGACAAGCCTGTCAGTCTCCACGAATATCCCACAGCTCATGACCTGCACTGGGTGGTCCTAGGCCCCCTCCCTGACTGCACACACTCTCCCCCTCCCTGTCCTGGCCAGATGTTGCTGGGCTCTCACACTGTGCACAGCTACTAACTGCACTTGCCATGAAGAAAGGATCATCCAGACAGAGTCTGGACCCGAGGTGGAAATGCCTGTTGACAGGGACTGTCTGCTCCATAGAAGCGACTTTGAGAGCAATCTATGCTCTATAGATTGCACCATAATACATCCAAGTATGGCCCAATTTCCATTTTACACATTAGATGTACCAACTTCACCATGAATTAAATCATCATGTACTGCAATTGTGTACTAATAAAACTCATGTAACAAATTACAAACATTACAATTTTATTATATTAAATTTAAAATATTCAAATTATAAACAAAAAAGAGAAGTGAAATTTTGACAAATGCAAAAAAATAGGATAAGCAAGTCAAGCAAAGCCAGATAGACTCAGACCCTCTACCTGGCAGGCAAGGGTCCTTCAGGCAGATGCAACCCTGATGCACAGAGCCGCCTCTGTCCTGAAGCTACACACAGGCTGATAGGATCTCTGTGGCTAATGCTGCTGTCATAGGAATGTGCAATGTCACAGCACTTTGCTCTGTGCACAGCCCAGTGCAGACACAAGGAAAGCGTGCTGTGTGCTGACTGCCAGAGATCCCCAGCATCAGCTCATCCTAGGGGGACACAAGGAACAGTCACTCCCAACACCCAGTAAGGACTGAGTAACGGAATAGAAAGTGAACACAGCACTCAGGCAAATCTCCTCAAGGAGGCCTCAGTCTCCCACACCTGCCTTTGGACCTCTGCTCAAGCCCCCGATCCTCAGTTCTAGTAGTGTGGCCGGAACTGCCATCTCCTCTGGTCCCAGGATTCAGGCTCTGAGGTCAGCCTGGAAGTGACAGTTGGATATGCACCTCCCTCTACACTTGCTCTCTCAAAGAAAGGTCTTGGTCTTTCTCCACCTTACACCCTCCCCAGGGGTCTTTGAAAATTGTGCTGGTGTGAAGAGGGCTGGGTGGGAGAGGGTTAGTAAGGGCTTTCAAATATACTTATCTAACTTATCTAACTTATCTAAATATACTCTGCTGCACACATCAAGATCCCAGCATCAGTGTGGCCTAGGAGGGAAATACATGGGTGGCTTCCCCACTCAACAGTCCCTCAGAACACTACCCACTCCCACCCCAGTGGCCTTAACAACCTCACAAGCACCCTGTGTTTTGAGAGCTATACACTGTGACTCTGCCACCGGTGGGCAGGCAGGGGAGGAACCAGGGGCAGCCTGGCAACTACCTGGCCTTTAACAAAAGGAAAGGAAGACAGCTTCAGGAGTCTTCCTCACCTGAGGCCCAAGAGCTGGGGAAGAGGCACATCCCATGGGTGCATTATACACAAGGGTCCCCTGGGACCTCCTGGCCCAGCTGGTGTCCAGATCCTAAGGACCCAGGGACAAGCCAGCAGCAAGCCATGACATCACCTCCAGGCCCCATAACACAGACAGACAATGGCTGGCAAAGGGAGGATCAGGTCTTGGGCCCGGGACAGGGATGGGTGGCCCTACTGGGGAACCTTGTGTCCCATGACCTAAGTGGGCTGGTGCACCTTTATTTAACTTTCTGCCAATGTGGTCCAGACCTGAAGGCCCAGCTGCATGCTCTGGCACACCCTCCAGGGCTCCTTGGCCAGGTGCAATTCTGCCTGTCCCCCATGTATGTCCCCCATACATGCTCAGTGCCCACCTGGATCCGGCCAGCCAGGAAGATCCACACTCATCTCCCAAATATCCAGGTAAGCCCAACTCACACAGGGACCCAAAGCTTGGGCCAGGCCCTGGGATGCTCTACAGCTTGACCTAAAGACTTGGTTTTGACCACCAAGTCCTCTGAGAGCATCTGGTCCTGAATGCTGCCTGAGGCCATGATATGCCAAGAACAGGGCTTCCTGCTACCCTCAACCCCAGATCCTGTACGAAGAGCACCAGCCTGTTGGTTCAAGGTTGCTCTGGATGTCAACAGATCAGCCATTCCTGGACTACTGGCTTCTCCCTGGGCCAAGAAGGGACTGGGAGCACAGAGTAGTCCCCAAGCCAGCCATGTGCAGCACAAGGCCAGCTGGGTCGGTGGCAGGGAAAAAGGAGGACAGGGACAGGAGGAGAGATAGATGGATGACAAAGGCATGGGAAACAAAGGAAGAGAAGTAGAAAAAGGCACCGCAGTGATGCGACCCTGATTTTTCCACTCACTACACCTGCTGGGTGACAGCAGAGGCCAGGGACTCTGGACTTTGGGCAGCTTCACACACAGCATCTCCTCTCATCATCCCATCACAGGGCCTGGGGGTCTTGGGAGAACAAGGAAGAGACTCAGTACAGTAAGTCAGGCAGAGGAAGAACAAAGGAAGCATAGTAGAGGAGTGTGTACTGGGAAGGTGGTTGTGGGACACAGTCTGTGGTTTCCCACGTGCCCCACTGGGCTCCCAGGCACACCTTGTGCCCACTGGCCCCCCATTCAGGCTCAGTGACAGCAGGCAAGGATCCTCCTTGATCATCATGAGAGGCCCCCACACACACACAGACCCTGGAGCCCTAACACCTCAGAGAAGCTCTGTGCCCTCTGTGGGTCCCACAACACCTGCTCCTGCCCTTGCGCTCGACACCCCTCATGCTGCTCAGCACCTGCAGTGCTAGTGACCTATGCTTATTATTCCTACCCATGTTGTTGGAAGCAGATATGAAGCTGCCAACTTAATGTTACATTTTGACAGAATGTTACTTCCAAAGGTTATGCCACAACAGTCACAGATTCGGGTTAAAATCCCAGCAATGGAAATTACTAAAATTTTAATCATAACAACATTTTGTATTCATCACTTACTATGATCCAAGCACTATGCAAAGTATTTCTATTAATTACTTCTTTTATCTTCATAATAAATCTGCTAGCTTGGCCTTATTAATATTTGCATTTTACAAATGAGAAAACTGAACCATACAGTAGTTCAAAAATTTCCTCAAGAGTATATGAACAGTAAATTTTCAGAAATTTACTTAATCACTCTGGATTCTCTTACTCCACATCTATCACAGAGGGGATAACACCTGGGTGACTGAATGTCAGTTTCAGTATATTTTTCCTTCCTACCACAGGGACAATCAAGATGGGAAATATAGTTACTATATTTTCAAATATGAAGTCTTTTAGATGAACTGTTTTACCTTTTCAGAATATACAATTTGGTGTGTAAAAAATTGTTATGCCCTGAACAGCACAGCATCAAGATGCCATTTGAGTTTTTTAAGTATTCTTACTATTTTTTTGGAAAGGCCTGGAGCAAAAGGGAGGAAAGCCATTGGAATAGAAAAGACAATGTTTAGAGAAGAAATGCAGCACTGGACTCTTGAAAGGGGAGATTTTGCAATTAACTGAACCGAGGCCCATCCTGGCTTTGATGTTTCAGAGCCTGGCCACAGGTCATGGTCACCTGGGGTGGACAGAATGATGGCAATACCTGCTTCATGCCAGCAATTGCTGCCCTACCACATCCTGGGGGTTCACAGTGCAAAACTGTGCTCATAAAAGTCAGCATATTGTGTTAACCTCCCATATTCTCACACTTGGTCTTCATGTTTTCACAGCTACTGGAGCGGTGGTGTTCCACAGCCTTCCCAGACTTCGCCACACTGACCAGACCCCAGTCACTTCACAAGCTGCTTGGAGCTGCACTCCCTCTCCCACTGGTCCACAGTTTTATAAGACAGGTCCAATGGAATCAGGACCTGTATCTGTTTGACAAATCATGAGAACACTTGTAAAAATAAACAAGGTAGATTTAACATTTTTGCTGAAATGAAGACTTCAGGTATTATTTGGGGGAAATACTGCTTTTAAAAACAAAGTACTGTAAATTATATTCTAATTACTTTAAAATGGAAAACATTTCTGGGAGACTCAGCTCTGCTAACACATTATGTGATTCCTCTCCCAATCAAGTGCCTTGCTGTCTTTCTGTCCCATTCTGTACCCAATGCCACCCACATACAGTTCTGCATTGACTTCTCTCTGCTGACCTTGGCCAAGCCCCACCCCAACTTCCAGACCCAGCTGAAGTGCCACTCACACACAAATCCTCCTCAAACGTATTATATGCATCGTATTATTTTTGTAAAATAAAATTTTGTCAAATTTATTTTTTCATTTCATTCATTCATTCACACCTTCTTTAGTAAGATTTAAGCATCAATATGGTGTCATTAAGTGTACCAAAAGGCAAGGCACTTGCCTTCCTACAGCATAGAGGAAAGTTTACCATCTGCCATACCGTCTGTGTTACAGCTACTAAACTCCACTGTGAGGGCCCCCAAACCAGCCAAACACAGTTAATAACACTGTAATTAACCGAACACACAGTTATTAACCAAACACAGTTAATAAACACAGTATGTCTCTTTCAGTAAAATTCTTATGAAAAACTGAATATGGGACAGTACTCGTCCACGAGCCATAGGCGAGCATTTCCACTTTAAATCAAATGAAAACTTTTTTTTTTCCTTAACTGACATTACATGGCAAATAGATATTCGAAAGGAAAAGTTAACTTCCAGATATGTGAACACAGTTTGGATACAGCTCACCTTTAAGCATGGTTTTCCTAGCCTGACACAGGCCACTGCTTATCTTAGTGTAAGAGCTCACAATCTATTCAAAGCTCAAAATGTTTTTCATTGGGTAAAAAGTGACCCCTTCATCAACCTACCCATTCTGTGGTGTTCACAATTTCTTTGTCTAAAACTTAAACCCAAATAAATGCTGTTAATAAACTTCTTGCCAAAGCCAAGCAGATTTACTGATTTTGTGGTGATTTTCCAATCCATGGAGTGAAATTTTCACAAAATT
>NW_004624876.1:970108-984688 GCF_000247695.1 Heterocephalus glaber
AAAAAAAAAAAAAGAACAGAACAGATCAGATATAGGTTGTGGTTAAAAATTAACCTTGTCTTTTCAGTTAAGGTTTTAATTTTGGGAATGGAAATTGGGTGCAAGTCACCCTGACCTCAGCTGCCATGTGAAGACCCAAAACTTCATGGGCCATTTCTCTGGCCTCTGCCATGGCCTTTGATGGTGTGAGGGGTTGGTCTGACCCTAGTACCATCTGCAATGGTCCTATAAGTCACATAGGCTTTGGCCAGACTCACTTTTTAAAACAAGCCACTTGTGGGGTTAAGTCATTACAGCCTGCACAGTTCACACCCTGCTTTGGGCATAATCAACAGGGCGGCCTCCAACACTGGAATGTGATCTCTAGCTGCTAAGTGACACCTCACTGGGAAGTTTCATCTCCCAGGAAACTCCTATCCTTTTGTGTGATGTGGGTTAGCATAGATGCAGGGGAGTGGAGGATGGAGAAAGGGGCTAAGGTTGGAAGTGTCTGTACAGGAGCTCAAGTGCTCCAATTGAGTCTTGCCTCAGCTACTGGTGATAGCAGGATCCAGAGAACCACCTCTCCTAGGCTAATAATCAGATCAGGTGGCCTCCCCAGTTTCTTTGGTTTATTTTTATTTCTTGTCCTATTTCAAGTTGTTAGAGTGCAACCAACTGTACCCCTCTCCCATTAGACTGTCCTCACCTCTTTGTGAGCAAGCAAGCTCTACCTGCCCTGTTTTCAATGAATAGTGGAAAAAACTTAACAGCACCCAGGTAGTGGGACATGATGACCCACTCCCTCAGATAGTGGGACATGATTGAAGACCACTTGTCAAATTGCTCAACTCTGCCAGCCAAGGTCCCAGGAGGCACCTATTAAGAATAATTTATCTGAGTTTATTGATGTCTCCAGTGGCAAGCTATTACTCCTCCTTAGACAGGTACACTGTGAAGTTACATGAGTCTATCATTGGCTAGAAGTGTCCATCTGGTAGGGCACACTAGTTCTAGACCCCTATTCAGTAAATGGATTGGAGCCAAATGGGGAGAACCAAAGGTCCAATGGAAATGCCACTGGTATCCACACAAGTCAAGAAATGTCAGGCATCTGAATCTTAGGAGTTTGGCTTTTCAAGGGGCACCCTGGGGCTAAATGGACTAGGGCTGACCAAGGAATTGGAACCCCATAAGGTTTCCACATCCTAGCTATTACTCATCAGCTCACACAACCATCATGGGGAATGCTTCATCCAAGTTTTAAGGCCCTCTACCAAAAGCCTGATCTTGCCATAGAGCTAATCCTTTCTCAGGAGCTGAAGCTGCTATGGACCTCCACTTCTTAGCTCCTCTCCCCATAGGCTTCCTCCTTGCTAACCTGCACTGTCAGTGCCCCAAAGTGATGAAAACAACTGCATGACCTAGGTCTGGCTCTGTCTACCAGAAGGGCCCAGATTCAGAAAAATTAATATCTAAACTTGCCAACCTTTTACCCCTTTGAGAAGTGGCAGATCCAGAGAGTACAATCTGATTTCTAGTCTCCTTTTCACTCATAGGTATTCATCAATGCAAACAGTCTGAGTAAATTCTTTGAGAATCCTGAAATGTTGGTTGATAATTCCTATCCTGATAATGGGTTTTGATTTGCCTTGATGAGATGTCAAATTCATCCTGATTTCTTTCTGTCAATAGAGGATTTTAGAAGCTGCAGAACAAAACAATGATAATGCCTTTTGTGGCTGCAACTGGTGATAACTAGCCAACTGACATGAAATTTGGGCAGAGATGTGGCTAAGATTATAACACTGGAGGTGGAGAAACCAAATGGAGTTTATATCTCCAGGCCATCTTAGTGGGTGTGTGCAAGAGCCCAAGTCTGTAAATACCCAAGTCTGTAAATCACAATAAATGCAGGACTATCAGTCAGGGCTCTGATGAAAATCCAGTGGCTCTCCAACAGTAGCTGGAATACGTACTGTAAATGCATCAATTTAAACCCAGAGTCTAGAGATGACCAAAATATCCTGGGACACTGTTTTATTAGCCTGTCAACTCCTGACATTAGAAGAAAGCTCCAGAAACTGCAACAGGGCTCAAAAGCTGGGATAAGTCAATTGGTCATTCTGGCTAGCAGTCATTAACTACTATGGGAAAGGACAAGACAAATGGCAATTGAGTAAGGAAAAAGACAGACTAAAACCAAGGTGGCCCTAATGGATAAGGCTCGTGATAAAGCTCAGGGTACTTAAGAGCAATCAAAGCAACAGGAAGGGTGATAGAGGTGAATCTGCCTCAAGCATTAGCAATCAGAGCACTGAGCCAATAAGTGCTCTCAAAAGCTGATGAGTCCTTGCTAGCCCTTTCAGAACACAGATGAGGATGCTCAGCATTGGAGGAGGGACTGGCTTCATTCACAGAGGGGCATGAGATCATCCACCATCATGGTGGCCACCAAGGAATGCCTAGACAGCAACAGTGCTCATGGAAGCCTATTGATCTCCCCACAATGATATCCCCATCACCTTGGATTAGCCTCAGATAACTTTGGACATCATGAGTGAGCAGATTACATTCCTCTCAGTACTGGGCATCTTATCTAATTCTAACTTTTTATGAGGCAGATTATTATCCTGTTCCTCAGTTATTGTGGGCCTTGAAGGAGTGAACTAGTCACTTTTCCTTCCCCCCCCCCGCTGCTTGGAAGATTTCCTTTTCCAAGCTGCCTTTCTGGTGATACCAAAATTAACCACTGGTCAAACTCTTCCTGGTGAGTGCCACACTGTCACTCAAACTTCAAGAACCCATGTTCTCTGTCCCAAGAACCTTTACAGCCTGGCTCCTTTGGGCCTAATTCATTTGCCATGAGTTGATCCTTAAATATGGTGCAATGGACCCCATGGCAGGCTGTCAAGGCCACCCTGGTAATCATTCAGTTCAAGAGCCCAACCCTATACCCTCAAAGAAGCTAAACTGGGGATAAAACCCATCATTGATACAATTTTTTCTATGAGGTTGCTGGTGCCATAGAAGTCCCCATGTAACATGCTCATTTTCAAGAGAATATCATGTAGTAGAAGATGTCAAATCATTAGCAAGGCTGTGGTGCCTATTCATCCCTTAGTGGAAAATTCATGCAATCTTCTTGCACAGATGCTGGGAGACACTAATTTATTCTCTGTCTTTGCTCTCTAGGGTCCCTCTTTTCTAATCCCATGGATCCTAGCTCTCAATTATTGTTTGCTTTTGAATATGAAGGTCCCCAAACTGGGCTCCACCAAAAGTGTATTTGGACTTTCTTGCCTCAGGGGTTTAAAGATAGTCCACACCTGTTTGCAAGGGATTTAGCTCAAGACATCAGAGACCTGAAATTTAAGAAGAGAGGTGATAAACATCATACACCTGTAAACCGGTGGATGCCTCCAATTTTTTTTAAAAAACAGAAACACTAACCAAGCTTCTGAATCAGATAAGTAAAACATTTCTTCTAAATAAAAAGGAAGATCAGTCCTATTTTGGAAATACGATCTCCTCCTTGTCTACCTGGTGTGCCTAGTTTTGCTCCATGATGGCTTGAGACTAGATGTCCCCCCAAAGCCTCACGTGGTCAAAGGTGGACTTTTCAGAGGTGTCTGGACCTAGAGTGTGGAATGCTGGGATTAAGTGTATGATGCTAGGATCAAGGGTGTGTGATTACTAAATTAATCCATGGACTGGTTTGGCATAGTTCTGGGTGTGCAGAATGGTAAGGCCGAACCTGGCTGTGAGTGCTCCCCACCCTAAGGCTTGGTAGCCTGGGTAGAATATAAGGGACAGAAAGAGGACTGCTGTTGTTGCTTGCTGCTTGTTGCTTCACTGCTTTTCTGCCTTCTGTCTGCCATGGACTTTTTCTCATCTATGATGCTCTTCTGACATGCTTCCCTGCCTTGGAGCCAGCCAGCTGTGAACTGAAACTGTAAGCCAAGTAAACCTTTACTCCTTTAATCTTGGGTGTTGGATATTTTGTCTGAGCAATGAGAAAAGTAACTGAGACAATCTCCTTTGGCTTCTTCTTATTTTTCTTCTGATATTCTTGTGATGCAAGCATTGCCTCCAAGGGTGATAATGAGCAATTATATTTACACAGAACAGTAAATCTAATCCATTTAGTACCAAATTCTACTAACCCCAAGTTAGCCAAGGACCATTGGCCCTGTTTTTCCCCATTCTCCAGTCAATACACTTCAGTGCCCATCCCAGCTTGACTCTGGACTACTAGAAAGATTCTCTAACACCCCAGATATCAAGGGGGCCATCCCTTTCAGTCAGTGATATTCAGGGCAATGAAATGTTCAATAAGCTCAACAGGGATAACTTCTTCTCTCCTCAGATCCTATCAAAGTTTTATTCAGGTTTCTCCACAAAACCACCCATTTGGGGCCTGGTATCCATTCCCATGTTGTTTATATTCCAGGCTCTCATCTGTATAAAGAAGACTTAAGACCAGGGCTGGAACCAACACTTGGGCACATTAAAATACTCCCTTTACAAACAGATCCTACAAATAAAGCCCTTATTAGATCTTGCTAGTGTCTAGATATACAAAGCTGTGTCCTTTACAGACCTAATACAGTTCTGATGGAAGCTGTCACTGGAAACACAAGGTGTAGGAAACAGGGTGTCAGGATATTGCCAAGGAAGACCTTCTGAACATGATTCTATATTCCCATCAGAAGGTTGCTCTCAGCCCATAACCAGTGACTGTTAGTTTGCATAGTTATGGAAACTCAACTGAATAAGTTTAAGTAGATACCAAAAGAAATTTTATACATTGGTGAAATACAAATCTCAGAAAAGGCCTATATACTTTTTTTGTTTTTCATTAATTTAATTGGTATATATTAGGTATACAATATGTTAACATTCATTACTGGGAATTTGTTCCTTTACATAATATATTTTGGTTATTATTTTTTCCCCATTCCCCAGCCCTCCAACCCCTCCACCCCTCCCTATTTACAAAGACATTATTTTCATTTTTCCTTTTCTCATATTTATTCCTTTCCCTTTATCTTTCAGTACCACTCCCTTTTCCCCTTCCCCTCTGAACATTTTCTTCCTATTTCACATTATCTATTATAACTTTTAGTCCTTATTTACACTTTCAGTTTCTCACACCGGAGAAACTATTCAGTATTTACACATATGTGTTCTATTTATTTCACTTAAGAGTATGGCCTCAATGTGCATCCATTTGGCTATAAATGTCTCTAGTTTCTCATTTGCTGTGGCTGTGTAGCACTAAATTTTATAAAATAAACCTCACATTTTCTTTATCCAGTCTCCATTTTATGGGCAATTGGGTGTTTCCAAGAGATAGCTATTACAAACTGTGTCTCTATAAACATGTGTGCACATATATCACTGTGGTATGATTCTTTTAATTCTTTGGGAAAGATACACAGCAGGAGAACAGTTGGGCCAAATGGAACCTCTAATCCTAGATTTTTGCAATATCTCCATACTGATTTCCAGGGTGGTTGCACCAGTGTACACTCACACCAGCAGTGGAGCAGGGTTCCTCTTTACCCACAGCCCTACAAGCATTTGTTATTGGTTGATTTCTTGATAGCAGCCATTCTTTTTGGGGTGAGGTGGAATCTCAGTGTTTTTTTCATTTGCATCTCTCAAATGACCAGTGATGTTGAACATTTTTTCACATGTTTATTTGATATTTCTACTTTTTTTTCTGAGAAGGGTCTGTTCATTTCAGATGCCCATTTTTTGATTGGATCTTTAAATTTGGGAGGACTGATTTTTACGTTCTTTATATACTCTAGATAGTAGACCCTTGTCAGAGGAATAGCTGGTAAAATTTTTTCCCACATTGTGAGTTGTTTCTTCACATTGTTGGTGGTTTCTCTTGTTATGCAGAAGCTTTTTAGTAAGAAGAGATCCCACTTGTTGATTGTTAGTGCTAGCTGAAGTGCAAATGAGGTTTTGTTCTTGAAATCTTTTTCTATGCCAATGTCTTCAAGAGTTATACCTAACAACTCTTCCAGCCATTTTAGTGTTTCTGTTTTAGTATTTAAATATTTAATCCATTTTAATTTTAGTGTAGTGAGAGATATAGCTCTAGTTTTAATCTTCGGTAAGTTGAAACCCAATTTTTCCAGCACCATTTATTAAAGATGCTATCTTTTTTCCAGTGAGGACGTTTGGCTCCTTTGTCAAAGATGTGGTGGCTGAGTGTGTCTGGACTTGTTTCTGCATCTTCTAATCAGTTCCATTGATCCTCAGGTCGGTTTCTTTGCCAGTGCCATTCTGTTTTTATCACAGTAGCTTTGTAGTATAGTTTCAAGTTGGGAATTGTGCTACCCCCTACCTTGTCTTTGTTGCCTAGAATTGCTTTTGCTCTTCTTGGTCTGTTCTTGTTCCAAATAAATTTTTGGATTGTTTTCTTGAGGTCTGTGAAGTATGTTGTTGGAATTTCAATTGGGATTACATTGAATCTATATAGCAGTTTTGGAAGTATGGCCATTTTCACTATATTGGTTCTTCCTATCCAGGAGCAAGGGAAATCTTTCCATTTTCTGTTATCCTCTTCAATCTCTTTTTTCAGAGTGCTGTAGATTTTAGAGTAGAGGTCTTTCATTTCTTTTGTTAGGTTGATTCCTATTTCTTTTTTTTTGGATGCTATTTTGAAGGAAGTTGTTTCTCCAGTTCCTCTCTCAATGAGTCTGTTGTAATGAAAAGTATTGACTTGTGTGTGTTGACCTTGTATCCAGCTACTCTACTGAATTTGGTTATTAAGTCTAGAAGACTTTTGGTTGAGTTCTTGGGGTCTTCTATTTAGAGAATCATATGGGTTCTTTCAGCCTCTGACTGGAGCTTAAATTGGAAGGAATTTTTATCTTTCTGGGAAATGAAAACAATCCACTCACTCATATGTGTCTTTTTGAAAATAATTTCTGTCTTGCAACTTGGACTTTTTCCTAGGTTACACTAATTCCTACTTGTGTTTTCCAGCAAACTGGGCAGGAACATGCACCCTTGTTTAAATCATCCTGGAGACCACTATAGCGCATAATAACTCATCCCTTCCATTTCCATTCACCACTAGGATTTCCCTTCATTAATGCTTTTCATAACTTTACTATTAGGACCTGCATACTTAATCTCAGTCAAGTTAGTTAATTCTCATTTAAGTCATAGAACTACAGATGCTCACTGGGGTCAAGAAAGGAAGCCTCCCTTCACATCTGAAACTCATCAGTAAATCCTCAGAGGATGAATATATTCCCTCTGACCCCAAGGGTCAGGCATGACAAAAGCTCCATGGCCTCCACATAAGTAAGGTAAGGGCAATGCCCCTGCTCAGCAGGAATCAGCTACAGAAGAGAGACATTTCACTCTCAGTATGCCCTGAAGACTTTTGGCCACCAGATCTCTCAGGAAGGGATAATATCAACATTGCATAAGGCCCCAAGTTTCAGTTATAGCACTGAAACAAGGATGGGGTGCACCTTGGTGGAAGACCAGGTGCTCAGCACCCACAATGCCCTGGGACCAACCCCCAACAGCACAGAAGAGCAAGAATTAGTCACAATTATAGCACATAACATAGTATACAAGATTAATTAGTAGATAATGAACATACAACAAGAAACACTGCTCTCTAGAACTTTTCAAATATGAAATATTTTCACATCTGATCATATACAATATTATGTCTCATCCTAAAATTAACATTTTTTTTCACTTTTGATTGTATATTTCTATGTGTACCTTGAAAACATAGACATTAACTCATATCATGTTCTCAAACAGCTGTGTGAGGACCCAAGGAGATGGGAGCTATTTAGGAAGTAATGATGGGAATCCTGGGAGGAGGCTGCAGGTCACACTGCCAAACCCTGACCGGGCTCCATGGCTCCTTCCTGTGCTCCAGGTCCTGTGGGACCAGCTGTGTCCCTGACCTGAGATGTCAGTCTGTGTTTGCTAACCATCACTCTCTGATGAACAGGGATGAGGCAGCAGGGCAGAGGGACTGGCTTGGCCTCTGGGTTAGGTTACTAAATGAGAACCGCATGCTGGAGACAATGGGCTGGATACAAACTAGCATCATCTCCTGAGGTTGTCTACCTGCAGAGGACTCTGCTGGGCTCTGTCTTTGAGTTAATAACTTTGGCAACAGTATTTCCCAGCAATTGGAATACAAAGCATGGCTGCTTTGTTCTGGTGGACACCCTTCTTGGGATGTTTCTGGAGGTGGCTTGGTTTCTCCAGATGCTGTAACTTGCCAAGCACCTGGCATCCCAGGGAGACTTTATTAAGACTGCAACATGAGCAAAGGGTCTATTGCAGAAGCAGAAGATCTGACAATAGCTGTATATTCTTTACCAAGCAGCTTCCTGGAGCCAAGATGCCTGTAGGTTAAGCCTCCCCTCTGGATGCCCTGAAGACTTGTTAGTGATAATAGTGTCACAATTAAAAACTTGTCATTAAATAAAATCAGTTACAAACACTCCTCTTCAGCTGGGCCCTCAGGAGGAGAACTTGTGAAAGCCCTGGGGCTTATAACTCATTTCTCCCAGGGAATCAGGACTGTCATGAAACCCCCAGCTGCTTGAAGGGCAAATTGGCAACAGTGAGATAAAGGAGAAACTTTGACAAAATGTTTCAGTTTTTTCCCCAGGCCACAGGCAACTTTCCCACACAATGCCGGAATCCTTCCCTTACTATTGAGCACTTTTCATCTGTGTCCGGGAAGTTGGGAGACAATGCTCATTATTCTGAAGTAGAAAAGCATAATGAGCCCTTGTGGGTGTGAATGAGTTCATTTAAGTCTGACCTTTCCGCTCAGCTTCACAGGTGCACTAACCACTGAGATAGGTACCAGTCATCTCAGAATGGCTTATTCCCCTGATGTGAATGCAGGCTCTGGTGTCTGAAAGGCATAGATCCAGATTCACAATTCACCTACTCTCCTATATTTTAATTATATTACAGCATTTATAGCAAAATTATCAGTGAACCAAAAAAAATTAAGTATTTTATTGGGTGTGAAAACACATGTAATTCAATTCTTTTAATTAACAAGAATTTATATAATTACTTAAAATTTGTAATAAATTGTTCATAAAGCCCGATAACTAAGATCAGAATATCCCCACACACAAAAATCAATAGACATTAACAGTTTGGTAAAACACTAAATAGATTCTGTGAAAAACACAGAAATCCTTGCATTGATGCAACTGATTCCTTTTAGTTAAAGCACTTATATGGCAGCTCTCATGTAAGGAAAATATTGGTTATCATGGAGAATTTCTAGGAAAAGACAAGTTTTATCAGCCATCTGTCTTTCCTGATGCTTCAACAAATGTACTCTGGACCAAATTACTTTTACTAGTTTTTATTTAGTACCCTACCTTCCCAACTGCTTGAACATAATTCTTGTTATTTTTTCACTTATGTGTAAAATCATGTCAAACAACACAGCATAAAGAGAAAGGCTCCCTGGAGATTAAGTTTATTTGTGAGTAGTGAAGCTCTGGAATAGGAATATGTGTGCAAGAAGGCAGAAGTTTGTACATAAAGAGTTTAAAATAGGGGACTATTGTTAGCCCAAAGGGGAGAGTCTTCACTGAAGCCACTGGGTACCAGGGTCACTGTGTTGAAGCCCCAGGCAGGGCTGGCCTCAGCTGCCTGGTAAGGTCCCCTCAGTGGCCCAGAGTACCTCAGCTCAATTGTCCCTGTCTTAAGCAATGTCACAGATGGACTTTGTGGTGGGAATGGCACAGCCGTGTAAGGAAGGCAGGGCACAAGGTGCAGGAACAAGAAAAAACTCCCTGTGGGGCTCATGCCCTGCAAAGATATTCTTTGAGAAAGTGCCAGCTTCAGTGCCAGGGTATAAATTCCTCTCCTCCCTTTCTTGTGGTCTTGAGAATAGAATCCAAAGCCTTTCATGGATCTCCATCCCCAGCACTTTTTCATTCTTTAAAATTTTGAGACAGGGTCTCACTAAGCTGCTCAGTTGTGCAGATTGGACTCAACCTTGACATTTTCTGCCTCAGCGTCCCGGTTACAAGTGTGCACTACCATGACTACCTGATTTCCCCCTTCTTAACCTCCCAGCTATAATTTTGTCTGGGATGAAAAAGAAAGATTTTTATTTTGTTATTGGCCTCTTTCACAACTGTATTACTCTATTACATATGACAACATAGTCTAAGCATAAATCTATTGTATACATCTTCAACCAATGAAAATCTCTTAAATCATTTTACACAGAAAATAATGGACATTGCATTTACAAATATTTTAAGGTAAATATCGATTGACCAAATAACCTGGATGGAAATGTGTTAACAACTTTAAGGACAGCTTACTTTCATCTTACCTATAAACTTAAATTAACTCATTTTTAAGCCATGTGAATTAAAAAAAATACTTGGGCTAATATCACAAGCATCCATTTATCTATAAACCAACTTAAATAGAACTTTTAGAGGAAAACAAATACATAAAGTTAAAACACAAAATCATATATTAATGTAAATTATTCACAACATTTATGCTACCAAACTTTAAGGTTTAATTTACAAGTTTTATGTAAGCACTGAGCCTGGTGATTTGTACAATCTAATTTTTCAAGTTTGGTTACCTTTGAGTATTTGTATAACTATTTTTTTAACTGAAAGCCCTAATAGGCCCAGAAGTCTATAAGACAAAAAATAAAAATAAAAAATGAAATTGATGTGAGCTCATTTTCAGAATATAAAGGAGCTGCAGGTACTTGAACCCATTGTGAAAACAGATCAACAGGCAAACAGACAAGAAAATATAAAGAATCCATAAAACAATTACATAAAAGCAGAGTGCAATTGTAGATGAATTGGGGATGTTGGATCACAATCCTTAGTTTTAGGTTTATAACTATAGACTGCTCCCTTAGAATTTTCCCTAGAGGTATCAATTAGCCCTCTTTTTCCATAAGTCATAACAGTATTTCCTTTAATACCTTAAGGTACTCTGAGTATTTTGTTGTTTTTGTTGTTGCTGTTGATTAACACTATAGACAATCAATCAAAATCAGATGGGGGAAAGAGTGAAGTGATGTACAATACTAGATGGGGCATTTCTTCACTATCCTCCCTTAGTGTAAAAACAAGTCTGAGGCCATGTTTCTTTACTCTATACATTATGCTTGGAGAAAAATCAACCTTTTAAAATCCTCCACTTAAATTGTCCCAAGTACATAAAATATAACCTGTAGGTGATGTTTTATGGACATTGAGTTTCTCATTTAGGAAGTACTGCATGCTGTTAAGATCTCTCTTGTGTAATTTTGGGGGAAAAAAGGAGAGAAACAAATGAAAAACAGAGAGCAAAGATGAGATCCTATTTAGATTCCAAAGGCCAGCTGCCTGGGCTGCCCACCTGGTCCTGGGGTTTCACATCATGTGCACCCTGCTCTGCTTCCTAGAGCCAGAACTGCCAGGGTTTAGGGGACAGCTCTTCCCTGTCACCCCAGGGTCCAAGCCACCTGCACTGGATATCTCTGCCTTGATTTCTGTCAGGGCACCTTGCTAGTCATGCAGAAATCTGTTGCTCATGTTCAGGATGAGTGTCCTTGTTCATCAACAGATAAGAAAAGCAGGAGAAGGGGCCACACAAAATAGCTGGGTGTTACTCAAAATGTACCTTACAAGTTTTATATCCAGGGATCTGGAATATAAATGAGGAACTAACTCAAAGAGAGTTTATAAAGTCTGGAGATATCACTTAGAAACTACAAATCACATACCATCTTAGAGAGGTACAGTTCTCGCCTACCAACAGGAAAATAACAAGCTTTGGTTCTGCTCCCACTCCCTGATGAATAATGTCAGGAAACACTAAATGGTTTGAATTTGTCATGAAAGTATCTTATTTCACCATCAATTTTGAAAGATAGTTTTGCACAGTACATCAATCAGGGTTGGAGGTTGTTTTCCTTTAGGGCTTGAAACACATCACTCCAACCTCTTCTTGCCTTGAGGGTTTGCACTGAGAAGTCTGATGTGATTCTGATGGGCTTTCCTTTGCATGTGATTTGTTTCTTTTCTCTGACTGCTTGTAGAACTTTGTTTCTTCCTTACTGTAAGTGCATTGGTCTGAATCCAAATCAGCATGGTGAGCTGCCCTGCACATTAGGCTTCCAGCGGGGAGCTCTCAGGTGGGTTTTCCTTTTTATTTCTTGGTGTAGGCTGTCCCAGAACTGTTGCCAGAGAGCAACCTTCTGTTTAGTTCACTGGTCTGTTTCTTTTATTTGTTCCTTCTTTTCTTCTTGATCCCTGTTCACATAGACTTTTCAGGCAATGAGGATCTGCTGGGTGATCTTCATCCCCACCCAGTCTTTTTGTTTTTGAAACTTCTTTCAAATGTCTGCTGCAGCTTGGGTTACATATGTGGTGTTGACCATTTGCTGATATCCAGGGGCCTCTGGGTTGAAGGGTGAATATGTCCTGTAGGCTTCACACAGCTGCTTGTAGAACTTTTCTGGGCTTTCATCTTTTTCCTGAAGGGTTTCGGCTATCTTTGTCACATTGTGTGTCCTCTGAGTTCCTGCTCCAATCCCCTTTATGAGAGCTTCTCAATACTTGTTGAATTTCCCTTGTTCCCCAGGCATGTTGTGGTCCCAGTCAGGTTTATTGTGAGGCAAGTGATCATTTACCCACTGCCATTCATTTGGCTCATCTTGGGGTACCTGGGTCTTGAGGTATTATCTCTCCCTATGACTCATCTGCATTTCTCAGCCTTCAGGAGTGCCATCATCAGTTCCTGAAAATCCTCCCAATTTGGACAATGTGTCCAAAAAATAGAGGTCAGGAGTTTAGTCATCACCTCTGGCTTCTCTGAATAGGAAGGAGTGTGGTTCTTCCAATTCAGCAAATCAGTGGAGGTAAAAGGTTGATGTATGAGGATGGAGGGGCCTCCCACTGGATTGGGATACTCTCTGAGGGGCATCTGCAGATGCATGGAGTGGAAGCTGTGAGCCACTGGACTAGTGGGGTCTGCATCTGTGGCAGGTGTGAATGCAGGATCTTGGAGCTGCTGGATTGAATCAGGTGAGGCTGGGGCTGGTGTTGATGCTGCCGAGATTGGCGCTGAGGGTGCAGGGGCCAGTGCTGCTGCAGCAGGGGCCTAGGGAAGGGCCAGAGCAGTCAGGTATGGAGGGGGAAAGTCTGAATTCTCTTGGTCTGGGTCTGAAAGGATGGGTTTCTTTCCAGCATCATCTCCTTTTGATGTAGGACCAAGATAGTACTTTTTGCTTCCAGGGGCTACGTATGAACCCAAGGAGGCATTCTGTGGCACAAGCTGAGGCATCAAACAATATAGGGATATTGATCTGGATGTTCCCTTCAAGGAGCAGTGACTGCCTGCCAGAGGGACCAGACAAGACCCTCAGCTAGGGATCCCTCAGGTGGACAAGCTGGGCAAAGTTTGGGCCACTCTTCACTCACAAAAGTTTCTAAACTTTTGGGGTTTTATCTTAATACAATAATCCCCAGTAAAACCTTTCATAAAATTCTTAAGCATGCTTTCTAAAACAGTAGCATGAGATATTCCTGTCCCCATGATCAGCTCATCAGTGTGTTGGTATGTGTATAGGTACCCTTGTATGGAGATGCAAGACAAACAAAGGAGGGTGATCATCAGAGATGATCCACACAGGCACCTGTCTGGGTGCATGACCAGCACTTTCAGGACTGTCCAGGCATAAGTGTGTATTTATCTCATCATGAGAGCACTGCTTATTGTCACTGACCAGTCTTGGTGTCCCAGTTAGTTATGCAGAAAACTCATGTCCACTATCCATTAACAATTTCTGAAATAAGAGTTAAAGCTTTTGCCTGGAAGCAACAATTATACCAGAGAGGAGAGATGGGGCCTTGCAAGGATGTTTTTGAATTTTCACATGGTTAAATTTGAATGGCTGGGAAATGATTCTTCAAGTAAGCTTGAATCATAAAATTATATTACTACTAGCAGAAGGCAGAAAGAAGAGTAGGTTAATGTTGTAATTGTAGACTGGGAATTTATAATGTACAATAAATTTCTTAAGTATATCAATTAAACAAAAACACTCACTCAAATAGAAGGCCCAAAATAAATTTATCTAGTTTTATTTCTCTGGGCTTAAAATTTTTATTCCACTTTTTCAGCTGGTCCCTGTGACTGTGTTTTTAACTGTTAGAAATGAATTCACTTGTTTAAACTCAAATGAATTTTTAGAGGCAGTTAAAGCAAAACTTTAATAGGTTTGATTATTCTGAAAACCTACATAAACAGTTGTCATGGAAACCTCAAAAAGAGTAAAAAATTGTGCTCAAACAAAGCAGTTCTTGGCACCTTTGTAAAAATACTAATGAAGACTTATTTTTTTATCCTGATTAATTTGTCCTAGTAATGTACCATTTACTGGCTTGACATTTGCTGTTTTACACTTTGTTTTTGCAAAACAGACCCAACTGGCATATAGTACTGTAATTTAGAGCTCCTTTTAGGGCCTTATCTCTGGGGTGACATCTGTATTTATTCTGTGATGGTTTGATTTTTACTGTTTTATGTGTA
>NW_004624876.1:988008-1000689 GCF_000247695.1 Heterocephalus glaber
TTTGTCTCTCCTTTGTTCAGAGACAGCCCGGCAGATCTATTCCCCTAATAAAGGCTTGTTGTGGCCTGGTCTGGTCTTGGTCTTCGGCCCTTTTACCTGACAAAATGTATTCTCTGAGTACACTGAATGTTCTGAAACTTTATTTGTTTTAACTGATTAGTATTAATTTTTATAAATGCTATCTAAAAATGTGTCATATACAAATTGGGGGAAAACAAAACTATCATTTTTTCTGTGTGTACCAGGCTCATAGTTCTGGTAACTTGGAATAATGAAGTTGTGAACCAAAGGAAGTTAGGAGAGTTTTCATTGGGAATAAGAAAAGGGAGAACAGCTCATAGATTTGCAGAAAGCGTCCTGAATGGGTTGCTACTGAAGCCCTTCAATCTAGTTACTACTGATAGGTAAGCAGGGCATAGGAATTGCTTAATTTTTAGTGGACACTTATCACAGGTAGCTTGAAGAAGTTAAAAAAAAAAATTACCAATTGGAGCTCAGGCTCTCTGACCCAGTTCTTTTACATATTGTTTACAGGAGACTGGGATCTTAGAAAGAAACTAGTTGTTTTACATTATAACTTCCTTTGAGCTCAACAGCTCAGTAGGGTTGGGCTGCACCTCTCTTTAGGAGGAAGTGGCTGCATTGCACTTTGCCTAAGGAAAGGAAGGGAAGGGAAGGAAAGGAAAGGAAGGGAAGGAAAGGAAAGGAAAGAAAAGGGAAGAGAATGGAAGCAAAGAGAAGGGAAGGTAGTTCTTTTTCCAAAGTCCTAGTTCACTATGCTTATTTAAATTTCCATTAGTACTGCTGACTACCCAAGTCTATCTCTTCCTTTCTTCTACCTGTCTTATTTTTAAGCTACCTAATTAAATTGTTTTCTACATACTGATGCAAAACTATCTTAGAAAGAGAGTAAGCTCAGATAACATGTCTGAAACATTGTTCAGTTGTATTGTAAAAGATAACACCAAAATCTGCATGTAGGAAGAGATTTTCCATGAAATGTAATGACAACAAAGTGCCATAATTGAAAATTCTCTTGGAAATGATGGCTCTAACATTTGAAATGTCCTGTGCAGTTATATCCTTCTAAACTATCCCAAAATGATCCACTAACTCTGGAAATTCTTGAGCAGCATAGAAGTTAATCAGAGAAGTCAGAAATCATTGGCATCCCCTGGAGAATAAGAAGGAGTAGCATCCATGAAATATTGGACCCTGTCAGTGACTGCAAGGCTCTCTGAAACACATGAAAGATGAGACTACCTCATACTGAAATAAATATAAAATGCCATTGGATGTTTTCAGCCAGTGTTTGAAGAGACATTTTGAAGAAATGATTTAAATGTGGCTTAATAAATGAAAGATCCTAGAATCTTGTTATTCACTGAAAATCTTTAAATCACTAGAACTTTGAGACTATGACTGTTGATACTAATATGTTTCACCAGAGTTCAGAAGTAAACTTACACAAGAAACATGGCTATTTGCAATAGCTTAGTGGAGTTATTGTAAGTAGGCAGTCAGAGAAGTCTGTGATATGGTCCCATGGAAAAATTAAGCAAGTAGACAATCATCCTGTAAGCTTATAAATGTAAAACAAATAAAATATTGTACCCAGGTTAAGAACTAATTCAAGCAACTAAGCCAACTTAAAGATGCAAAGGTAAATTCAAGAACAAAGTATTAAACACTGGGATGAGAATAGAGAGATAAGGACTCATATCTCTAGGAAGAAGACTCTTATCCAGAATGTTGTGTCACAGTCCTTCCCATCTCCAGACCTGCAGACATGCAAGATAACCAGTTCTCTTCTTGAACTCATCCCCTATGAAGCAACCCAAAGTATGACTGGACTTCTTTCCCTGCTGGGTATCCAAGAGCTTTTCTCTTCCTATTAATTGTAATAAGCACTCTCTTACATTCCTCCTTTTGTCCTTCAATTTTGAGAGACATAGATCTCTGGTTTATACTAATTTAACTATCATGATCTGTTTCACCTTCTTTTATTGAAATGCTTGTTTTGCCATTTCTTTTCTCCTGAGTTCCAACTTAGAAGCTGTATATTTATGTCAACAGATGTATCTTCTTTTGGTCCACAGCATGGTCTTATACTTTAGTTTGTGACCCCAAGGAGACTGAAAAATATAATAGAATGGACAACAGCACCATAATCAGAGAATTCCTTCTGATGGACATCTTAAGTTCTAGAGCATTCCAAGTATTGCAAGGTTTATTTTTCTTAGTGATTTATCTAGGATCTCTAGGTGGAAATCTTATGACTATTGCAGTCATAATGACAAACCAATATCTTTACTCACAGTGCACTTTTTTATAGGTAATTGTTTCCTCACAGACCTATGCAGTATCTCACTGTTCCCAAATCAATTATTAATTCCTTTACAGGTAGCAACTCCATTTCACTCAAAGAATGTACTGCTCAAGTTTTCCTGCATATTTTATTTGCATTTACAGAACTTACTCTCCTGGTGGTCATGTCCTATGACTGCTATGTGGCCTTTTACCACACTCTGCACTATGGGCTCATCCTCACCCCAAGTCTGAAAAATACAGGTAGTGGGGGGCTCCTGGGCCAGTGGCCTTGTCTATTCTGCTATCCACACAGCAACCATGTTCAGGCTTCCCTTCACAAAGTCCAATGTGATCCATCAATATTACTGTGAAGTATCACAAATTCTGAGGATTTGATCTTCAGATTCCAGTTTTCTGAATGTGTGGTGCTTGGATTAAGTGTTTGTGTCATCACCATATGTTTTGTCTTTTTGCTTATGACTTATGTTAATATATTTTCAACATTGCTTAAGGTTCATTTGATAGAAGCCCATCACAAAGCCATGTCCACCTTTATCCCACAGTTGGCAATTCTTCTATTTTTAATTTCTAAGTTGGTTGCTTCCCTAGACCCCATTGCAAGTAAAGGATCTCTAAAAAGTCTTCTAACAGCTATGTTCTATACAATTGTTCCCCCATTCACAAATGCCATCAATTTACAGTCTGTGAAACACAGAGATTAATTCTGCTTTAGGAGACCTGTTCAAACAATGTTTTCAATTTGTGGGTAAGGAATTTCTTGGAAAAAAATGATTGATGGTAAGATAATTTGCTATCATTTTAAGTTTTATTGGATATGAGTTTTAAATTTGAATGGACTCCTGTAAGTTATTTGCTGTTTGTGGTCCATATATTTATTGTCTACCTATGTGAGTGTGAGCTACAGATCTTACTGTCTTTACTTTTATAAAACTATAGTGGTGTAATTCATACCTGCTCCTTGAAAATGCAAGACTGGCCCCTATTCCCAAAATGTTTTGGAAAATGTTTGAATGCTGTAAGTTAAACACAAAGAAAGGCATCATAAGAAGGCTGTGCCTTATATATCAGAATCTTGCCAAGTACCTGTACAACTGAGAGAACTTCAAGATTCTGGGTGCTACTGAGCTGGAAGAGAATTTTCAGTTGATTAGAAGGGAAAAGACTACTGGTTACATTGCTCTCTTTGTACCCATTCTCATCCCAAGGCTGGGCAAAGTAATGCAATGATGAGTGCTGGGAGGGAACTGAGGAATAGAGGGTACCTTGAGAGTGAAACACTGAGACTCTTGCCACATTCCCCAAACCGTTTTCACTTAGGTCCTTGGGCCAGTGAAGATGGCTCACTCAGTGGAATGGAGGACTATGAAATGACTGTGTTCCTAGGACACAGCTGATGTTCTGGTTCTCCCAAGTACTAGAAGCAATGACAGAGGCCCTGATGAGGTGCAAACCTTTCAACATGACTAAGGAAATTGAATCTGTAGCCACAGAGTACAGTGAGGAGCCCAGTACTCGTGTTGCGTTTACTGGATATTTCCATGTTTCTGCTGCTGTGTGATCCTGATTCCTATTGCTATGGGTGGGATCTTGGAGGAAACCTAAAGGACCATGTGCTTCAGGTTCAATACCTACAGTCTGCAGTGGTATTGGCTCTAGTTATGGCATGTGTTGTACTTACTGATACATTTTAAAATTCATGTTAATATTTCTGAATGTTTTCTTTTAATAAATGTCCTGAAATGAGCTATTTAAATAATGAGAATAAAATCTATGGAAGATTCTTTTCTCAGAATTGTTTTTGATAATTTAATCTCCAAATTAATTTTTATTTTAGGATTAATGTAACCACAAATTTCTTTCATATTTTTAAGCTATTTGTATTTTAAACTTATTTTATTGGAAATGTTCCTTTCAGATATCACAAATGACATGTTTACTCTTTAAGATTGTGTATACTCACCCAGACATATTTAAACCATACAAATATATAATGATAATTGTAAGACCGAGAGCCTTACCAAATGCTCCGAGGAGCTGACTATAGTGAAGCACACCCAGGGATCCCAGCGGTGTCTCCAGAATGTAAGGCCAAGGGCCTTACCAAATGCTCCAAGGAGCTGAAGTGGAGCACACCCAGGAATCCCAGCGGTGCCTTCAGAATGTAAGACCAGGAGCCTTACCAAATGCTCCAAGGAGCTGGCTACAGGGAAGACCACCCGGGAAGGAACACACCAGCCAAGTTGGGAAACAGACCTTTATTAGTCTGGCCAGAGGGCACTCTCAAAGCAAAATAGCTTAGAGAGGCAACTGGCTCAGAATCCAAGGCTGTTTTTATAGGGGGTTGAGGGGGAAGTTAACATATCAAAGAAAAGGGGACAAAGGTTAGTGGTCAACTGTCACATATTGATGGTTAGCAGACATCTGCAGCTTGTTCTAACAATTGTGGTGCCTGGAATATCAGTTCCGGATAAACAAAGAGTTGAGTAGTTCACTCTGGGACCCTAGGTCGGTTACAGATCCCTATCTAGCATCTCTAGACTAACAAACATCTCCATCCTTTAACTCACATTTTAATCACAATGGGGCTGGAGAAAAAGGGGCAAAGTTTATGTAGTCCCACAATAATGTATGTGTATTGTATACATATGTATATTTACACTAAGACACAAGCTCATTTCATTTTGCAATTTATTTTCATGATAGGAAAATATGGATGCAATTAGTTTATCTCTTTGAACATACTGACCTGTAGTGTTAAGATGGTCTAGCCTCCTTATACATCATGGTATATATGGAGTAATTTTAAAAACACTTAACTTACTTTTTTTTTTAAATAGGAAGATATTTATTTTATTTTTAATTTTTATTTTCCATTAAGTTTATTGGTACATTTTAGGTATACAATACAGTTACATTCATCATTGGGATCTTGTACCGTTATATGATGTATATTTGTTCTTATTTTTTCCCAATTCACCTGCCCTCCCTTCACCCCCTCCACCCTTCCCTATTTACAAAGACTTTGTTTCCATTTTTTGCTTTTCTTGTATTTTTTCTTTTCCCTTCTTTCCTTTCCCCTACCCCTCCAACTTCCCATACTCTTTTAGACATTTTCTTTAAAATAGGAAGATATTTATTAAAAGGAAAGCTCCTGAGGGGCAGGAGGGGTCCCAAGTGGGGCCAAAGACCCTACTTTACAGAGAAGTTTTATAGGGTGAAACCAAAGTGGGTACAACATAGGCCACAGCTATGAACTTCCAATAAGGTTACAAGTATAATCACTTAGGTAATGGTGGTCCAATTGGGAAGCAAGTAACATAGCAAGTGTACAAATATTTTTAGTAAGGGTGGGGGTCAGGGATATTTCCTGGAGAGGCTGGGTTAAGACCTTACCCCCCCCCCCAGGTGATTGATACCTATTTAGAATATCAATCATTGCTATTTATCCCCAGGGAAAACACAAGGGTGTGTGGTTTCTCTCCTTTTACAATTCTGACCTTCACTGAATGTGCCTTGGGACACAATTGTCCTCCATGCCAAAGGCCTAGCCCTGTATAACTGGCTGTAATATTATAACTAACTTAGCTGTCTACAATATGAAGAGCCCCCAGTAACCTTCCAGCAAATCCCCTTGGCTTAGGTGGGTGTGTCCCTTTCTGTGTGTACAGCCAGGATATCTAATTAATGTGGTGCTGTGGTTTATTTCACCTTTGTCCTGGCCTTCTCAAGGACTTAGCCCTGTCTTACTGACTATAATATTTCTACTTAGCTCATCTATCTATAATATTCCACCCCCTGAACAAGTATCACAAATTGCCATTGTGGGGGAAAAGGACAATGACCCCTGGAGCTACTTTAGGATGAAGGGGCACATAGTTGTGGTTGGCAGTCAGGGGTACCCTTCAGAAGGTCTATCTAAAGGCCCTCAATAGGCATCACACATTTCCATCATGGGTAGGTGTATAGCTTTAAGTCTGGAGGAGACAAGGCCAGAAAGACAGTTAAGTATACATGGGCCAAACAATAAGATCAACAGAAATATTATGAGTATAGCCAACAGATATTTCCATGAGGAAGAGCTAGTAATAGCCTTTTACATGGAGGATAAGGAGAAGTCCCAGAAAACTGCAGAATCCAACATGGAAGTAATTTAGTAGTTAAGAGTTGTTTACAAAGTCAATCTGGTGGATCCCAGTGAAAGAATTCTAGCACTTCTGTCTTTGGATACATTTGTATGACTGGAGTATGGCAGCCTTTAGGCAAGGATAAACAAAACTTTTAAGAAATTAGAGCATGTACAATCTAATCATAAGCACACTAAAATGGAAGGGCAGTTTGGGAAGAAAGTCACACTTAGAAATTGAAATAGTGATTGTAACCTGCTGGCTCTTATAGATTCTACCACAGTTTTTTCTAATGATCCATAAATGTGGTCAGCTACTGGGGTAGCTAGAAACTGCCAGAAGGAGTCACTGACTGGAGCCCCTTTCTATATCTACCTTTATTACTATGGCATGATTTTATACCTCTTTTGGTTTTTCTTTTCTGCTGGGTGTTTAAGACCAAGTTAAAGTGAGACCTGTGTCAATTAATATGAACCTCTTGCTGTCTATCAAGGTCAGTTAAATCTCCTCAGACATTACTTTGGAACCATGCATAGAGCCTTTCATCTCCTCTGTCAGTGTTAGCCATCAGGATGGGTCATGGACTTGCTTGACCATGTTGCTTTAAGTGAAAGCATGGGAGACTTTTCCCTCTTTGTGACCCTCCTTTGGCACATGGTACATTTGCCCTCAGGTGCCCAGGAATCTCCCTCTTCAGGAGGTTGGAGTGACTTACTAATGATACAGGATCCTGTAGGAAAGGTTCCTTTGTGTCCTGGACTTCTGTTGACCTTGAGGAGCCAGAGGTAAAATATTGGCTGTCCTCATAGTCCAATTACCTTTCTAGTTTTGGTCTCCAAACTTTAGTTGTTGAACACCTAGAAGAGAAGATCAGTGACATAAGTACTTCAGCAGGAGCAGTGAACCTATTATATTAGTTAAAACATCAAGCACTTTTGAAGTATAAAGCACAGTTAGAGGGCTGTTATTTTACCAACCATGGTTTTAGTCATTGAATCCCTGTAGAATGTTAACAAGCAATAGTTATATATTATAGAGAAACTTCAGATCAAGAGTTATACAGAGTATTTTAGCATGACAATCATGATGACATTTTCTTTGTAACACTTACATGTCCATCTTAGTATGGAATAGTCTTTTAGTCAAACACCTCCATCTGATCACAAGACATTAAATGACATAAAGAAAACTCTTATTTGTTATCCTTTAGTAGGATGACATCTAAAAAGAACATACATATTGGCCTATAAAAGACCTTAGGAGTTCATAATGTCTAGTATCTAATTTTAGTGTGTGAAGTTGTTTCAACTGTTTGGTGACTGAACATCCCTAAGTGTGGTGACACATATAACACACATCATATAAGTTTTTAAGAAGACTATTATTTGACTGGTTATCTCATTTTGGCTTGACATGTACCTCTTATCACAAGTAGCTGGAGTGTAAGGGGAGGGCAGATACCAGAGTAAAAAAAATCATTACCATAACCAATATCTTAGAAGACCTGTACACAAAGAAGGCATGGGTGTATACCATTAAATAACAATGTATATCAGTTACATGAAACCCTTTGTCCCTTATTTTGTTTTGTACCAAGAAAATTTTAAATAAAACCCTGTTTCCCCACAGAAAACTTAGACCATTACCAATGTATACATGTCACAATAATATGTTTAGCAATGTATTTCCCTCAAGTCTATGGAAATTAATGGGATCCCCTTTGTGAACAAAGCCTGGAATAAATTTTTTCCAGGCAGCTGCTCCTTTATTTACCAAGGGAAGTACTGTCTGGTAGTTTGCCTAAGCCCAAGAGTCTTCATTTAATTATCTTAACAAATTTTTAGATGACCTGTGAGAGCCAGATAATAATTAACACATTATTTTGACCAACCAAAGAACATCCCAGATTATACATAGACAACAATATGTACTATATTTGTAAAACCAGTTGAGATTATTTGGATCATCTGGCAACTTGTGTAAACAATGTCTTTAATTATATTTATCTATAAGCCAACTTGAGTTACAGGCAGACATCTTAAAAAATCCAAAATGCCAAAAGAAAAAAACTCTCAAACATAAACAGCTGTAGGTGCTTTATCAAATTGAACAGACATACACACACATAAGACAACTTCTTTATAAACAAAAGTGCACTCAGATGTATTTGGCCAAGTTGAATTATAATAACTGTTATAATTTTTAGGTTTATAACTATAAATAAAACTAGTCAGAACTTTGTAGATTAACAGAGATCTCTTGCAATAAGAATTAAAGAGAATACAAATCTTCTACACCTGTGAAAGCAAAGATGGTTTTAAGACAAGCCCTATGTTGGCAGCTAATCTGACTGGAATACTCAGCTACACAGGATTCTCTTTATTGTTTTTATACTCACAGTTGTTCAATAGTCACATGTAATTGTTTCCTATAAAGGGACAAACTGTTAAATATCTCCAGAGGGGTGTGCTGAAGCCAGGTTTTGGTATAGAAGAGGCTAGCTGATATTCTTTGGAGCTAAGTATGAATTCTGAACAGTGAGGGAAGAAGGCCTGTCAAGGCTCCAACCTGCTGTGCTGCAGGTGTCTACCTATGACAGTTTTTTTTTCCATTTTGAAAAAAAACAAAGGAAAAGGAGGCATCCTCATCTATCCCTCTTGTTCTGTGCACAATCTAAGGTGTCCCTTAGACTTTATCTCATCCATTGCCAGTGGTGGCAAACTAGAGGTGCAAGGAAGTGTCCAGAGCCAGGTTACCTGTTCTTACCATTCTCTAATTTTGCCTAAGGGCTGAAAGACAGATAAATCTGTACTAAAACTTTTACCTTTATTTCTTGAGAGTTTCAGGATTAAACCTAGACCCATTTTCTATATAGCCCAGAGATAAATGAAGGTCAGCTTTACTCTGGAAGGATTCCAGGGAAGAGAAACTCACCATTCTGGAACTTTGCCTTGAAATCCAGCAGCCACAGAACAGGGAAGTGCCTCAAACCAAACACTGTTGAGAACTTTGTCATTTCTCAGGGGCAGGGCAGTGGAAAAGGGACAGAAGAGTGTCGTTAAGTATGGCACAAGAGCAAAATCTTAACCATCTCAGGTGTAGAAGGACATTTAGGATCAGGAGCTTTTCCATAGTGGATCTACAATCCTTAGCAAAACATGTCTCTAGGGAAAAAGGCTGTGATTGACTCCAACTGAATTATCAAGCAGAAAAATCAAACCAGTAATCAAAGAACCTGAATGGCTACTTTTTGCCTCTTGAAATAAAATAAAGGTGTTCTAACTATATTGCTTAGGGCTTTTTTCAGTAAATTATTTTGAATCTATAATATCTAGTTTATGACTTAAAGACCCTATAGGCTGTTGTGCAGCTCCCTGATCTTGTAGAAACACTCCCAAAGTCATGTCTCACCTTTTAGTAACATGCAAACTGAAATGACATCCTGTATGTAGGCACTTAGAAGTACTTTGTTTGAGATTCTGGAATGCGGTCTGGGCACTAGGTTGCAAGGTTAAAATATAGCTCTATTTGGGTTTTTAATAAGCTAATAGAGGGGTCATGCAATCTCACTATCTCCTGTTATCTGAAGGCCACAAAAACATGTAATTTCTAGGACTGTCCCGAGCTGTTTTAGTGTCTTGGGGTCTGGAAAGGAAAGAATTGGTTTAATTATTTCTTCCCCACATCTTTGGGTTCCCTTAGATATAATAAGGCCTAAATATTTTACCTCAAGGATGCAAAGTTGTGCCTTAGATCTAGAAACATTATAACCCCTGTATTTTAAGAAAATTCAGCAGAGCCAAAGTCTTGGCTAGAAAGCTCTTCTGAGGAGACACATAACATTATACTACCTGCATATTATAAGACTGTGATTTTTGGAAAAAATCTATAGTATTTTCTTTTATCAAATCAGGTTCTAGGGATTTTCTCACATTTTTCCTGATAAATAGTTGACAATTTAAAATAATTGAAGGGCATAGTACTCATCTTTCTTAGATCTTCCAGAATACATGCCTGAAAATTTCTTCTACATTAATCTATCTGATTGACAGGTCAGTAGGGGCTTGTGTAGAAACTGCTTGTGTTCCAGTAGAACACAGTTGTTCCTTGCCTGTCTTCTGAGCTTACAAAATTAAGATCATATTTGTCTCTATATGTAGTAGCAACTTGTAATACTACTTGTCTTTCAATGTTTGATTTAAGAGCAATGTTACATATTTCTAATATAATTCATAGGTCTGCGTAAGTTCTTCAAAGACCCCAATGTACATATCAGGATCATCTGAAAACTTTTAGATCCCACTTTACCTGTCTTAGATCACTGAGAGAAAAAGACAAGTGAACAAAGGTAGTCCCATATTTGACATTTAATTCTTGGAAGGGATATTGTCTCTGAGGGGTTTGAACAAAATCAGCTATGGGTGGATATAGTTCTGGAGAGGATTTAATTACAGCTGGCTTGGGAATTTCACCCTTAGATTTTAAAGGATAAGGGGGAGGGATCTCCGGCCCTAAAGGATAAGTAGAAAACATTTCAAGTTTGGAGGTAGGTGGAGCTTTCACTGGGATTGCATCAGAAACTTTGTCCTCTGGGTCCAAAATGCAAGGGCAGAAAGCTTCATGTTTAATGACAAGGACCAGAGGAGTCTGATCTTCCTGCAGCTTATATTTAAACTATGAACACAAATCAGGATTATCTCTTAATGCAGAAAAGATCTGGACATAAGGCATTTCTGACCATCTTCCCTCTTTTTCATGGTATAATTCTAGTTGTGAAATGGCATCATAATTAATACTTCCTTCTGAATTCCATCCTGGCTCTAGAGGATAGGCAGGCCATGCATGGGTGTAGAATAATGTTAGGCTATTCTTCCTCAGTATATGAGGCTCAAACTTCTGCCAGTGCTTAAGAATATATTCCAAAGAAGTAAGAGACTTTGACTTGGCATTTCCACATTCTGGAAAAAGCAAACAGAAACAAGGAGTCCCTCTGATTCTGATTGTTTCCTTATGCTCCTAGAGCATCCTCTGGGTTCACAGCTCCATGGTAGGTGGATACTGTCTGGAGAGAGCCCACAAGGTAAATTGGACTGGAGTAGCCACACTTTACCAGTGCCCAATCTTACCTTCCCCAGGGAACTTGTGTTTTTACTCCCTTATGAATTTCAAAAGCTGAAGATACAATTGATTTTAGTTGTAAAATCATATCTTTTTGAGGGAAACATTGTTAGCCAAACCAATAATCAAAAGTATCTGAGTCATTGTTATCTAAATCTTCAAGAGAAAGTGAGGCAGATCAATTAAAGGGCTGTGCCTTTTTAAGCAAAAGAGATTGCTTTTTGAGACAGAAGTAGACCAAAGCCTCAGGGGATCTTTGCACACAAAGAAAACTGCCAAGACAGCTCTGCTGTCTTGTCACCTGGGTAGCCTTCTCCAGCAGCAAGACAAAGACTACACATTTTTCAAAGCTTGTAAGGCAAAGCTCACAAACCTGTTCATCAGGTTTCTACAAGCATTTAGAAGAAGAGAAAAGCTGGTTGAGATCCCTTTTATTCCAAGTTAGCAAGATCAACTAGATTCCTAGTTCAGGATCAACTACAGCAACCCCAAAGGGAAATGGGATGGAATACTCTGATATTCAACCACCTGGACCACCTGAACTGGCAACAAAAGAGGATCTGTAAAAAATGAAATCAAAAATAATTTCTCAGATAACAGCCAAGATTGTGCTCATAGAGCAAGACATGATTAATAAATCTAGAGAGGAACTGAGGAACATGATGGAATGCCAACATGGGAAACAAATGGAATCCATAAAACAGATTCAAATAGATTTCCAGGAGATCATAAACTCCATTGAATGTCTACATAGCAGAATGAGCCAATGTGAAGACAGAATTTCAGATATAGAAGAGAAGATTGAAATTAGTGACCAGGAAAAAAAATTTCATCAAAATTGTAAGGGACCACAAGAAATCAATCCAGCACCTGCTACACAATACAAAGGAAAACATAAGACTGATTGGAGTCAAAGATGAAATGAGAGAGTGCAGATGACATAGAAACATTGTTCACAGAAGTAATGGCAGAAAACTTCCTCAGCAGGAGAAAAGAACTTTACATACAGATAAGTGAGGCATATAGGACTCAAAATAGCCTTGATCAAAAAAAATCTACACATAGGCATATAATTGTTAAGATTCCAGAAACTCAACAGAAGAAAAAG
>NW_004624876.1:1037257-1064285 GCF_000247695.1 Heterocephalus glaber
TTTTATAGGTGCGCATTATATTCTGGTGTGTAATATCATACTTATGTAAATTTATATGTAATTACATATATAAATATATTTATATGTCATAAATGTTCAATAAAAGTTAAATGTATTAAAACTTTGTGAAACAAAGTAAAATGTAATCACACTATGCTAAACCAATAGAATTCAGCAAAAACAGTAAGAAGAAATTTTATAAAATGATGAGCTAAATAAAAGCAAGAAAGATCTCAAACAACCTAAGAAGCAAATTCTGGAACTGAAAAGAAAGAACTCAAGCACAAATTTTGTAGAAGGAAAAAAAAAATTAGAGAATAAATAAACAAATTATGCATCCTCCAAAAAAGATTCAGCATAATAAAACAAAACCAAAATGTTGGGTGCATTTTTTAAAAAAAATAAAGCAAATGGACAAATTTTTTCTAGACCAGCAACAAAAGAACACCAAATCAAATAAATCAGTGATGAAAAAGAAGCCATTACAACTCATTCCACAGAAATACAAAGAATCATCACAAACTCTTATAAACAAATATACACATGAGGTAGAATACAAAGAAGAAAATGAGAAATTCCTAGGCACAAGAAACCTACCAGTATTGAATCATTAATTAATAGAAGGTGAGAATGGACCAATAACAAGTAACAAGGTTTGGTTAGTAGCAAAACATCCTCCAAAAAAATGGGAGCGAGAGAGAGAGAGAGAGAGAGAGAGATTCTTTCCTGAAAATTATCAGGCTTTTCAGAAATAACTAATTGTTAAACAATTCCAAGATTTTGCCAGGTGTGGTGGCCCATGCCTGTAATCACAGCACTGAGGGGGCTGAGGCAAGAGAATCACTATAACATACTTAGACACTGTCTCCAAAAAAAAAAAATAGAAAACAATTTCAAGTTATAGAATCAATTTCTCAAAATTCCTTCACTCATCAACTCATTCAGCTTATCTGTTATTTGAGAATTATCCCAACGTCTTTCTACTTGGGCTGGAAATACCCTGATATCAAGCCAGATAAGGACCCAACAAAAAAGAAGAAAAACAAACAAGCTAGGGCAATATCCCTGATGAACATAGATGGAAACCATTACCAACAAAATACTAGCAAATGGAATTCAGCAGCATCTTGAAGATTATAACTATGATCAAGTAGGATTTAACCCAGGGATGCAAGAATGGTTCAACAGATGCAAGTTAATAAATGTGATTCATCACATCAAGAGATGAAGGACAAAAGCTGTATGACCATCTGAACAGATGCAAAAAAAAAAAAGCATTTGATAAATTCAAATTCCTCCATAACAAAAACACCAAAATAGACATAGAAGGAATTTGACATGACTAAGAACAACCATGCAGGAAACACCATACAGAACAGAGCTACAGTAGAAATGTATCCCCTAAGAGCTGGAACAATGATGCTAAATTTTAACACTATTTTTTAGAGTAGGGATGGTCATTAATGTTTATTTCTGGTGGTGATATCTCTGATTGTTTCTATGGTATGTTTGACTTAAAAACTGGTATGAGCAGGATTTAAAGCCAAATGTGTGTGAGTGTGTGTGTGTTTAAATTTTATCAGTACATGTATGCAGAATATGCATTTTACAGTCATCTTGGGGAGCTGGTAAATGTACATCATACATCTTGATTTTTTAACCTCCTTCCCATTCCTTCCCTCCCTCCTCCTCTCATTCCCCTCTCTTTACACAAGTACTGAAAATCCTAGACAAAAAAATTAGATTCAAGAAAAAGTACCAGGAATTGAAATTTGAAAGAAAGAAGATAAATTGTCACTTAAGAGGGTTCTGGGGAAGGTTGGAAAAGGGTAATTGAAAAGGGGGAAGGAGGAATAAAAATGTTCAATACGCTATATGTATATGTAAAAATTCCCCAAGATGAATATAATGATTACATATTGCAAATATATACCAATAAAAAGGAAAAAAACCTTAAAGACTCTACAAAAATTATAACAAAAAAATTCAATAATTTTCAATGGTGCAAAATCAACAGAAAAGTCAGCAGTATTTCTAAATACTAGGAACAAAAGAAAATAATTTAAAGGATTCTTTTCACAGTACTTACAATAATATAAAATATGTGTATAGTACTACTCTTTTAGACTCAATAACTTTCTTCATTTCATTTTTCCTGAGAACAAGATGTGAAAATACTTACATGACTATATTCCATGTTCTCCACTAAAATACAAACTACAAATGAGCAAGCACTTTATCTGATTTGTTCATATTTTTATTTTCACTGTGATATGGTAATATCTCTACTTTTACATAGATAAAAATTAAAAGAAAAAAAGAATTGTTTTTTAAAGAAAGGGGAAATAAAACCAATCTCAAAATAATTATACCACACAAAAACTAACAAAGCAAAACAAAATAAAAAGAACTGAACCCATAAACGAGTTATAAAATGGAAACCGTGTAACCACATAACAAAGGTTAATAATTAAATGGCAAACACGGAGGCACACAGCAAACACAGTATCACGCTTCTAGGATTTTTCACTGTGTAGAAGATCCTCAGTGACTATGTTAGGGGAGCCCCCAGTGAGGCCTCAGGATATTGGCGGCATCTACCCACTAGGTGGCAGTAGCACAGGACCAGTTGAGATTACCAATGTTCTGCAGATATTTCCAAGTGTCCATTAAGAATACCTTGACTGTGGATGAAACAACCTGGATACAGCATGGACCTGGAAACATTTGAAAACAGCTCCAATTAAAACCTTTTTAATGTACTTGCTATGTAATTTTGAGTTCATCACTTACCCTCTTGAAACACATAGCGCATACAGAGTGAGGACATAATGTGCTGATCATATAGAATAGTTTGTATATTTCAAATGACAGGGTCTCGCTATGTTGTCGAACTCATGTTGAACTCCTGTGCTCTAATACTCATTCTGCCTCCATGTCCTGATAGTTTGAACTACACATATGCAACACTGTACTCAACTGAATGGACTTTTATAAGGAAAAATAAGAGAATATTTGTAAATTTCTAGACTTAAAGGACATGTACAAAAAGATTCAAACACATTACTTATAATTAGCAAATGTTTTGTAAATGCAGTACTAAAAGACAGCACTTAACGTGCGCCATTAATGTGATTTTCCTAATTGCAGTGGGGAAAAAAGACATGAAGCTAAGAAGTGTGGTACTCATTCTTTTATCATCAAAGAACCATAGCTCTCCTCCTTGTTGAAGAGAACAGCAATATTCTGGGGATGGAAGTGGAGATGGTGCCAACATAAGTCAAGTATTTGGAGACCCAAGGGACCTAATCAAAATACTTGCCTAGCTGTCAGACTGGGGAGTCACATTTAATGTAGGATTCCAATAAGTGTTAGGAGATTAAAGTGCCAGAAAGCAAAGAATAGTAGGAGTGATGAACACTTGATTTCCTTGACTTCCAACCTTGTCTCCAGGGACCAGAGAATCTGCAGGGGAAAACTATCCTTCTGGACCAGAACAATGTCTCATGGGGAATGATGTGCCCAGCAGTTGAAGTATCAAGAGAAAAATGTGAGCAGTGATAAGGTTTAAGGAGCCCTATGTATTCTCTCTGCTACTGACCCCCAGAATGAGCTGCCTTGGGCAGGGAAGGACATGGTTGTGCCCTTCAGAGCCCTAAGTCTGGCTCAGAGATCAATGCTGGAGTTGTTCCTCCTGTCTCTTCTGGGCACCCAGTTTCCTCTCCATCTTTATTCAAGGAAGAGTTAGGATTTCCACACAGAGACCTTTTTCTCAGAGATCTCATCCAAGTCAATCTGAGAATCCAACAGTTGCTGCAGGAGGAGTTCAGAGACTGGAAGCCACCAACTTCTAGGTACCTGAAATCTTCCAGAACCAAGCCACCTCAGCCCTGCACTGTGAGATTGCAGTTTGCAGGGTTGTTTGATGGCTAGCCTAATTAATACATTATTATATTTAGTTATGATTTTAGAAAGTGAAGTGTCAATTGAACTCAGCATCTTAGGGTTATTGTTGGCCATGACATGAATGTAATGGAAGCACAGTTAGAAGAGGGAATGAGAGGTTGATGTTATTTCTGTAAAAATAAAACATGTTTCCAAGGATCTTTTCAATTATGGGAAGTAGATAAATCAGACTACAGCTATGGAAGGATATAGAGTTAAGTGAGAGTATCTCATTTCTTAGTATTATAGGGCACTTTTGACTGTGCTGCTCCATTGAAAAAAAAACCAGTGTATTTCTTCCAACTATGGCCTGGTAGGAAGAGTTTATATTTCATACAAATTACACTACCTGCTATCATGCTTTGCATTGACAGTTAAACTTTTATTTAGTAGGTAAAATATAATATGCTAGTGAAAGTTTTCCAATTGTTTCTTCATCATGGGATTGAATAAGAGTTTCTTGGGTCTTTACCTTTTCTATTGCAAACTTGTTATGAACATTTTTGCTTGTGTATTATTAGTATATGACTGTGACACATAATAATTACATTCATTTGATGAGTTGATACACACACATATTGCACTTTATTGTTGTCTTTATTGCATTCTTTGAAACTTAAGAATTGAGCTTTTCCACCAAATCTGTTGCTTTCAATTTTGTTTATAAGTGTCTGAATTATTTGAGAGAAATGCGTGAAAGCTTACAAAAGTTATGTCATCAAATATAATTGCTGATTCTATCGTATTTCTCTCAGTTAAGTAGAAAATTCATTTGCATGATTCCAATAAATAACATATATCTATACAGAAATACACATTTCTAAACTGTGTTTAAATCTGTTTTCCCTATTGTGCCTTTTATGATTACATCTATTTTTAAAACTTACATTAATTCAGGCATCACTGGTTGCCTTTCCACATCATTTGATTATAAATTACCTTTACCATCATGAAGGTATTTTAATCTTTATACATTTACATAAGGTAAAATTATACTTTTAGATACTGCTACTGGGATTTCAAATAATATTTTGGGTTTTTTTCTAAGGTTTTTGCAATTTAGTCTGAAGTTAGTGTCTGATGTTAATCCTGTTAAATAATTATTATTTTGTAATTGTGTAATGTGCTTGTAGTTTTTATTCCATTTTTTCATATAGTTGTTTGGAAAGCATGAATTTAATTACATATTCACTGCCATTCGTCATCCCTTAAGTTCTTAGATTCTTTCAAAATTTCTTTTTCCATATGACACACACATTCACACTCATGCCGTTTTCATTAGGATGCCTGGCTAAGCTCCCAGATAAACTAAATACTTTTTACTCTCCATGCAGTCTTCTTTCCAGTTTGTGCTCTCCTGAGCCTCCTGCTCAATAGTACCCCTAAGAATTTTCTCCCATCCGTGATAGTTATGCTTAATAGTTTCGCTGACTGCATTATACTTAACATGTACATTTTAATGGTATTTCATATCTAAAGCTAATTTTAAAGCTATATGAATTTCAAGTGATTTTAATATATTATTCTGTGTCAATTTTTCAGAGAGAAATTTTGCCCAGAAAATGTTTTGGTTTTATTGAGTTAAATGTCTATCTTCTTGTATATTTGTTCCTTATCTAAAAATATTTTACACACCTGAATTTTTAACATAGTTTTCTTGATGTATATCCAAATCATAGTTTACTTTCATATTGAGCTGCTTAAAACCTCTGACTTTTCATAAAGTATCTAAGCTGAAGTACCAAATTTATTTTCTTTCAGAAAATAGCTATGAATCCCATCTTGCTATCATTCAGGATTTTCCAAGCAATTGAAGAATAATATCACTTAGGATAAACATCTATATGTATGGAACAAAATTCTTAATTCAACACCTAATAACTAAGTATCTTTGTGTGCCAGAATCTTCTATAAGCAGTGCATAATATAAACTTTATGCCTAGTTATTTATCAATGTAATTATAAATCTATATTGATGTCATTCTATTATTGCTACTTTATATCTAATTATAGCATATGTTCAATGCTTCATTCAAATTTGTTTAATGCAACTGCTTTATAACCACCATATTTTATATTGTTAAAATTCTTAGGGGTACTACTGAGCAGGAGGCTCAGGAGAGCACAAACTGGAAAGAAGACTGCATGGAGAGTAAAAAGTATTTAGTTTATCTGGGAGCTTAGCCAGGCATCCTAAAGAAAACGGCATGAGTGCGAATGTGTGTGTCATATGGAAAAAGAAATTTTGAGAGAATCTACGAACTTAAGGGATGACGAATGGCAGTGAAAATATAATTAAATTCATGCTTTCCAAACAATTTTTCCCCCACAATTGCTTTTATTTCAAAACATCTCATTTTCTTTATTTTTTTCTAAATAATTCATATTTAATCACACACCATTGTGAAAAGAAAGATGAGCAATGCAAGTAAAGTCCCTGCTCAATTGTTCTTCACATTATATTAGCTAGGAAAGAGTACAATAAAATAAACATGTGTTTGGTGTTATGTTCTAGGGACCTATCACAGGGAGATGTTTATTTAATGTAAATGTTTATGAACTTCCTGCACAGTTTTATAAATATGATGCTGGGAAACCACCACTTGTTTTCTGAATACCAGAACTAGTTCTAGAGTGTGAAAATGGAGTTTCCCAATGTCAGATCCCACTTACAAGCAGAAGCTAGAAAGAGTGGGGGGGGTAGAGGGAATGGAGAGAAGATGAGTAATGGGTAAAGGAAACAGCTTGATAGGAGGAATTATTTCTATGCTCTGTAGAAAGTAGGGTAATGATGGCTGACAGCTACTAATTGTGTCAGTATTTCAAAATATCTGGTAGAGAAGATTTTGAATGTTCCCACATGAAGAAGTAATCAATGTTTAAGGTGATTGAAATATCAGTTATCCTGATCTGGTCATCACACAATGTTTAAAAGAATTGAAATATATTACAGTACTCCAAAAATATGCAAAGTTATTGTGTCAGTTAAAAATTGAGGCAATATTTTTAAAGAGATTTAAATGGTAAGCTTAAGAAGAAAAAAGGAAAGAACCTCACAGGAACAATGAGAAAGCAGACTTTCTCACCTAATATTAAATTATACAAAGACCATTTGGTTAAATGAATGTACCCCAGCCACAGGGAAGGTAATTTTTTGGTGTCTCATGAAAAAATGCCAAAAAATATTTTGTTCTTCATTCTACATTTTTATTTCTGAATTGTTGGATTCTTTTCTAAGCTTACTCTTTATTTTCTGTTGTAGTTTTCAGACTGTGTGTTTCTTCATAACATAAATTTTCTTTTGGACAAATGTATTTTTGATGTTTATTATTTTGCTGGACATCATGAACATATACCTGGAATTGGAATTCCACCAGAAAGATGGAAGCCTGCTCTTCCTTATTGTCTCTCAGGGACCACCTGTGCTTATTAGGACTGTTCCTCTCTCTGTTCCATATGATCCCCCTCATCTATTTTCTGAGCATATATTTGCTTCTGTGAAAACAGGACAGATACTTCCCATAACAATATAGGGTCCCATAGTTACACATGATGAGATATTGATGAACTGGAATTTCTAGATTCTATTTCTATATTCTTAGGAAAAAGTTAATTTGATGATAACTTGTCTCATATCAATTTATTTCTAATAATGTAGTTGGGGGTAAGATGAACATAATATATCTATAGTGTGCTCTGTGTGTGTGCATATGTGTGTATGGGTTTGTGCACTTTTAGTGATGAAGATAATTTCAGAGAAGGGCTTTCTGGACACAATATTCACATAGATCCCAACATATGATGATTTGACATATGGTTTCTTGCTTTTATGATGGAACAATACTCATATGAAGGAAATTGCACTCTACTGTTTTTGCTTTATTCACATTAGTAATATATGTTATCATACTCTTCCACAACGCTGCATACCTGCAGCAATCAGTCAGGCACAATATCACAAGAGAAAACAACCTAAGACTATGGTGTACTCTGTTACTAAGCAGGATTTTTAGAAGGTAATATGAATTAAATGCTTTTTGACTTATGTAACCTCAACCTGCAAAGTTTAAATTGGGATATAATCCTGTCATAAGTCAAAAGGCTCTAAATGGTAATTCATAATACAGAAGCCAGCACTCAAAACAACACATGTAGAGAAAAAAATCTTCATTTTAAATTGGAGAGAAAACTTTGCAACCAACTTAATAAAAAGCAAATGAAAAACCTTTGGACACGGAAAACTTTTCTCGTGATATTTCAGTGACAACAAACTCTTCACTCTTCAGTGTTTTATGTACTTCATTATATTATTAATTTACACAATATTGGAGCCTAACCACGCAGTGCAGTATGATAATCTGATACATGCATACAAAGTGTATCAACCAATATTTTATTGTACACATATGCTACATTTTAATTATCTATTAATTGATTGGTGGGGGCCTAGGTTATCTTGGTTACTGTGAATGATGCCACTATACACATAGGTGCTATTCCTTTAAAGTATGTTTCATATCCTTTGGATGTACACACAGAATTCTTCAGTATTTTCTAACACCTCTCCTTACTCTCCTCTTTTAGAATCATATTAAATTATTCTTATATCTTACCTGATTTAATTTCTACAAAATCCTAATGAGCCAAGCACGATTATTATCATGTTTTACAGCACAGGGATATGGAGAATCTGTGTGTTTCACTGTAATTGCATGAAAGAACAACAAATGTAATTGACACCACTGAGATTTTTGAACTTGGTAGGTTGCTCTAAGCTCTGTGATCTTATGATCTACACAAAATGTTTCTCTTTTAAATATATGTTTATATCTAATTATATACACTACAAAAATTTATGGTGTAGATGTGGTTGCAGTGGGAAATTTTTTGGAACTCTTTAATTTGAATAAGTATACTAACTGTGCATGTTTTGTGGTAAAATGTAATATTACAGTAATTAGAATGTCCATCTCTTCAAACATTTACTACTTTCTGTGTTGGGAACATTCAATATCCTCCCTACGTATTTCAAAATATACAAAAATGTATTTTTAATTACAAGTTTTAAGAACTGTGCTATACAGGACTAGACCTTGATTCTTTTCCATGTATTTCTGTACTCACTATTTGATCTCATTTAGCCTCCCTTCCTCTCTGTGCTGCACAGCCTCTATGACTATTGTACCCTTAGCTTCTAGGAAACCAACATGTTCAGCCTCCACACCCAAGTCACACCCCATGCTCTTACTCTTTTTACAGAAACACTCCTTCTTCTTGGCTTGAACAACTGAATGCCACATGTTTTTCTGGGTCTAGCACTGCCTGTTCCTCCTGCAGACACAACTTCCCTAGCAAACCTTGTGGCACTCACCCCATCTTCCTTGAGATCTTTGTTCAACTGTCATCCTTTGTACTGGTTTTGCCTGAAACATAATTTAAAGAAAATAAAAAACAATAAACATCCATATGGGGTCTATTTTTATTTTCTTTCCTTTTCTTCCAGGCATTTGCCATGATCTTGCATCTTATAAAATGTTTAGTTTGCTTTTGTAGTTTCTGCATCATTAAATGATATGTACAATAGCAATAAGTATTTTGCACTCTTCACGTATCATCTAGGCAGTTCAACAAGGTTTATATTCAATTTTAAATTTTGTAATGTATACAAAATTTTTTCATTACAATAAGAGAACACATGATCTCTTAACACCAAGGTGAACATTGGATAGAAATTTCCTATTACAGATGCCAAAATTTTCCAATAAAGGGAACCAATAAATTCATGAAACATACAAATGATGTGTTGACTATAGAAAGTATATGATATAATTTGTGAAAAATTACTAATGCAAGTCTATTCCTCTTTCATCCCCATACCTCTCTCTGTCTCTTTTCTTTCTCTCTTTCCCTCTCTCTCTCTCTCTTCCTCCCTCCCTCTCTGCAGTTTACATCAACAATATGGAATCAAATAATTACACACAAAGTGCACAATTTCTTCTTTTGGGATTTTCAGAAGATCCAGAACTGCAGCCTTTACTGTTTGGAATTTTCCTATCCATGTACCTGGCCACTGTGTTAGGGAACCTGCTCATCATACTGGCCACAGTGTCAGACTACCGACTGCACACACCCATGTACTTCTTGCTTTCCAACCTTTCTTTTGCAGACATTGGTTTCACCTCCACCACGGTACCAAATATGCTGGTGAGCATCCAGACACAGAGCAAAGTCATAAGATATAAAGGCTGTATCACTCAAGTGTATTTTTTCATACAGTGTCTAATGTTGGACAATATTCTGTTGACTGTGATGTCCTATGACCATTACATGGCCATTTTCCACCCTCTGCATTACACGGTCATCATGGACCCCAAGCTCTGTGTGTTGCTGGTTCTAGCATGTTGGATGCTGAGTGTCCTAAATGCCCTGCTACAAAGCTTAATGATGTTATGGCTGTCCTTCTGTACTGACTTAGAAATCCCACATTTCTTCTGTGAACTAAATCAAATAGTGCACTCTGCCTGTTCTGACACCTTTCCTAATGATGTGGTCATATATGTTACCACTGTGGTACTGGGTGGTGGTCCCCTTGTTGGCATTCTTCACTCTTATTTTAAGATAGCTTCCTCCATACATGCAATCTCATCAGCTCAGGGGAGATATAAAGCATTTTCCACCTGTACATCTCATCTGTCAGTTGTCTTCTTATTCTATGGCACAAGCCTAGGTGAGTAACTTAGTTCTGCTGTTGCCTAAAACTCATACTCAACAGCAACAGCCTCGGTAATGTACAGCGTGGTCACACCCATGCTAAACCCCTTCATCTACAGTCTAAGGAATAAAGACATCAAGAGTGCTCTGAAAATATTATTTACAAGGGCAACTAGGAGCTGGATAGTGTGCTCATGATTACCATTTAAACTTTTCTATATTACTTATTTTTCTGTTATTTTCTTAATGCTCTAAAGTTTCAAAAATAGTATCGCTCATATTTTACCTTTCCCCCTTATGTTATGGATCAACTCATAGTTCTCAAGAATAATTTCTTCTTAAAAGGTAAATATCAAACCAAGTAATGTTTTCATTGTTGTTTTATTTTAAATAGTAAATTTTTTGATTCTCATAGATAAAACTAAATTTGGCACTAAGGCATATTTTTATAATTTTCTATTGAAAGTTTTTATCTATAATAGTTCTTTAATATAATGTAAATTTTAACATCACTGAATCTTATAAATGTGCTTCATTCATTATAAATTAGGCTTCATTCTCCTTAGGATTATATTTCTTTCTCAGCTCACTGTCACAGTGTCTGCCATTCAGCAGCAATGGTGGTGGCATGGTGGTGGGGACTCCCACTTGTGCACTGACAGTGGGCCATGAGGAGTGAGCAGAATGTCCTGTAAACACAAACACTTCCATTGTTTGGGGGAGGAATGAGTTAGTGCCAGTTCCAGCACTTGTCTCTTCTCTTGGGAGGGTTTCACCATTCGAAGTCACTTTCAGCTCATGTAGTAGAATAGAAGAGACAGCAGGAACAAGTCCACCATTGATCTCTGAGCCAGACTTAGGGTTCTGAAGGAAAACAAAAACATGTCCTCTTCAGCCCAAGGCTGCTCATTCTGGGCACATCATTCCCCCATGGGATGTTGTTCTGCTCCAGAAAGATAGTTTTCTCCTGCAGATTCTCTGTTCCCAGGAGACAAGATTGAAAGTCAGAGGGATCCAATGTTTGTTACTCCTGCATCAACTCTTTGTCTTCTGGTGCTCTAACCCCCTAACACTTATTGGATCCCTACATTAAAGATGGCTCCATAGTGTAACATCAAGGGAAGTATCTTGATTAGGTCGCTTGGTCTCCAAACCTTTGACCTGTGTTGGCACCTTCACCTCTCCCCTCCCCAGGATCCTGCCATTCTCTTCAAAAATGAGAATTGTGGTTCTTTAATGATAAAACAATGAATACTGCACACTTAACTGCATGCCCTTTTCCCCCCAGTACAATTAAGGAAATCACATTGATAGCAAAGGTTCAGAGCTGTCATTTAGTCCATCATTTACAAAACATTTAGTAGTAATAAGTGATATGTTTGGATCTTTTATACATGTTTCCTTGAGGCTACAATCTTATATTCTCCTATTTTTTCTAATAAAATTCCATTCAGTCGAGTACAGTGTTGCATATGTGTAGTCCAAACTACACAGGACACTGAGGCAGGAATTACTAAATCACAGGATTTTGTCAGCTTGAGTAGCATAGAGAGACCCTGTCCTTTAAAACAAACAAGAAAATATATGTCTATTCTATATGGTCAATGCTTTATGGCCTCATTTTGTATGTGCAGAAATGAGTTGCCACATGGTAAGTGATCAACCCAAAGTTACAAATCAGGTACATACGTATGATTTTAATTTGAGCTGTTTTAAAATGTTTCCACATCCATGCTGTATGCATGTGTTTTCATCCACAGACAAATTATGTCTAATGGACACTTGGAAATATCTCTAGTGTTGATAATCACAACTGGGCCTGTGCTACTACTACCTAATGGGTCAAAGCTGCCACGTATTTTGAGGCCTCATTGCTGATTCCTCTAACAATCCCCACAGCAAAAAGTTCTGCAAACACAAGACCATATTTCCGGTGTGCCTTTGTGTTGCCATTTAATTATTAATCTTTGTTATATAGTTGCATGGTTGCCATTTCATAACTTGATTTTTGTTTTCTTTCTTTTTGTTTTGTTTCAGTTTGCTGCTTTCTTAATTTTTGTGTGGTATAATTATTGTGAGATAGGTTTTATTCCCCCACTCTTTAAAAACTCTTTTTTCTTATAATTTCGTTCTATGTAAAAGTACAGATATTGCCATATCACAGTGAAAATACAAATGTGAACAAATTGGATAAAGTCCTTGCTTATTTGTGGTTGGTAATTTAGAGGTAAATGTGGAATATAGTCATGTAAGTATTTTCACATCTTTTTCTCCTCTGGGAAAATGAAATGAATAAATTTATTGAGTCTAAAAGAGTACAAATTGTATGCTATGTGCAATACTTCATACAATATTGTCTTGAGAGTTTTTCACATGTTTGATAAAGACCAGAACTAGGGAGAGAGTGTTTCCCTTGGATTTTTGTAAAAAGAATTCAAAGCCAAAACCCAACAATAACAAAGAAAAGATATCATATAAAATGTAAGAAAGGTTCTTGCCTTTTTTTTCACACTATATGAAAAACAAGGTGAATAAATATTAAATAATAAACACACATGTATCTTTTCTTTATTTTTATTTTTAATTGACACATAACTGATTCACATATTTGTAGGGTACAGGGTTTATTCATGTGTATATTGTTCAATGATGAAATCAACATAATTAGCATGTCCATTATATCAATAATTTATCAGTTTTAGGATTGGGCATATTCAAAATCATCTCTTGTAGCTATTTTGAAACATACTGTAAATTGTTGGTAAGTATTAAATTGTTGCTGTGGAATACTAGAATTTTTTTCTCCCATTGTTCTCTTTTTTCATACTATTTTCCATCCTCTCTAACTCCCATTCCTACCACACTTCTCCCACCGTAGTGACCTCTGTTGTACTCCCTACTTCTATGGGATAAACGTTTTCAGTATGCACATATGAGTGAGGACATTGGTATCTGTCTGTATGGATGTGGCTTACTTCACTTAATGTAATGTCCCTCAGGGTCAATAATGTGGTCACAAATGACAAAATTTCATCTTTTATAGCCTAATACTATTTTATTTTGTCCATGCATCACATTTTCTATATCTGTTCATCTATCATTGGATATTTAGGTCGATTCCCTTTCTTACTACTGTTACTAATGCTGCAATGGGTTGGAGGGGGTGAAGGGAGGGCAGGGGATTGTGGAGAAAATAAGAAACAAGATACATCATGTAAAGGTACAAGATCCCAATGATGAAAGTAACTGTATTGTATACCTAAAATGTACCAATAAAATTAATTGAAAAAATAATGCTGCAATAAATCCAAGAGTGTAGACGTTTCTTCAATGCAATGATTCCTTTCCTTTGGATATATTCTCAGTAGTGAGTGGTAAAAGTTGCCTGAAGTGGTTGTTCTTTTTGTTTGTTTGTCTGACTCTTTTTCCCCTGAGGGACCGCTAAACAGTTCCATAGAACTGTTTTAATGAACATTCTTATTAAGGGAAATGATCTTTCCTTTTTCTCCATGTTTTCAACAGGGGATTTTTTAAATCTTTTTGATAGTGGTCCTTCTATGTGGGATGATATGGCATGTTTCAATGTGATTCTGATTGTGATTTTTTTTACATTTACATTTATATACCTTCTTTTAAGAAGTATCCACTGAGATAATTGGTCAATTTTTAAAGGAGATTGCTTATTTCCTGTTGACTTATTTGACTTCCTTTTATATTCTGCATACTGACCACTTTCAGATTAATAGTTTGCAAATATTTTCTCCCACTATGTAGGTGGTATCTTCACTCTTGATCATTTTACTTGCTGTTAAGTTCTCTCGTTTTTATATACAATCCCATCTGACTATTATCCTTACTGTGTGTGGTCTCTTTTCATTTTCCTACCCTAAATACTTTTGCCTTTATCTATTTTCTAGAATATTTGTCCTGTCATGTCTTCCAGTAATTTCAGATTTTCAGGGGTAACATTAAGTATTTATACCTTTTATGCAATTTTAGTTGATTTTTGCATATAGAATGAATTAAAGGTATAGTCTCATTCTTTGTTAATTAATACAATGTTCTCACCAACATTCATTGAAGAAAATATTCTGTCTCCAATATATATTCCGGGCACAATTGTTGAAAATCATTTTTGGGCAAATAAGTGAAGTCATTTGTCTTTGTTCTTTTCCACTGATCTATGTGTCTTTTAAAATTTGTATTAGTACATAGTTGACATACATAATGATTACTTTCCTTGAAAGGAATTTGTACATATACATAACATATCTTAATTCCTTTTTCATCTCCTTCACTTACTCTCCTTCCATCTATCTCCCTACTTCTGATTATCTTTTTTTGCTCTTCATTTATAATTTGAGCTTCCCATGTAAGAGAAGCAATGTGATATTTAAGCTTGTGTGTCTGTTTTATTTCACTTAACATTATGCTCTCAAGGTAGATCTATTTTCCAACAAGTTGATCTATATGGAAGAGTAGTACTCTATTGTGTATAAGTGACATATTTTCTTTATTCAGTCATCTGTTTATGGACCTATAAACTCTTTTTGCGATTTATCTATTATGAATTGCTCTGTTATAATCATGCATATGCTAGTATCCCTGTAATATGATGTGTTTATTCTTTTGGGAAGATACCTAGAAGAGGAATAGCTCAGTCAAATGTAATTTCTAGTTTTAATTTTTTGAGAAACCTCCATGCTGATCTTCATAGAGGTTGTATGTGTTTACATTCCCCAAAACAATGTAAGTGTTCCATTTTTTCTTCAGTCTCACCAGCATTTGTTATAATTTGACTTCATAATGATGGCCATTATTTTTTCTGGAGTCAGATGGAATCTAAGTGTCATTTTGTCTGTTTTTATGTCAGTGCCTTGCCATCCTGTTTACCATAAATTTGAAGTGTGCCAAGAATTCTCGTGTTGTGATTCTACTTGCTTTGTTCTTTGTGCATGTAATTCATTCTTGTTATGTGAGAATGTTTTGATGTTTAGGGGTGTTTTATTTACTGGAAAGAATGTCATTGGTCCTGTGATAGGGACTGCACTGGAAGCACCGACCATTTTGTGGTTCCTGGACATTTTAACAATATCCATTCTCTTTTTCTCTTGGGGATCTCCTCGTTTCCTTCATTAGTGTTTTGTAACTTCTATTATAGAAAATTTTCATTTCTTTGGTTAAAATTAGATATTTTATAGTTTCGCAAGTATTGTACACAGAATTATTCCTTTAACTTGTTTTAACTGTTTTATTCATGTTTACAAACACTCTTTAATTTTATTTTTCTTTCTCATCCTGCAACATTATTGAAAGTTTGTTATAATTTTTTGTAGAGTATTTATGGCTTTTTCTTTTAATTAATATATGTTCATAATGCATATAAATGCATTCATCTTGTGGAAATTGTACATATACATATCACATCATGGTCATTTTTATTCCTTCTTTCTCCTTTTGTAATTACCCTTACCCATCCTTCCCCAGATCCCGCTTCAATGATAATTTATTTTCCTCCATTCCAGTTTCAATTTGTCTTATTTTTCTCAAATCTCATTGTTCTTTGTAGGACTTCTTGTACTTCTACAAATAAAAGTGTCAATATAGAGTGTTGTTCAGTTGTCCAGATCTTAGAGGAAACACTTCCACCATTTCCCTGCTCTGTGTGGTAATTGCTGTAGTTTTGACTTTAATCATGCTCTGTTCCTTGTATGCCTATTTTTTGTTTTTATTTTATGCATTTGAACTTATCAAATTTTGCTTGCATCTATTCAGATGATCATATGGTTTTTGTCCTACACCTCTTGATGTGATGAATCACATTTATTAACTTTCATCTGTTCTTGCATCCTTGAGATAAATTCCACTTGATCTTAATTATAACCTTCAAGATGCTGGTATATTCAACTTGCTAGTATTTTTGGGGGAATAGTTTCCATCTATGTTCTTCAAGGATATTGGCCTGTGCCTGTTTTCTTTTTTATTGTGTCCTTATCTTGTTTTGGTATCAGAGTAATTCTAGCCCAAATTGAAATACTTTAGAGGAATTCACAATTAACAAATCAGCTGACTGAGTTGTGAGTGAATGATTTTTGAAAAACTGATGTTATAGCTTGAATTTTTTTCTATTTTCTGTTTTTTGAGACAGGGTGTCACTATGTAGTTCAGGCTGGCCTTGAAGTCATTGTGCAGCCCAGGGTGGCTTCAAAATTGTGGCGATCCTTCTGGGTTAAGCTCTCCAGTGCTGTGATTACAGGCATACACCACCACATTTGGCATAACCTTGGAATTTTTAAAGAAGGTATGTTAGTTCTGAAAAGTCTGATAGATTTCAGCAAAGAAGCCATCTACTGCTAAGCTTGCTCATTCTATTCCTTTCTTTCTTTCTCTCTTTCTTTCTCTTTCTTTCCCTCTCTCTTTCTTTCTTCTTTTCCCACTTTTCTCTTTCTTTCCTTAGTTCTTTCTTTCTTTCTTTCTTTCTTTCTTTCTTTCTTTCTTTCTTTCTTTCTTTCAAGGATGCTTTACTACTGAGTCAATCTTCTTGCTTTTTATTGGTCATGTCCTTCCTTCTATTACTTGGCACTTAGATACTGCTGTGTCCAGGAATTTACACTTTTCTTTTTGGTATTCTACTTTGTGTGCATATTTGTTCCTAAGATTTTAAGATGATTCATTGTATTTCTGTGGAATGAGTTGTAATGACTTCTTTTTACCACTCATTTTATGGTTTAGGTGTTCTTTTCATAGTCCAACAAAAAATTGTCAATTTTCCCTATCTTTAAAAAAAACTTTTTTTGTTATATTGTGCTGAGTGTTTTGGGCTGGAAATAATTTTTTAATTTATTCTCTAATTTTGCATTTTCCCTTTAATTTTACTGTTTTTATTGTTTTATTTATATTTTCAGCTTTTTGATTTGCATCATTAGGTTGATTACTGAGATTTCTGTTTTTTTAGATTGTTTTATAAACTTCCTTCTTGTTGCTGTTTTTGCTGTATTCTAAAAGTTTAAGTATATTGTGATGACATTTTAAGTTGTTCCATGAGTTTTCATAATGGAATACATTATATCTTTTATTACCCTGCAATGTACCCAAAACACCTCCTTTTCAGTCTGAGGAATCACTAATACACATTCAAGTAAACTTGTTTTAGCTTCCACATATGATGCAGAGACCAAGGGCTACAAGCCTTTCTGGGTCTGGCTATTTTACTAAATGTACTGCAACTTGATCCATGTTGCTGCAACTGGTAGAATTCCATTTTTCTTTCTGGCTTAATAATGCTACATTTTGTGTGTTTATCATTTTAAAAATCCATCTGTTGACCAGCACCTTCCATGATTCCATATCTTAGCTCTTGTGAAGAGTGCTCCAGTGAATATGGACATACAGCTACCTTTTTGGTATGCTGACTTTATTTTCTGTGTACATATTCCCAAAGTGAGATAGCTGGGTTATATGGTAGTTGTATTTTTAGTTTGTAGAGGAACCTCCATAACATTCTTCATAGTGACCAAACTAATTTACGTTGCTACCAACAGGGTATCATAAATACTTTATTGATTATTAAATTCCCTCATTGACTCATTAGTTGCAAACCAATATTTTTTTTTTCAGTACCAGGGATCAAAGTCAGGCCCTTGCACTTGTGAGGAAGGCAGCAGCAACACTGAGATAAATCCCCAGTCAACCAAACAACATGTTTTTAATTCCTGTGTATGTGTACAATTTCCAAAGTTTTACTTCTTTTTGTTATCTAATTTTATTCTACTTAGGTCAGAAAATATATGGTACAAGAATTTGTGTTTTGGGCAGGTGTGATGGTGCACACCTGTAATCCCAGCAATTGGAAGGCTGAGGCAGGAGAATTGTGGTGAATTCCAGGCCTGCCTGAGCTAAATAGGGAGTTTTACATCAGCCTGAACTACATATAGAGAACCTACCTCAAAATACTAAAAACAAATGAGTAAAATTAAATAATTTTGTATTTTAAGAAATTGTTCATATGTGCTTTGTGGTTGATCCTAAAAATTATTTCCTGAGGTGATAAGAAAAAATTTTGTTTTGCAGATTTTGACTAGGATGTTAGTTAAATTTCTTGTAAGTAATTTCTACTTTAGTGCAACCCAATGCATTTGAGAAAGAAGGGTTTAAAAACGTAGAAATTATGAATAAAAGGCTCTATCCAAAATATATGTGAAAAGAAACTGCCTCATCAGTTTGGGGTCTATGTATAAAACAGTAGGCTGAATAAATATTGAGTATGCACAAGGAATATTTTCTTTTATTTCACATTTTAACAGCCTCAATATTTATTTTTGTGCAATATTACTTTATTCTTTTCCCTCATTTTTCACATGGAGTGTTCAATTTGTAAAGTTTCTTAATATTTTGATGATATCTCTACTGTTGCCTATCTTTTATGCTTATTCAAACTTGGGTGGAATGTCATCAGTATAGTCATTGTTCTTTCTCAAAGACTCTCTGGACATGCCTGGGTTTGTTAGATGTATTTCCTTCTTCATGTCTATTACCTGCAATAAAAATAGGGCATGTTGCATTATGTCTGCAGAATGCCCATTTTCATTGCCCATACTATTGCTGAGTTAGGGGACATTGTAAACTGATAGAGGCTGGTGTATTGAGGAAAGTATTACCTAAAGGACACTGGAAATTGGACAAATCAATACTAACTGTTGAAACTGCCTTCTGGCCTGTATGCTAAATCAGCTATTCTTGGAGTGCTCTTTATGTAAGGGACCAAAGCAAGCTAATGATATCATGGTTGTGGAGCTTAATCTATACAGCTCCAACCCTGCAATAACTGTCTGTGGGACAGAGCACTGTAGACAAGATAAATACTAATAATTCAGCCTGTTGCTGCTGGACACTATTAGGTTCTTTCTTTCTGTATTTTTTTTTTTTTTGGTATAGGGGATCGAACTTGGGACTTTGTACTTGTGTGGCAGCCAGTGGAACCACTGAGCTAAATCCATGGCCCATTACTAGTTCTTTCTAATGAATGAATGTCCACCCTGTTGCCACCAGACTTCCTTTCCCAACCCATCACTGGGTATAGACTTTATTTTGTAGGTAACATACTACATTCCTAGCACACCTAGCCTATAGATGGGATAGTCATTAAGTTATCAAGAGTTCAATACTATTATTCACTGTGTGAGTCATAAGATTCCTCTATCCAAGTATTTAGAAGAAAAAATATTTATTCTTAGTCTAAACATACTGAAATAGAAGTGAAGGATAACAAGGAAAGTTTTGACCTCATGAAGTAAAATTTCCCTAGGTTCAATTAATTCTATGCTTTGACTCTTACCTTTTTCTTCAAAAAATGGGAGAAAATTAATCAGCTGTTAAAGATAAAGTTGGAAGGAATCATCCTTCAAGACTGAGCCTAAGTGAGATGGAAGCCTAGGGGTGGGGCAGTCAGGAGGCAGAGGATCTAGAAGCTGGGATGGAGGCGGGGGAACCAAGGGCCCCGGGCCTGAGGAAGAGGAGGGTCCTGGACCCCGGGTCTGAGGGAGGAGGCTGGGCCTGACCCAGGCTCTGAGAGAGGAGCGGCTGGGACTAACTCTGTGTCCCTTAGGGGAGGTGGAGGTTGAGTCCCAGACTCCTGGGTTCCTCCGAGGAAGGATGGAGACTGTCAGAGCTGGCTCTTGGGTGCTGGGAGGAGTAGGACTAGCAGTGTAGCCCTGTATCCTAGAATCTGTCCCTAGGGGCATGTAGGCCAATATATGAAATTTTAAGTTGAACCTGCCCCTCTCCAATGTATCAGGAGTTAGTGGTCATCCCTAGCAGCAGGCATCCTTGACTCACCACTCCCTTCCTGGGTGGGGGGAGGAGGGGGGCCCGGGTGAGTCACCTGTGACTCATTCACCCCCTCTGACTCCAAGCACCAGGAAAACCCCAGCCCCTGGCCATGTCCACAAGGTCCCCACCCCGCCCGCTGCCAGCTGTGGTGGACACCTGGAGACAGGGACCGGATCTCTGCTGGGGGAGTGGGGGCGGAGACTAGGGGGCCCACCTCCCCAGCCTTCAGTGACCCCACAGAGGGACCTGGGGGTCCCCAGAATGGAGGGGTCCTCAGGCCCCTCCTAATCTCAGGGCCCTCAGGAGAGTGGAGTCCTGGGGAGAAGTTTTCCCTTTGGGGCTCTGTTGCCCCCCCAACTCATGCCAGAACCTCCCCGCCCTGGATCCCCACCCCAAGTACTAAGACAGCACTTCTTAAATTACAAGGGTTTCCATGGGGGTCGAAAGTGGGAAGCTTTCCTCACCTAGAGGAGTCTGTCCCAGACTCCTGCACCCCCAAGTCAATAAAGAAATCCCAGTCTGAATAATGGACTGGAAACTTAAAAAAAAAAAAAAAAAAAAAAAGACTGAGCCTAAGTGAATCCCAATACAATAAAATTAAGTTGGAAAATTATAGTTGTTTTAGAATATTCTCAAAAATCTCCTTGATTTCACCAACTTTCTTATTATTCATTACTTTTTCAATGTGGGTGTGAAGATCTTATTGAGATGCATGGTCTATTTCACGTTTGACTCTTAACTAGTCATGAGATTTTTAAAAATTTCTTTGGTGAATAAAACATGGCATGTATGTTAACTCAGGAAAAACTCGTGTTCCTAAATCCCAAATCTTCATTTTAAGGAGTGGCAATAGTTAATTGTGAGAGATTATTATCCTATTAAGGACACTATTATGGAATCAAGTTTGTGTGGAGTTTATTCTTTATTCATATACATCAAAGAGAATATAGAACATCAAAAAATGAAAATGACAGTTTTCACACATATTATTCACTCACCTAAACTTTGATTTTAATGAAATACTTAAAAAAAAAGAATAATTAATCCAAATCAATGAAAGAAATCATAGCTTAGAAAGTACTAGAAAATGCTAACCCAGGTGACACAATGAATAATTGGAACATAAGCAAACTCACCTATCCATTGACTTAAATACCTGTCATAACACTAGCATTGCCTTGTGAACTTTCCAGGCATTTCAAGAGAATTTGCATTTCAGTGAGCAGATGCACATAATCTAACTTATTTTCATAGATATATGACTGAATTTCAATGTAGAATGCAAATATGTACTTACATAAGAATTTTTCTGATTTTTAAGGCCATATTAAATAAACTGATCTATGCAAACTTGTTTATGCTGGCTGCACATTGAATATGCATTTGATAACAACATTCATTATAACTTTTGACAAGGAGTATACAATGCATTGTGAAAAATGTGGAGAATAAGAGAATAGTATTCATATGTGGATAATAATTTCCCACAGTGAACTACAAAAACACCATTTAGAAGGCTACATCACAAAGATGTACATCATCTACATCACTAAATATAACCAAAAATGATTAAGGGAAAAAAGGTTAAAAATTTCAGTCTCAGAATTTCTTTTAAATAAAAATATACAATGACATCAATTGTTTGTTGTTCCATTGAATTATTTCATTACATCACTCTGTGAGACTAATGGATAATCTCCAAATTTTTTCTGATACTTAATTTGGAAGCAGACTGGCAAAAAATTAGACAGGTAAAATATTCAATATCAGGGAAAGTAGAATCATTACAAATGAGGTTCTTTTAATTCTATGCAAAAGTTGAAATTCAAGAAGAAAAAAACTTCTGAGAAAAAATTGCCCTTCACTATTTCATTAAAGAAGAGCAGTGTGTGGCTCTGAGGTCTAGAGTACCATGATAATAGGTATTTCCTGTAAATTGACTCTTATGAGTTCCCTCTGGAGAGTCTTCTCAGAGCTCCCATTATGTTCTTATTCCTCAGACTGTAAATGAAGGGATTCAGCATGGGTGTGATGATGCTGTATGTCACTGAGGCTCTTGCAGTGGATTGTGAGCTTTGGCTAACAGAAGAACTAAAGTAAACACCCAGGATAGTAAAATAGAATAGGAAGACAACAGAGATGTGAGATGTACAGGTAGAAAATGCTTTATACCTCCCCTGAGCTGATGAGATGGCACTAATGGAGGAAACTATCCTAGGATAAGAGTAAAGAATACCAGCAAAGGGAACATCACCTAGAAGCACAACTGCAAAGTACATCACTATGTCATTAGCAAAGGTGTTAGAACATGCAAGTTGGATTAATTCATTAATCTCACATAAAAAATGTTGGATTTCCAAGTCTGTGCAGAATGACAGACTCGAAGTTATTAAACTTTCTAACAAGGAATATAAGGCAGCTGTGACCCAGGACACCAGCACTAGCAATCCACAGACCCTGAGGTTCATGATGATCATGTAATGCAGAGGGTGACAGATGGCCACGAAGTGGTCATAGGCCGTCACTGTCAAAAGCAAGCTGTCCAAAACTCCAAAGAGTGTGAAGAAGTATACTTGGGTGACACAGCCTTCATAAGTGATGACCTTGCTATGAAACTGGACGTTCAATAGCATCTTTGGGATGCTGGTAGACATGAAGCCAATGTCTGCAAAAGACAGGCTGGAGAGGGAGAAGTACATGGGTATGTGCAGGTGGGAGTCTGACACTGTGATCAGAATGATGACCAAATTCCCAAGCACAGTGACCAGGTACATAAACAGGAATAGTCCAAAGAGGAAGGGTTGCAAAGTGGAGTTCTCTGAAATTCCCAGAAGAAAGATTTTTTAAATTTGTGTCTCATTTTCTGGTTCCATATAGTTGTTGGGACTAAAAGAAAAAGTGAAAAAAATAACATGACACAATTATGGAATACACATCTGACAGAAATGCCAGCATTCATATTTTAGAGAACATACCAGTTCTTCAGTTTTGTTAATTTTTCCCCTTTAGAGGATCCCCTTGATATTTCTGAAGTGTAATCCTTGTCTCAATCTCTCCCAAGAGGGTATGTATTAAAATATTTTAATTTCTTTATATCTCTGAGAAATATAATTGCATGATGGTCAGTTCAAATCATTGTCTAGGCAATTACTTATCAGTACTAAAATATTTGAGTGTCCATATAATTAAATGAGAAAGAAATAACACAGTCTAATTCAAATAAAGTATAAGTTAGGAAAGAATCTTCATGCACCATGGGAAATGGCACCCTGTACTCTGATTAAAAAAATCAGTTTTAATAGGAAGATTCCACATGATCTACTTTTATGTGCTAGATATTCAGGTAAGTCAAGCAAGTACATGATATTTTAAAAGAGACTTTGAGGAAAAACAAGGAGAAATCCACAAATCATTTTCAGAAGGTTGTCTGGGAAGAGGGAAGAACCAGTGCAAAAGTCCTTAAGAAAGTAGTTGTTTCAAGGTTTCAAAATCAACAAGGTGAGAGTCTGGTAGAAAGCATAAGGAAGAGAAGCCAATGAGAGAAATGAAGAAGAAAGTGGCCTCATTGCTGCTGAAGATTCAAGACACAAGAAATTTGTCTGTATAGATCTCATTGGGTTTATGTTTACAAGTTGGCCCCAGTGGCTGGGTGAATTAATTGAAATGCATTCCCTCTTTATATTTTTTGTTATTGTTATTTTATGTTCTAGCCTCTCCATTATGACTTACATTTTGAAACATATTGAAACATGGTTCTTTTCTCTGAAGTCTGCTTTCACCTCCAAAGGCAAAGCCATGCATGCACACACACACACACACACAACTTAAAAATATGCCATAACTCACAATCTCTTGAGGTCAGGTTAACAATGTGTTCTTCTAACCTGAAGTCAGACTGTTTAAAGGAAATTGTTACAAGGCAAGCAATCAATGTGAAAATACTTTTTTCTTAAATTCTTTAATTGGTACATTTTAGGTATAAAATAAGTTTATATTTATCATAGTGTACTTGTACCTGTATATGATGGATCTTGGTTCTTGTTTTTTCCACATTTCTTGATCTCACTTCACCCCCTCCACCCTTTCCTATTTACAAAAACTTTGTTTTCATTTCTTCCTTTTCTTATAATTTTTCCTTTTGAAGGGGGAAAGAATGAAAATATTTTCCTCAAAGTATGTAAGAATTGTATACAGAAATCCAGTTCATATAATTCTCATATACATATTACCTGGGACTTCCATTTCAACATTGCTATTTTCTACCCTATATTAAAAGAAATAGAAAATATCTGTCAATAAACACACAAAAAGGGATAAACTGAATGGGTCTGAAGGAAAGGATTGTAAAAAAGTAAATGCTTCATTGTTTCTGGCTAAATTTCAAATTTTTTCAAATCCAATTTTATCCTGCAGAGGAATAGGAAAAACAAGAACAAAAACAAGTTTCTCAAAATACAAAAGTGATAATATCTTTTTTACTATCAAGACATTTATGTGGGCCAGGAATTTAGCTCAGTGGTTCCTCCACCTCCCATGCAAGAGCAAAGTCCCAAGTTCGATCCATGGTACCAAAAAAAACAAAACAAAACAAAAAACTGAAAAGACATTTTTGGATGTAATATCCAGCAGGTGGGAATACATAAAAAGAAGAGGAAACCAAATTTCAAAAAGGGAAATCTTCAAAGAACACAATTCACATAGCTTTATATTAAACTTTTGAAATTTTTCCTGCAGCTTTCAGTATAAATCTGAGTAATTGAGATTTTTGAAGTTTTATTCACAGGTAATATTTGTACGTATTTATAAGCCATGTATAATATCTTAATAATTGTATGTATTGAGTAATTATTAAATCAGAATTAGCACATCCACTGCTTCAGATGTTTTTGATTTGATGAGACCCATCAATACAGACTCTAGCAGCTGTTTGGTAATTTCATGCTACTGTGCAAAACCTCATCAAAACTCATTCTTCCCACCTACAGCAAATGGACCAACTGACCAACATCTCCCCACCCATCCAACACTTCAGGTTCCCAGTTACTGGGAATCATTATTCTACTATCTATTGTGTGGAAGCAACTATTTAAGTGTCTAAAGAAAAACCCAATTGGTATTTGTCTTTCTGGGGATTAAACCAGAAACATAAAGATACACACAAATTATTTTTTGTATGTTTCAAGAGCAGATGAAACAAATCCCCCCACCCCGTGGAATGTTTTCTATATTATTCCCAGGCAATCAAATTTGAAATTTTTGGACAAACATTGGGTGCTCTAGATCTGGTTGTAATCGTTAACCATCATGGATAGGACCATATTCTATAAAATCCTTCATGCCTCATGAAAATGTAGAACTTTTACACTGAATAAAGCTATGCATGTTTCTTTTTACTTTGCATCCCTCAAAAACGTTTATGATTCTGTGTTCTGTCTTAACATAAATGGTGCAAGATGCAAATGAACAGAGATTTCACCTATTGTACTTATCTTTTTGTAATCACAGGTATGTGTGAATATCTGTATTGTTCAGAATAAAATTAACAAAATGAGAAATAGAGAAAAATGGGAAAAATGAATAACCATGTTTATTAAAAACTGAATGGAACAGAATACATTAAGTGAAAGACAATGTATAATATCTATAATTTGATGTTCTCCAGATGGACTAATTAATTAAACTGGCAAAGACTACACGAAAATATGTGTAATAATGCATTTTCCTAGACTTTTGCATCCTCTAGAACAGTGGCAGTGAACCTACAGCATCTGGGCCTAAGTGGATTGTTTGTTATTGAAAACTGTAGAGGGTTCACCATCAAAGCTGTAGAACATGCCTAGTTACTATTTCTTCAATGATTAAGGACTTATCCTTCTGCATACATGGATATTTAACATATGAAAAGGATGTATTTCAACTAAGTGGGAAAATCCTGAACAGATAAATAAAATCTGGCATAAATGAGTATCTGTATGGAGAAAAACTAAATTGATTCCATAGTTCACATTTCTCATGAGAAATCAGAGATACTAAAAACCTAAGTAGGAAAGTGTATGTTACATTTTAGAGGAACATCAAAAATTACATAAATTACATTTGTATGCAAAGTTATCTGGTAGAAGACAAGAAATTGAGAATTAAGAATATAGACCTCAATCAGTAGTAAAATTTAAATCACATTATAGCTAAAGGTATATTTCTAGTATTGATAAAGAAAAAACTAAACTGAAAATTTCATTTAAATGCTAACAAACGTAGAAAATGGGCATGAGTTTAAAAAGCAAATCAAAATGTTTTTCCTACTCAGACATAAGAAATGGAATCAGTTCATTCAATGATGTTCCAGAAGTAATTATTCATTTCTCTATTCAGCTTGATTTATAGAACAAATCTGACATATATTCAATTTGGGTTTTTATTGGTATTAAATTCCTTTATTGGTACATTGTAGGTATACAACACAATTACATTTCTCATTGGGAATTGTACCTTTACATAATGCATCTTGGTTCTTATTTTTTCCCCATTCCTAGCCCTCCCTTCA
>NW_004624876.1:1089394-1099547 GCF_000247695.1 Heterocephalus glaber
ATATATTTTTTATATTTTATATCTATATTCATTAAGGAGATTAGCCTATAATTTTCTTTTCTTAGTTGGGTTTTTATATAGTTTTGAGATCAGGGTGATACTGACTTCCATAAGTGAGTTTGGGAACACTACATCCCTGTCAATTTCTTTGAAGAGCTTTAGGAGTATTGGGGATATAACAAGCTTAAATATTTTGTAGAATTCAGGAGTGAATCTTTGACATCCTTGGATTTTTTAGTTGGCAGATTCATTATTAGTGGGCCAATTTCATTGCTCCTTATTAGGGTATTAAGCATCTTTATGTTTTCTTCAGCTAATTTTAGTGTTTATTTGTGTCTAAGAAAGTGTCCATTTCTTCAAAATTTGCTAATTTGTGGGAATATTATTTTTCAAAGCAGGGACTAACTTCTTGATTTCTACAATGTCTGCTGTCATGTCATTTCATATTTTAATTTCTTTTTTTTTTTTAGGGTACTGGGGATTGAACTCAGGACTTTTGTACTTGAGAGGCAGGCATGGTGCCACTGAGCTAAATCCCTGGCCCTCATATTTTAATTTCTAGTTGCATTGATAGGAGTTTTTTCTTGCTTATTGTTGGTAAGTCTGGCTAGGGGATTATCTATTTTATTTATTCATTCAGTGATTTATTGATTTAAAAAAATTTTTCACTATAAATTTCATTGATTTCCACTCTCATCTTTATAATTTCCCTCCTTAATTTTGTCATGGGCCTGGTTTTTTGTTTCTCAAGTATCTTAAGATTTCTCATAAGATTGCATATTTGAGCTTACTCTGTTTGCCTAATGTGAGCATTGATTGTGATGAATTTTCCTCTTAGAACTACTTTCATAGTGGCCCAGAAATTTAAACAAGTAATACCATAATTTTCATGAATTGTTCATGAAATGTTGTTTTCCATGCTTGTTAGTTTATGAATATCTATTTGGATTAAATGAGTGTCTTGAACAAAACAGATTATTGGATTTGACTTTTTGATACAGTCTTCCAGTCTGTGTCTTTTAATTGGAGAATTTAGGCCATTAAAATCAAGAGATATTACTGAGATGCATTGGTTTTTGTTGATATGTCCTTCATTTTTCTTTTCCTGATTTTATGTTGACATGTCTGCTCTGAATCTAATTAATTTACATTTGTATATGAATTTTTTGTTTTTCTCTGACTTCTTTAATTTTTTTTTCTGGATATCTTGTAATTTAATAGGGATGTGCCTTGGTTAGCTTCTTTATAATCATTATTGTTTAGTGTTCTATAAGCATCACTTACTTGTATTTTAAACTCTTCTCTTATATTGGGTAAAATTTCTTCCATGATATCTGTAAGGATGTTAGTGAATCCATCTGTGCTAATGTCTGTTTCTTTTCATAACTCTGAATAGCCTTAGATGATCTTTTTGTTGTCTTCTAGTAGCTCCTAAATAGTCTTCTCTTGTTCTTTTGTTTTCTTTTCAGTATCTTTGAGATCTTTATCATTATTCAATATTTTGTACTTAATATTAGACATGGTTTTCACATTGGTCACTTCTGCAACGAATGAATTCTATACAGTTTTTTTATTTCATATTGTTTTGTCTGACATCTTTTCATGTATTTCATACCCTTCTTCAGTTGGTCATTCAACTTTTGAACTATTTTGTTATCTTGTCCATTTTTATTTATTGATCAAAATTCATCATGGGGATATTTAGTAAAATTTTTTGAATTTCTGGTTCATTTCCTTTTTTTACTTATCTACTTTCTTCATCCCTTCTATGAACTTTTCATAGATTTCTGCTTAGTATTTGTTTTCTACTCTTTTTGTGACCCCTTCTTCTGCCTTGGAAGAGTTGGGAGTAGGGCTTAGAAATCTGTTTTCTTGCTTTCTCATTCTCCTATATGTAACTATGACACATATGTAACATATGTTATCATACACACACACACACACACACACATATATATATATATATACACATATATATTTTATTTACTTTAAGTGATTTTGACTCTGTCCATTAGTTTTGCCAAAATAGTTAGTTTTGGTTTTATCAACACCCATTGGCTCAATCTTACAACACTTCCATATGATACTCATTACAGTTATACTCCCCACTTTGACCTATTCCCTTTGCACACTATGATAGTTTATTATTTGTCCTTGTTCTGCAGTAAGTGAAGTGGAATAGGTACAATGGAAGGTGGTTGGATGAAGAGTTTTGAACACTAACAGGTTTGAAGGACAGAATAGTGAAAGATGAGAAGAAAAGCTTGATTCTATTAGAATCAAGATTAGATCTGATTCTATTAGAGTAGGTTTAGTTGAGTTGAAGGTTTAGAATTGAGAGTTTTCCAAGGATATTTTGTTGGGGCAAGGGCAAGATATGGAAGAAAGGAGGTTAATTTTGTGATTATGCAGTTGTCAGAAATTGCAGATAGGGAGGACAATAAATGAGGTAAGATACAGTAAAGCCAAACAGGATGGGGAGGATTGCAGAATAATACCAGAGAAATTAGCAGTGATTGTAAGGGAAATAAATATGAGGAATTAAAAATCTTCGGAGGACTTCATGTATTTAAAATATAATTTAGGGCTGGGGATTTAGCTCAGTTGTTTTGCTGCCTGCTGTGCAAGAAGCACAAGGACTCAAGTTCGATCCCTGGTACCAAAAAATAATATATATATATATGTTTGAGGTGACTAAACAAGATAGGAAGCTGAGAGGTGGGAGAGAACTTAAGACACCTGTTAAAGATAATGGAACAATAAAAGAACAAACACACAAAAGTAAAAGCTCAATACACACAGGAAACAATAAAAGAACAAAACATGACCTCACATTACTAAATGAATCAAGAAACATACAATAAATTGAACCTATGAGATGTCCAATGGGGACACAGATTAAACATTTCAGTGAGACATTGTTCATGTGATTCCCAAGTAGCTTCTTTGCCAGGAGTTTGAGGGCTCATACCCCAACAATTCCTCTGACCCCTCCACTGCAATCCTGAAGCTGTCTGAATTCAGACTTCTTTCTGACATGTAGCAGACATTCTTGCACAGTGTGATCCAGTCTAAGTTCTTAGGTTATGACCACTTGCTGTCAGTCTCCATAGTTGTGATGGTGGATTTGACAGATGGGCTCAGTGGCACCAAATTGTCCACTGAGTCAGGATTATTCCTATGCCCTCAAATCAGCTGCAGTAGTAACAGGCTAATGTGTTACAGTGGTATCTATCAGGGTTTGTTGAGAAATAACATAACATGAGAGAGTTTTGAATATTCCTTTAGCTTAAACAAGACATTCCCTAGGTATAGTGAAAAACATCATAACAACCGAGGTCTTGACCCACAGTTAGTGTGCAATAAATACATTGGCTGTGACTCCCCTAATGGTGAGAAACAGAATTCAATACTAATTTTATAGAATCAGTTATATAAAGCACAGGGGGTTGGGAACTGGCTAATGCGAAAAGGGGAAGAGAGGACAAAAAAAAGAAATAGAGATTTTTAAAGTCCTCTTCTCTGTGGTATAGGAAGGAGGAAATGGGAGGAGGAAAAGGATTCCAATGATGGTAAGGATTTGTTGCATACTTAGAAGGGGATAACCAGCAAAACTGGGCAGTAGTGAAAAACAGGGATAAGAAAAGATGCTATTACTACCACAAATATCAGAGCAAAAGTTAAAGGAGACAAGTGAAAATGGGGTGAGAAAAGAAAAGAAAAATTCAGAATGAATAAGACACAGGAGAAAGAAGTCAGGTGAAGAGATATTGATAAAAGTAGGAGGCATATAAAGGTGCAATGAAGAATTACCTACTCACTATAAACTAAATTGGGAGAAAAATGCAAGAGGAAAAGAAACACACATATACAGACATACCCATAAAGAAAAAGAGGTAACATAATCAAACAAAGATGTGATAGAACTAACATTAAGAATCAACAAATGGGATTCTATCAAATTAAAAAGATTCTGAACAGGAAAGGAAACAAAGCAAATACAATTTGCAGAATAAGAAAAATTGCAACTTCCTCCTGGAGAGAGGACTAATTTCTATGTCTCATAAGCACTGATATGTTATAATTGCATTATCACTTAATCTAGGAACTATTTTGTTTCTTCCTCAATATTTTGTGTGAATCACTGATTATTCCAGAGAGTACTGTTCAATTTCTATGCATTTGCATAATTTCTGAAGTTCCTTTTGCCATTGACTTCTACTTTCATTGCACTGTGTTGGTAAAATATGAGTGGAATAATTTTAATTATTTTGCACTATTGGCTAGTATGTGGTCTATTTTGGAGAATGCTCCATATGCAACTGAAAATGTGTATTCTGTTATTCCATGGAACAGTGTGTATACATCTATTATGTTTGAATATTTTATCTGAATTGCTTGAAGGTTTGGTTCAACTCTGATATTTCTTCTTGATTTTTTTGTCTAGTTGATCTATTTGTGATAGTTGGGCATTGAAGACCCCCCACTATAATTGTACTGATATTTATCTGATTTCTATTTCCAGTGATGTTTATAAATTTGGGTGGACCATTTTTTTGGTGCATATATGTTTATAATTGTTATCTCTTCCTGTTGAATAATTATCTTAAACAATATATAATGACTCTCTTTTTCTCTCTCAATCAGTTCTGGCTGAAATTCCAGTTTCTCTGAAAAGAGGGAGCTCTTCCTGCTTCCTTCTGGGTTCCAATTCATGGAATTTTGTATTCCATCATTTAATTTCTCAGTTTATGAATTTGCTTTTGCATTAAATATGTTTCTTGTATACAGTATTGTGTTAGTTACTTTTTTCTCATTGCTGGGACACTATACCCAACACCCAAAGTTAGAGAGGAAAGAGTTTATTTGGTTAACAGTTCATAGAGATTTCAGTCCATAGTCAGCTAGCTCCAAGACAGGAATGGCAAACAGACATTGCAGAGGAAAAACAACATGGCATGCACAAGGTAGCAAAGGCAATAAGAGGAATTTAACAGTATTTTTTTGTGCCTTTTATTTTATTCAGACTATGGGGGATTAGGGTAGTGCCAAACTAATCACTCACATGTAGTGGTTTAGTAATCACATTCCCTTAATCCCAGGACCACACATGCCAGATTCAACTACCTCTGAGAAAGGAAGTCCCACTTCATTCACATGAAACTTTGGGGGAGTATCTAAACACAACCCACAACAAATATAATGGTGGACCTTGTTTCTGGATTAATTTTACTAATTTGTTTTTTTAGATTCACAAATTGAGACCATTCACATTGACTGTTATAACTAATTGGTATTTCCTTACTGCTCTCATTGTGTTGTTTTTGTGTTCCTGATTCTCTTTCTTTTCCCTCCATGTAAGTGCACAACCTTCCAGGGACTTTCACTCTACTGGACACTTCAGCATTGTTAATTTCATTATAGCTTTCTAAGACATCCTTGACAATTTTTTTGTAGTGCAGTTTTGATGGTCTTGAATTTCTTTAGGTGCCCTTTATCATTGGAATATCATATTTTTCCATCAAATTAGAAGTATAATTTTGTAAGAAATATCAGTTTGTGTTGGAAATTGTTTTATTTTAAGGCTTGGATCAGTTCAGTCCAAGCTCTCCTTGCATTTAAAATTGGTATTAAGAAGTCTGCTGTAATTCTAATGGGTTTACCTTTATATGTGATTTGTTACCTTTCTCGTACAGCTTTTAAGGTTTTATCCCTGGTACTTTGGATATAATGTGACACAGATAGATTCTATTTTGTTCATGGCTATTTTTGGTTCTATATGTCTCACTTATCTGTATGGTCATTTCCTTCCCTACATATGGAAAGTTTGCTGCCATTATTTCTGTGAAAAGTTTATTTATGTCATTTGCATTGTCTTCTGATATTTATTTCTTCCAATTATTCTTAGATTAGTCTTTTTTGCATCATCTAGCAGTTGTTGGATCCATTTTTTCATGTTCTGTTATTTTCAAGGTGTTTTTGAGTATTTGGACTTTGAAAATATCATTGTCTTCTAGTTCTGAAATTCTGTCCTCACATAGTTTTCTTCTGCTGCCCATAATTTAAAGATGATTTATAATTTTCCTGATTTCTGACTGAAACCTTTTCATGGATGCCAAGTTTTTGGTACATCGGTTATTTGTGGTTTCTTTAAAAACATTTTGTTTAGCTCATCTTGCTTTTTATTAATCTTTTGAAAGCTCTTGCAACTTTTTGGTTTTAACTTCCATTATCTGTTTTTACTATCTGTTATAACTTCTATTTCTCTTCTAATACCTCTGAGTACCTTTTGAGCTGTTTTCTAGCCTCCTGTGTTGTCCTTTCAACCAATTATAATGTGTGGATTTTGCTACTCAGCTCCCTCAGTCCTCCCTGGATTGGCTTTGGGGGATCTGCAAGTTTTGGGAGACACTTTATTGCCTTGTCTTCGCATTTTTACTGTTTACTTTGTGTTGTGCTGAGGTTTGTGGATGCTTATAGTCTAAAGATTTTATTGCTCCTAAAAAGATCTCTTTATTTGCTTTTTGACAATGTACTTTGGGCATAGAGAACTATAGCTCTTTGCCACAGCCCCAAGATCTGAGCACCTTGGTTAATTTGGGAGGGAATGGTTCTGTGTAGTTATCTCAACAACCGAGTTCTCTGGGAATGTTCTCTAGTTGTGTTAAAGTCACAAAGGTAATGTGTGTTGGCTTGCAGAGTAATAGTGACATTATGCAATCTTGTTAATAACAGTGAATAAGCTACAGTAATGCCATCTAAGACAAAGCAGATAGTAATGTGCCATAAGAACCAATTATGTACCACATTCATCCTATAGAAGAAATCTACAAACTTGTTGTAAACATTAAGACAACCCAGGTATTGATTTACAACTAATATGTACTAAACACAATGGTAGAATTGCATCTGAAAGGGTAGAATTACCATCTGCTAATGGTAGAAAGGAATTCAACAGTAATTTTACAGAGTGAACTATCAAAAGATTAGCAAAGTTTTATGGTTATACTATTAAGATAAAGCATTTGAGTACGGTGAAATGCATGGAGAAAACTTTGAAACTTTAAACCCTATTATATGAGAAGGAAGAATACAGAGGATCGTTTTGGGAAATAAAAGGATGTTTGTAGAATTAGGTAAAGGTAGGGAAAAAACTGGAAAAAATAGATCAGAGACAAAGAAAGGCCAGAATAAAAGAGATTATATAGTGAATACAAATAAGTCATAAATAATTAAAGAGAGAAAAATTAAAAGAGAGAAGAGAAAAAAATGAAGAAAAAATAAGTATCAAAAGAGATAAAAAATGGATGAAGGACAATGGAAAATTTACCATGACTCAAAAGACTAGTGAAGAAGAAAGCAGGGAAGGAAAATAGAAGAGAGCAAAAACAACAAATTGAAATAATGCACACATTCACAAAAGACAAAAACAAACAAATGAAAAGGAAAGAAACAAATAAAAGCCAAAAAGGAAAAGAAAATAAATGGAAATTTCTCTGTGATCTCAGATGTGTAGTTTTCTTCTGGAATCTACAGTTTTGGGGCAATGTCCAAGTCAAGACTGGTCACTGCTCATTCTAGTAGAAAAATAAGGCAATCAGATCCTAAATTTATGCTGGGTGCACTCAGCAGCAGGCAGTAGGATTAGAGGAAGAGTGTCAATTCTGTGATTAAAACTAGAGTGATTCAGGCAGTAAATTGCACTGGGGCTCTCTTGCTAGCCTGACCATGGCTCCCTGACCACAGCTGTTTCCTGTGGCTGTTACTCACCCAGTCACTGGTGAGTGTAACACTGGGAGTCTTGAAATGAAGCCTACCCATGGCTCCTCTGAGTCCCAGGTTCAGTCAACCCTTCCTTGGAAGGGTGTCTGACCACTGTCTCTAGGTCATATGGCAGGCACTTGAACTGGAGTTATCTTCGAGCTTTTGTAGCTGTCAGCATCTGCAGGTCCCCTCTGCTGCTATATTTCTCCCTGAAGCCCTCAGGAGTCTCACACTTTCACTGTGTCTCTGTAAATTGGTCTTCCTTTCTCATGAGCCAGGAGCCAAGAGCAGGGGAAAAAGGGACAGATTGCTTCTGGTTTATTCTTCATTGTGTACTGTCTGTTCAGTTTCTCTGTAGGCTCCAATTTTCAGGTCAGATTCTTCCTGGGTTCCTGGGATCCATTTTCCTCCTCTCCCCCTCCTCCAAGTTATTATTTTCCAGTGTCTAGGTTCCTAATCTTGTAGAGGCTAAGTTTTTGTTACTTAACATGCCATAGTTTTCCCAAAAGTACCTTCAAAATTTTAAATATATATAAAAAAAGGTACTCTGACTTTCCTGGCAGAAATGAGGTGTTATACTTTTTTACAGAAAAATCCAAAAACAGCAATTATTGTTAAAAAAAAATGTCTTCAACTCATATTTTTTCTCAGTCAATGATCAATTGACACTCTGGAACTGATCATTCCTCATGGTTCATGGTTGTATCTGTCCTGGATACTATAGGATATTTAGAAGCATCACCATCTTCCACTCATCTCTTCCCACTATCACAATCAAAACTGTCTCCAGCTACCTGTAAATATCCACTGGGGATAAAACATACCTTTCTAAGAACCACGGATTTAAACTAACAATTCCCAAAAATCTTTCCAGAAATTATTGTAGATTGATAATATTATAGCACATTGATAAGAAAAATTTTAATGTACTTAAAATGTAAATCCTGAAAAATATATATTCATATGTTGAAATATGCTGAAGAAAAATATGATCCAATAATTGAAATAAGTAAACATTATACCTGGTTATCAGCAGGACTTCCCAAAATTACCATTGAGTGAGAATATAAGGGGATATGAGCTAGGAAAAAACCCACTAAACATAAAGAATATTTATGATATATATAGAAGCCTATTTATGCATTAAACTAAAAGACACATGAGTTTGAATGTGCGCATAAAATAAAATGGCAGATATATTAAGAGGATCTAAGATGGTAGGGCATCAAGAATGGCAGTGAGAATGCAAGAAATTGTGTTGATTTCAAAATAGCTACAGGAAAGGAAATGTAATGAAAATTTAAAACTTTATGTGAAGGTATATGACAAAATAATTTAGATATAAATATTCACATGTGATAAGGGAAAATGAAAACAATGCTATGACTTTGTATGTGACCAGCTCCACCATGGTTTCTCCTGCTTTAACACAACTGAAGTTATCCAGTCATAAAGCAGAGGTAAAAAGCCTATAGGTAGTGATGCCTACAGGAGGGCAACTGAAACAAAGCAGAACATTGCCTGTAGAGGGAGCTAGAAGTAGGCTGTTGGGTTCATTTAAAACCCCAAGCACCTTCACTCAGTAGCAAAAAAGAGAATGAATCATATGGGGGAACTTTCTCAAGCATCAGTAGTAGACTTGCCGCTGATTCATATCTGGTGATTCAAGCTCAGTTTCCAACAATTACAGCTGGTCGAATTCTGGTTGCAGTATAAATGGGACTGAGAAGTCTCCTTAAATTTTGTGTGTTCATATGTGTATGGCTGGATTTTTTCTTTTCTCTATACATATTATTTCTTTTCTTTTTCTCTTTTCATGTGTAAAGTATATGGGTGGTGGCTGTATATGTGAAAATGAAAAAACATAATTATTTCATCCTTTTAGTTTAAATAGTGTCTTTTACAGACATGTCAAGTCAAGCCTCACAAAATAATGTATTTAGAGTAATCAAATATAAGGTTTCTATCAATATATTGATTCTGATGCAACCATAGCTTGTCTGAATCCCCGATTTTAAGTACCTTCTTTCTTTTTCCTCACCCCAAAATAACCTTGCAAACCATATCTCCACTAGCTCACAAGTCCAGATATGAAAATAATAAGAAAGTCAGTCTCATTTCTTCATTTGCTGTCACCTTTCTTTACTTCTTTCCTTCTTTCTAAACTATTCTCTTCCTTTTCATATTGTGCAAAGGAATATGAGGCATTGTGAAAACTGTGCTGAAAAGAAAATTGTGTCCCTAAGTGAATAATAAAATCCAATAATCAAATATGAAACCACGCATATACTGACATTCACATTATAAAGAAAAACACTAATTATAGCTATATAAAAAGGAACAATGGACAGAAAATTAAAAATTTTTACAGAATTTCTTCTGTAATAAA
>NW_004624876.1:1107470-1126332 GCF_000247695.1 Heterocephalus glaber
GGAGGGGGTGAAGGAAGGGCAAGGGAAGGGGAAAAAAATAAGAACCAAGAGACTCATGTAATGGTACAAGATCCCAATGATGAATATAACTGTATTGTATACTGAAAATGTACCAATGAACTTAATGGGGGAAAAAAACACAAGAAGAAATTGTGAAATAATTGGGCAAGGGAGTAAAACAGGTTGAAATAAGTTGTTTCAGAATAACTCTATTAAAAGACTGAATAAAGCATCAAGTACTAAGTGAAAGAAGTTATATAAAACAAATCATTCGATGTTATCTAAATTGAATAATAAAGTGGCAAAGACGTACATGTAAAAATGTTTCATAAACAATTTTCTTTGAATGTTGTGGCCCAAAGCATATGCTCAGTTTAAGTTTCTTGAATGAATCAGGAATTACACATCAGTATATATGGATATGTAATACAAGACAAGGATATATTTCCATTTAGGTGAAAAAGCCTGAATGGAAAAGAAAAGCTGGCATAAATGACTACCTGCAGAGGAGAAATTAATTGATACACTAGCTAAAATATCTTATGTGAAATCTGAAAAATTAAGCACTTTAGTATGAAAGCAAACAGTATCACTTAGAGGAACATCAAAAATTATGTAAAGTTCATGTGTGAGAAAACTCGTCTTGTACAAGGCAAGAAACTTGGAGGTAAGAAAATAAAATATTTTACTAAATATAATTTTAAAATTCTAGGGGCAAAAATATTCCAAAAGTAGATAGAGGCAAAAGTAAACTGGAAATTTCCATTGAAATGTGGACAAACGTAGAAAATGGATAATAGACAATAAAAAGCAAATCAAAATGATATTCCCAAGAAATGAACTCACTGCAGCCTGTGGCCCTCCAGGTTAATGTGTCATTTCTCTTTTCCACCTGGTTAATTGCAGAAGTCCTTGGGTATATGCTCTATCTATAATGAAATCATTTTAAGCTTCTCAATCCCTGTTCTACCTGAGCTGCTTCTGTCATCACTTAGGTGTCTACAGTGAACCCTACTTTGCTGGCTTTAGTATTTCTCTTGTCAGAAAGGTAAATACTTATATCAATGTATTAATCAAACAAGCAAGTAAACAAGCAAAGCAGTATCTAAATTCTAGGCTAGGGTTAGCTGGCTCTCAGTACCTCAGTTAAAATTTTTTTGTCTTCCAGTCTCAGCTTTCCTGCTGCACCTGCTAGGCTGAAGGACTCACCTGGATGGGTTTTCTGAAAGGAAGTCTCTTGTGTGTTTGTCCAAATTCTGCCTCATTTAGTTTACTTGGAGAGTGAAGATAAGCTGCCCAAACAACAGGAGGAAGAGGTCCAACTCTAGTACTTGAGTCAGAGGCCAGAATCCAGAGTAAATGACCACATCCTTCCCAGGCAAATGTTTCATACACCAAAGGCCTAGGGAAGGAAAATATTTACAGGCCTTTGTGTGTGTGTTCTCTAGGTACATTACTCCCTTGTTAGTCCATCCTTGAGCATACAATTTCCCTATGGAATTTCCTCTCCACAAAGTAATTTTTTTTTTGCAGATTTTCTGTTCCCAGGATGCCAAATTAAAAATCAGGTAAATCAGTCTTATTACTTCTTCTCCATGGACTATTCTGGCCTCAGTGATGCAAATCACTAACATGTAACCTCAGCCTTGAGCTAGTTATGTACAAAGTTTGACACTGAGAAACATGTCTTAAGTAGGTCTTTTGCATCACCAAAGGCATATCTTGTGTTGGGGACACAATCCCTATAACTCCAGGAAATGTACTATTCCTTTCTCCAACAAGGATTTCCACTCTGATCTCTCATATGAAAATGAGTACTACAATCCTTAGTTTTTTATGTTTTTCTAAACAATTATAAGTAGCAGTAAGAACACAATTTTAAAACCTATCACTTCATCATCTACTTATAAAATATTTGATAATTAAAAGAGATCTACTGTTTTTAGATATTTTATGAATATTTCCCTGAGATTAGTAACTTACAAAAATTCTTTTATTTGATTTTTTGTATTGGTACATATTTGTAGTATGGAATGATTTTACTCACTGTGGGAATATGATGCTCATATACAAAAATCAAAATTTCCTTTTTTATCTCATTTCCTTCCCTTCCTTTCCCATTCCTTCTGGTTCTTAATTCCTTTCCTATATGGATATCATCCCATTTGTTGATTTTCACTATTATTTTCTATGCAACTGGGGTTCTGTTCAGAAAATATGTGCCTATGCCTTTTTCTTCAAGAGTTTTACCTATTTTATCTTCCAGAAGATTGTTTCTGTTTTAATGTTTGGATCTTTGATCCATTTTTATTTTAGTTTTGTACATGGTGAGAGATATGGGTCTTGGTTCAACCTTCTGCATGTGGGTAGCCAATTTTACAATTACCATTTATTAAAGTTTTGGCTCCCTTGTGAAAGATCAGGTAGCTGAGGATACCTGTAGTTTTTTCTGCAATCTATTTTTTTCGTGGATCCATATGTCTGTTTTTGTTTATTTGTTTTGTTTTTCTTTTGCCAGTACCACACTGTACTTTCTCACTGTATCTTTGTAGCATAACTTGAAGTCCAGGACTGTGATTCTCCCTGCCTTGCTCTTCTTGCCCAGGATTACTATTTTATGTCTCATCTGTTCCAGATGAATTTTATCATTGTTTTCTCTATTTCTGTGAGGAATACTATTGGACTTTTGATTGGTATTGTGTTAATCTGTACATCAGCTCTGGAAGTATGACCATTTAAAATGTATCAGTTCTGACCACCCAGAAACAGGCAATATCTTTGTATTTTCCTAGAGCCTCTTTGGTATGTTTCACAGTACTGCACTTTTTGCTGTAGTAGTTTTACACCTTGTTGTTTAGGTTAATTCCTAAGAATTTAATTTTTCATCATGATATTGTGAATGATACTGTTTCCTTAATTTATTTCTCAGTAATTTTATTATTGCTGTACAGCAATACTATTGGTTTTGTGTGCTGACTTTGTATCTTGCAATGGTACCGAATTTGGTTATTAGTTCTAGAAATCTTTTGGTGGAATTTTTTGTCTTTCATGCAGTGGATCATGTTACCTGCAAATAATGATAATTTGACTTTTTCCTTTTCAGTACATATCCCTTTTATTTCTTTCTACTAGCTTATTGCTCTATTGAGCAGGACTGATGAGAGAGACATCTTTGTATTGTTTTTTATTTTAGAGAGCAATCTTTCAGTTTCTCCCTTTTAAACATGAATTTGATTGTTGATTTGTCATAAATGGCTTTTATCAGGTTGAGATAAGGTCCTTCTTTGCCTACTTTCCTCAAGGTTTGTTTTTTTTTTATCATGAATACATTGTAGAGCCAGGGATTTAGTACCCCCCCCCAAAAAAAGCAGTACATTGTGAATTTTGTCAGAGCTTATTTCTGCATCTATTGAGAGGATTATATGATTTTTGTCCTTACTTCTGTTTATGTGGTATATTAATTTACTGGTTTGCATAAGTTAAACCATCCCTGAATCCCTGGAATTAATCTACTTGCCCATGATGTATTACTTTCTCTTTGATTCATTGTATTCTATTTGACAGAAACTTACTGAGGATATTTGTATCTATATTGATTAAATAGATTAGCCTATAGTACTCTTTGCTGGGTATTTTGGGTTTTGGAGTTAGGGTAATGCTAGGTTTTAGGAATGAGATTGGGAATATTCCTTCCCTTTCAAATTCATTAAAAAGTTTGAGGAGTATAAGCATTAGATTTTCACTGAAGTTCTTGTAATCATCAGTGAATGCATCAGAACCTGAACTTTTATTTGTTGGTAGTTTTTAATTATTTCTTTGATTTCATTATTTATATCAGATTATTTAGGAAATTTAGACCTTCTTGGTTCAACTTTGATAATTCATTTTTTTCTAGGAATCCATTTCTTCTGAATCCTCCATTGTATTAGATTATAGATTCTCAAAGTAGTCATTGATGATCTAGATTTTAGTAGAATTCATTGTGATTTCACCTTTTTCATTTCTAATTGGATTAATTTGGATCTTCTCTCCTTTTTTCTTCATATGATTGCCTAGGGGCTTGTCAATTTTGTTCACTCAAAAAATCAACTCAAATTCTTTGATTCCTTGTAATATTTTTAGGGTCAATTTTATTAATTTCTGATCTGATCATTATAATTTCCTTCCTTGTATTAGTTTTGGATTTGTATTGTTCTTGTTTTTTATAGCTCTGAGGTGCATGATTTAGCTGTTTATGTGAACTTGCTCTGTTTCTCTGATGTGGACATTTCCAGCTATAACCTTTCCTCTTAGGACTGCTTTCATTGCGTCCCATAGGTTCTGGTATGTTTTACTGCCATTATCATTTGACTCTAGGAACTCTAATTTCTTCCTTGATTTCTTCAGTGACCTACAGATTATTAAAGAATGTATTTGTAAATTTTCATGTTTCTGCATAGTTTCTGTGGTTTATTTTGCGACTGATTTTTGGTCTATGATCTGATAACATGCATGGGAAAATTTCAATTCTTTTGTATTTATTAAAGCATGTTTTATCAGCTATTATGTGGTCTATCTTGGACAAAGTCTCATATGCTCCTGAGAAGACTATATATGCTGTTATTATCAGATGGAAAACTCTGTAGATATCTAAAAATTCCATTGCTTTGAACAACTGGTTCAACCATCACATTTCTTTGATTTTTTTCCTAGTTAATATACTTGTGACAGTGGAATTAGTATTCCTTTGAAAAAGTTTGGCATGACAGAGTTTGGTGCAAACATGCTTATACAGTTTTATGTCTGTTCCAGTTGAATTTTTTCCTTAACTATTGTGTAGTGAGTGGCCTTCATTGTCTTTTCTGGCTAGTTTTGGCTGGAATTCCAAATTGTCTGAAACTTAGATCACTATTCCTGCTTTTGTGCAGGATTTTGTTTTGTGGAATATTGTTTTCTATCCTTTGATTTTTTTTTTTTTTTGGTACCAGGGATCGAACTTGGGTTCTTGCACTTGCGAGGCAGGTGATGGAACCACTGAGCTAAATCCCTGGCCCTATCCTTTGATTTTTAATCTATGAATTTCTTTTGAATTAAACATTTCTTGTGTACTAAGTATCGTTTAGTTTTGTTTCTTGATTGAATTGGGTCATTTGTGTCTCTTGAATGAGGAACTGAGACCATTTACATTTGAAGTTATTGGAAGCTACTGACTTATTCTTGTGTTTACATGCTTTTCCTTTTGGTCATTCCTTATTATTTTTCCTTCTGCTTAATTGCTCATACTGCCAGGTGTATTTATTCTGCTTGACTCAATTGGCATTATTGGGTTTATTGTCTCTTTCTAGGATAATCTCAAGAATTTTTTTGTAATGCTGATTTGGTAGTCATGAATTTCTTTTCTGGTACCAGGGATAGAACTCAGGATCTTGCACTTGCAAGGCAGGCACAGCACCACTGAGCTAAATCCCCAGCCAGTAGTCTTGAATTTCTTGACATGGTCTTTTTCATAGAAATGCCTTATTTGTCCATCAATTTTGAAGGAAAGTTTTACATGATATATAAGTCTGAGTTTGAAGTTTTAATCTTTTAGGGCTTGAGACACTTCGCGCTAAGTCCTCCTACCCTTTTAGTTTTGTGTTGAGAAGTCTGCTGTAATTCTAATGGGTTTTCCTTTATAAGTGATTTGTTTTTCTCTAACAACTTTTAAGATTTTTGTCTCTGTGTTGTACTTCAACTATAGGAGAGCAGACAGAGGAGAGAGAAGTGAGATAAAGAACTCTATTAGGGATTAGAAGGTTATTTATAGAATTAGGTAAAAGTAAAAGGAAAAAAAAAACTACAATTAGAAAATGAGAGAAAAAAGGAAAAAAATAATATGGGGAATAAAACAAGAATAAAATTAAAAAATAGGGAAAGAAAAGGAAAATGTAGTATGAAAATGAAAGATAAAAGAATAATAAAAAGAACTGAGAAAAAAGAGAAAAGAAAATTCCTCAAATCTTAATAAACCAGTGAAGAAGAAGAAAGAGGAAATAAAAGGAAAAAGTATCCAAAATTTTTCTATGTATTTGAATGAGTGGTTTCCTTTTAGAATCCAAAATGCAGAGTCTAATAATTCTCAGTTTTCTCTGCCTAGCCTTACGGTATGTGTTTTTTTGAGGTTCTCCCACATTGCAGAGGCCCCTGTGTTTACTCAGGCTATGACTATATCCAAGGCAAGACATGTGCTTATTCATGCCAGTAAATAAGGAAAGCAGTTGAATCCCAGGTCCATTGTGGATGCAGGAAGCATGGTGAGGGATCAAATGCTCAATCTTGAGACTTTCAAAGCTAGAACATCTCAAGCAGACCTGGTTTTTCCCTTTGGAAAGTAGGCCCTGTGTCCAAAACAGCCCAAGCTCAAACTCCTTTTTCCAGCCCACTCTTGGACCATAGCTGTCCTCATGGCTTTTTCTCACCTAGTCACTGTTGTTACCTAGTCACTGTGAGACAGTAACACTGGAAAATCTCAAGTAAAGCCATCCTAAAAGCTGTTTTGAGTCCCAGATTCAATTATTCAACACTTTTCGAGACATGCTCCCAACTCTGCACTCTCTTTAGGCATACAGTGGTCCTCTGCACTGGGATAATTCTCCAGCTCTTGCCAGGGAAAGACTCCTATCAAAGCAAAACACCTTGCTGTTCTTGAAGATCTCAACTACCTGTCCAATCCATTACCATTTTCTCCCTGGCACCTTCTTCAGCTGTAAGTGCTCACCTCATTTCACCTTATATTGAGCAGAGTCAAACCAAGGAAAAAGTCCAGAATATTTCATCTTTTCTTTGAATTGTTGTTCATCTCTTCAACTTCCCTGTGGATTTTTATTTTCCATCAGTTCCTTCCTGATTCCTGAGGAGCTACTGTTCTTTTAATTTTTTTCTCAAGTGGTTATTTTCTAGTGTCTGGATTCAGAATCTCAGAGGCTAAATTCTTGCCACTCACCACTGTCATTTTGAAAAAGAAAAATTCTTTTTTTTTTTTTTTTTTTTTTACTTAAATTCTCTTATAGGTATATTTTAGGTATACAATACATTTACATTTATCTTTGGGTGCTTGTACCTGTACATGATGTATCTTGGTTCTTATTTTTTCCCCATTACCTGTGTGCCCTTCACCCCTCCATCCTTCCATATTTACATACTTTGTTTCCATTTTTTTTTCTTTTCTCATAATTTTTCCTTCCCATTCTTTCGTTTCCCCATCTCCTCCCACCACCCCTACACCTTTGGAACTTTTCCTATTTCAAAGTATCAATTATTACTTATGAATCTTCTTAGTCCTTATTTACACTATCAGTTTCTCACACTAGAGAAACTATTCAGTATTTACATATGTGTGTCCTATTTATTTCACTTAAGAGTATGGCCTCAATATGCATCCATTTAGCTATAAATGACTCTAGTTTCTCATTCTTTATGGCTGAGTAGTACTCCATTTTATAAAAAAAGACATCTTCTTTATCCAGTTTCCAGTTGATGGGCACTTGGGCTGTTTCCGAGCTTTAGCTCTTACAAACTGTGCTGCAGTAAACATGGGTACACATATATCTCTGAGGTATGATTCTTTTAATTCTTTTGGAAAAATACCCAGCAGCGAAATAGCTGGGTCCTTGAGGTAATAGCCTTAGTTTTTTGAGGTATCTCCACACTGATTTCCATATTGGTTGCACCAGTCTGCACTCCCATCAACAATGAAGAAGGGTTCCTTTCTCTCCACACCCCCACCAGTATTTGTTATTGGTTGATTTCTTGATAGCAGCCACTCTTTCTGGGGTGAGGTGGAATCTCAGTGTTGTTTTCATCTGCACCTCTCGAATGACCAGTGCTATTGAACATTTTTTCGTATGTTTATTTGCTGCTTTTTCTTCTTTGTCTGAGAAATGTCTGTGCATTTCAGATGCCCATTTTTGAATTGGGTCTTTGAATTTGGGGGGGTCTGATTTTTTGCAAAAGAAAGACTCTTAAATTATTTTTTCAAAGTCTATTCTTTGTTGTCTGCACTCATTCTACATTTATAAAACAGTGTTAAGAATAGTCAGTTGATTTGCCCAATCAGTGCCATTTGAAGTTAAGTGTTCAACATATAAGTATTAGAGGGCAATGAAATATTTAGTCTATAAGAGAAAGTAATGAGAGCAGGAAGTACATGCATAAAACATAGTCAGTATAAGATCAATATTTTCTGTGGAATTAATACAAGATTTTGATGAGAAAAGTCATTGGAGATTTAAGTTGAAACCCTGTTGAAATAGCTCAGGCTGGTCAATCACTGAGAACATGAGTGATTCAAAGACAATGGGAGAATAAGATTTGCAACTGTGGGAAAAAAAGAGTTTGAGGCAGGAAAGAATATAAGTTTAGAGGGCTAGACGTAGGCAAAGGCAAGACAATACCTAGAGAAGTGGTTCTGAACATAAGAGTCCTGATGTTCTCATAGGTGGCATGTTGTGCGATTTCCTTAAGCTAGAAACTGGGATCAGGTTCTAGTGCTGAAACTGCTAAGAGTTGACCAGCAAGTCAACAGGACCTTAGTCCTAATAATAATAATAATAAAAAATAGTCAAACTTAACAACAACAAAAAAGGAAACACAAAAACCATGGCAATGCAATTAGATATGTATCTCAGTTCACAACTGGGACAGAGTGCCAAGGGATGAAATGAAGGGTTACTCAGAGTCAATTTCCAATCCATATTTAAAGAGGTGCCAGAGAGGCTACCGTAAACTGAGATGCCCTCAGTGTGAGAAAGTCTTTTTTATTTTATTTTATTTTATTTTTTTTGAGAAAGTCTTAAATGAAACCCCTGAACTGAAGTCTCTGTGGCTTTTTATTGATAGCATCAGGAAGCATGGGTAAAAGAAAAATGAAGGGCATCTGGGCAGAAACTCATTCATGGGATGGGGAAGTACAGGGGAAGATCAGGGTGGTTTGTTTAATGACTGACCTTGGGACAAATCTAAATGATAAATTGGAGTAGGGCAAGGATAAAAGCAAGAGCATTCATCCCTTAAGACCATGTATTTGATTCTGCTTGGATTTGTGGCCAAGTAAGCTATCTTTTAATCTCTAACCATACATGCTTGGAGTTTTTGGGTGTGTGGCTCCAAAAACCCCTTACCTCTGTACATCCATCTCATATATACCTCTGGCCATCACCCCACAGATATGAAAAGGTAAACTCACAGCTGATAGAAATGGTTGAAATCCAGAAGATTATTAATAACTACTTCAAAATCTGTAGTTCAAAAAACTGAAGAATCTGGGTGAAATGAACAGATTCACAGACCATACATATATTACCAAAACAAATCAAGAAGATATAAAACACCCTAAATAATACAATAATAGGCATTGAAATGGAGGCAGTAATAAAAACCTTACCAACTAAGAAAAGCCCAGAATCCAATATATTTACCAGTGAATTCAAGAATATCAGGTAAAAATCTAATGTCAGTACTTCTCAAAATCTTTAATATAATTTAAGAGAAAGAAGTACTGCCAAATATATCCCTGGAAGCTGGCATTACATTGATTTCAAAACAGATAAGGACTCAACTCAAAAAGGAAACTATAGTGCAATCACATTAATGAACATAGAGGCAAAAATCTTCAACAAGGTACTGCCAAACAAAATGCAACAACTCATTGAAATGGTCATACATCATGACCAAGTAGGCCTCGTACAGAAATGTAAGGATGAAACATACACAAATCAAACAATGTAATAATTCACAGAAAAAGAAGAAAGGACAAAAGTTACATAATTATTGCAATGGATGCATAAAAAGCTTTTGAAGAAAAATGAAACTTCCATTCATGATTAAAGCAATCCTAATGAAAATAGGTATAGCAAGATTTTATCTCAGATTCAACATGGTTGAATGAAGGAGCAGCTACATTGGAGCTACTCAGAGAAAAATCAGCTAAAAACAGGAAATTGACAGAAAGTCAGGGACATACATTCTGATGCTCAAATCAATCTGAAATAAAAAACTTGTAGGTCAAAAGCATAGGTGCAGGACTATATAAAACAGCCCAGGCCAAATTCACCCCTTACCCACCATTAATCCTGTTGCAGACTTGTTAGGGTAAAACAGCATAGTTCGAGACATTACCTGCCTTGGACACTATCACAGAACTGTAGATACCAGAGAAATTTTATTATTGTTTTTTGCTTGTTTCATTTTCCTTTTATGGTCTGGTTGATTTTTGGTTTTTAGTTGTTTAGGTTTTTATCTTTATTTTTAATTTGTTATACTTATCTGTTTTGTATCTTTCTTCAGCTATGTTTCTTGATTTTATGATATTTTCATATGAGTGAAAATTGTCTCTTGTTTTTTTGGTTCACTTTGAAATTCTTTTTCTTCTTCTTTCATTCCTTCTCTCCTGCCCTCTTCTCCAGTTTCCCAAAGCTTCGGTGATCACCCTTCATCTTTAAACCTTGTTTCTACTATATTTTCTTTCATTTATCTCTAAGTTTTGGTCCCTATCCCTCTTAAATTTCCCCCCTATAGGGTAAAAGCACACCACTAAGGGGAAATCCATTCCCCACAAGTTACTGGTTTATGTTAGATTCTGTTATGTAACTGTAGATTTTTGCTCCTATGGTTAAAGGTACTAAATTAATAGTTACCACATTTTGTCAGTTTCTAGGCTGTGCTTGATACTATGGTTATTGCTAATTGTACTACTTTAGCCAGGATGTCCTACCTGTTGTAAACATTGTTCTCCCCTATATGATAACACTTCCATTGTCCAGGGTCATAACCATCATTATTGTCCAGTACCAATGGACTAGGTGCTAAGAAAAGTAGACAGTAAGTTCTCATCCTTAACAAAGTGGGAAGGGAGAATTTTGGGAGAGACACAAAGAACTAGAAACGCATATGCCCAGAAGACATCTAGAGGACTAGACATTTCCTAGGGGAGACTCAATACTAGTGATAAAGCTATTTGTCATAAGAAATTTACAAGCATCAACACAGGAAACAAAATAAAGCTTAAAAAAATAGAAAATGACAAGACACAGAAGCAAAATGCAATCCCAGAGTTCCAGGCCATTCAGGACAAGTCAAGGGGACAGTGAGTTAGATGCAATTGAAAGCCACCAACCTGAATTTTCTGAAATACATGCATAAGGTTAGAGAGAAAATAGTTTCTCAAGTAAGAAAAGAAATGACACCCAAAATGAAAAACATGCTCAATTAATCTAGAGTAGCACAGATTTTAAAAATAGAGAAGTATAGGAAAATGATGGAAACCATGAAAGACCAACATAGGAAAGAAATGGAATGTATGAAATAGATTCACACAGACATCCAAGTAATTAAAAATTCTACTGAGGGCCGAGGATTTAGCCCAGTGGTGTCACACCTGCCTTGCAAGTGCAAACTCCTGAGTTTGATCCCCAATATCAAAAATAAAATTCTACTGAAAGTACAAGCAAGCAGTTAAATGAAAGTGAACAAAATTTTAGATCTATGTGATAATATTGTGTTAGCAATAACAAAGAAAAGATATCTTAAAAATTCAAAGGGACCATAAAAATCAATCCAACAGCTGCAAGTTGATGCAAAAGCAAACAACACAAGATTGATCAGAATTCATGAGAAAGCAAGTGTCAGCACAAACAACATAAAAAATTGTTCAGAGAAGTAAAGGCAGAAAATTTCTCAAGCAGAGAAAAAGAATTTGAGATATAAATAAGGGAGGCACATAGAACTCCCATTAGCCATGATGAAAATAAATCTACACTAAGGAATATTATTATCAAGATTATAGAAATACAGGACAAAAGCAGAATATTAAAAGCTGATAGAAAAAAGAAACAAACTACCTATTAAGTAAATCCCATCAGAATCACTGATTTCTCAATGCAAACCCTTAAGTCAAGGACGGGATGATATAAAGTATTTCAGGTCCTGAAAGAAAACAACCTCCAATACAGATTGATGTACCTCTCCAATGCTATCTCTCAAAATTAATGGAGAAATAAGATACTTCCATGACAAAGAACAACTGAAGAAATTCATGACCACCAAATCAGCTCCTCAAAATACTCTGAAGGATATTTTAGAAAGAGTTAATGAACTCCACAGTTCCAAGATCACCAATAGGAAGAAAAAACTGGGCAAGGCAGACAATTAAACAGAAAGAAAAAACAAGGAACCAACAGCAGAAAATAGTATGACAGGGAGAAGTATATATATCAATTTTAACCAGCAATGTAAATGGTCTCAATTCACCAATCACAAAAGAAACAGAGTGGCAGAATGGATCAAGAAACAAGATCCAAGAATACATTGTGTTCAAGAAATACATTGAACTCAAAAAGAAATTCATAGGCTGAAAGTCAAAAGGTAGTAAATAATATTTCATGCAAGAAGAACCTGGAAAAGGCCATGGGTTGCTATTCTATTTGGAGACAATGTAAGCTCCAAGCCAAGACTGATCAAAAGACACTAAGAAGATTACTCCATTCTTGTTAAGGGAACAGCCCAAGATAAAGGGCTAACAATTATAAATGTATATGTACCAAATATCAGTGCACCCAACTATATAAAACAGATATGAAAACATGAATTATCTCATGTTTTTTCGTGAAAAACATAAAAAAATCTCAAAAGCACTGATACAATTATAATGGGAGAACTTAATATCCCACTGACACAAGTAGACAGGTCAACTAGATAAAATTCAACAAAGAAATATCAGAAATTAACAAACCTGTGAATAAATAGACTTAGTGGATGTCGACAGAATGTTCCATGCCACAACATGAGACTACATATTCTTCTCAGCTGCACATGTGATGTTGTCCAAAATAGAAAACCTGGCAAACCACAGAACAGGCTTAAGCAAAGGCAAAGGAATTGAAATCATCCCATGCATATTATCTGAGCATAGTGCAATGAAATTGGAAGTCAATGCCAAAAGAAACCACAAAAACTCCAAGAACATAGAAATTAAATAATACCCTATTGAACAATCAGTGCATCAGAGATTAAATTAAAGAAGAAATTAAACAGTATCTACAATTAAATAATAATACTGATACAAAATACCAGACGTTTTGGGACACAATGAAAACAGTCCTAAGAAGGAAATTTATAGCAGTGAATTCTCACATCAGGAAAGCAGAACAAATGAAAATAAATAATCTAATGTTAAACCTCAAACCTCTACAAAAAGAATTACTCAAGCTCAAAGCTCACACAAGGGAGGAAATTATAAAAATCAGAGCAGAAATTAATGCAGTTGAGACTTAGAAAACAATACAAAGAAGCAATTTTTTACATTTGGCTCTTTGAAGGATTAAATAAAATTGATGAACCCTTAGCCAAACATCAAAAAAGGAAAGACTCAAATTCATGGAATTTGCAATGAAAAGCATGAAATCACAATGGATCCTGTGGAAATCCAGAAGATCATCAATACCTATTTTGAGAACCTGTTCTCTAACAAGATAGAAAGAAGAAATGGATAGATTAATAGATATATATGAATTACCAAAGCTTAATCAAGAAGATATAAAAATTCTAAATAAGCCAATATATCAGTCAATGAAATTAAAAATGTAATTAAAAACTTACCAACATGGGCCAGGGATTTAGCTCAATGGTGCTGCCATCAGCCTTGCAAGCGCAAGGTCCTGAGTTCAATCCCTGGTATGCAACAACAACAACAAAAAAACTTACTGACAAAAAAAAGCCAATGTACTAATGGTTTCACTGCATAATTCTATGAAAAATTTAGAGAAAAACTGATCCTAATACTCTACAAACACTTTAATGAATTTGAAAGAGAAAGGCTAGGGATTTAGATCAGTAGTTCCACTGCCTGCCTTGCAAGTGTAAAGCCCAGAGTTTGATTCCCAGTACCAAAAAAGAAAAAAAAAAAAGACATTGAAAGGGAGGCAATGCTCCCAGAATCACTCCTGGAAAAAAGCATTACACTGATACCAAAACCAGAGAAGGACACAACAAAAAAGAAAAACTACAAGACAATCTCTCTAATGAACATAGATGCAAAAATTCTAAATAAGATACTGGCAAAGAGAATCCAACAACTCATCAAGAAGTTTATACAACATGGTCAAGTAGGATTCATCCTAGAGTTGTAGGGATAGTTTAATATATGCAAATCAATAAATGTAATTCACCATATTAACAGAGCCAAGGAAAAAATCACATGATCATCTCCATGGATGGAAAAAAAAGCACTTAACAAAGTCCAACATCCATTCATGATAAAAACTCTACATAAAATAGAAATAGATGGTCTTTATCTAAATCTCATAAAAGCTGTCTATGACAACCAAACACCCAACATCATAACTAAATAATCAAAACTGAAAGCTTTCACTTAAAAATCAAGAACAAGACAAGGATGTTCACTATCACCACTCTTTTTTAACATAGTACTATTAATGTTAGCCAGACCAATTATACAAAAAAAAATAAAATGAATAAACATAGGGAAGAAAGAAGTTAAATTATCATTATTTGCAGATGACATGATACTCTACATAGAAAAACCCAAAAAATTCCACTACAGGACTTCTAGATTTAATAACCAAATTCACTCATATAGCTGGATGCAAACTGAACACACAAAAATGGCTAGCATTTCTGTACACAAATAACAGACACATGAGAGAGAAATTAGGGAAACAACACTTTTCACAATAGCATTCGAGAAAATGAAATACTTAATGAAGGTAATAACAAAGAAAGTAAAGCATCTTTTCATGGAAAACTACAATAACCTCAAAAAGGAAATTGAAGAGATATCACAAAATGAAAAGATACCCCTAACTCTTGGGTAGGAGCAACCAATTTAGTGAAAATACTCATAATCCCAAAATTGTTATACATATTTAATGCAATCTCCATCAAAATATCATTAGCATACCTAAGAGGACTAGTGAAAACATTCCCAAAATTTATTTGAAACCAGAAGAGACCTAGACTATCAAAAATAATTCTAGGCAACAAAGGCAAGGCAGGGGACGTCACAATCTCTGACTTGAAATTATACTACAGAGATACTGTGATAAAACAGCATGGTACTGGTCAAAAAACAGACATGAGGATCAATGGAACAGATTAGAAGATGTAGCAGCAACCCCCCCACACACTCAGCCACCTTATCTTTGACAAATCACTGAGTGAACAGACAACAAAGAGTGGCAAAAATATTAGCCAATTGCTCCTCAGACAAAAGACTAATATCTAGAACATACAAAGAATTGAAAAAAAATCACAGACTCCAAATTTAAAGACCCAATCCAAAAATAAGCATCTACCATGAATACACACTTTTCAGATGAAAGAGTGCAAGTGGCAAATAAATATATTTAAAAAGTTTAACGTCACTGCTTATCAAGAGATGCAATTTAAATTTTGTATTTTGTTTGTTTCTTTTTTCATAATGGGGATTGAACTCAGCACCTTGGGCTTGTGAAGCAGGTGGTGGCACCACTGAGCTAAATCCCAGGCATGAGATGCAATTTAAAACATTGCTGAGATTCCTTCTCACTCAAGAAAGAATAGCTATTATCTAGAAATCAACCAACAACAAATGCTGACTGGGCTGAAGAGAAAAAGGAACACTTCTTCACTATTGGTTGGAGTTGAGACTGGTGCAACCACTATGGAAACCACTTTGGATGTTCCTCAAAAAAACTAGGATTAGAGGTCCCCTTTGACCAAGCTATTCTCCTTCTGGGCATCTTCCCAGTAGAATTAAAAGTATCCTACCACAGCAATATATGTCCACCCATTTTTTTGGTGCCAGGGATTGAATTTGGATCCTTCTGCTTGCCCAGCATGTGGAGAAACCACTGAGCTAAATCCCTGGCCCATGTCCAGCCATGTATATAGCAGTGCAGTTTGTAATAGCTAATTTTTGGAAACAACCCAAATGCCCTTCAAGCAAGGAATGGATAAAAATGATGTGGTGTGTTTATATAGTGGAGTACTACTCAGCCATAAAGAAAGATAAACTTCAGACATTGACAGGTAAATGGATACACCTTGAGACCATACTCTTAAGTGAAATAAATCAAACACACGTGTGGAAATATCACATTGTCTTTTCGGTGTGAGAAACTGAAACTGTAAATAAGGACCAAAATATATAATAGATATTATGAAATGGGAAGAACTTGTTCAAAATAATACCTTGTCAGAAACTTTTTTTTTTTTTATAGGTACTGGGGATCGAACTCGGGTCCTTGCACTTGTGCAGCAGGCGGCGAAACCACTGAGTGAAGTCCCAGGCCCCACTTTGTTAATAAAATGTTTTACTCAAAAAATAGTTTTCTTAGGAGATGAGGTGAGAGATAAATTAGCAACTGAAAAAATAGACTTTTAAGACTATGATACGCAGTGTATTTACCATTGTTGCTTGCTAATTATTTTGTATAGAAATTTTATTTTTTCATGGGAGTGTTTTTACATTTTCTTTACTAATATTTATTTCTATTACATTAAAATAAAAAAGAACTTATATCAATCTGATGTCATTAATGCAAACCTGCTACCAACAACATATAAAATGGGAAAAAGCCTGAAACCTTTCTCTATAAAATCAGGAACAGGCAAACGATGTCCATTATCATAATCCTATTTAATACAGTATCTGAAACATTACCTAGTGCAATCAGGAATGAGAAAGCAAGAAAGGAAATACTATGGGAAAGGAAAATGCAAGATTAACCAGTCACAGCCAACATGGTCTCTTACATAGAAGACCCGAAAAATTCCACCTAGAGACCCTTAGAACTAATAAGTTCTTCAAGGTTAGGAAACATAAAATCAACAAATAAAAATCAATAGCATTCCTGAACACCAATAATGAAAACACTTGGAAAGAAATTAGGAAAACAATACCATTCACAGTAGTCTCTAAAATATTAAATACTTTGCAGTTAACCTACGAAAGTGAAAAACCTGTATTCCAAGATCTGTCATCAAGAAATCAAATAACAATAAATGTTATTGATGCTTTGGGATAAAAATAAAACCACTTCTATATTGTTGATAGGAATGTAAACTACTACAACCACTGTGGAAATCAGTATAGTACCCTCTCAAAAAAATTGAAGTTAGAAATTTCATTTGACACAGGTAGGTATTTTCTCCCAAAGTGTTAAAGACATTATGTTACAGTGACACATGCATATCCATGTTTATAACAGCACAAGTCATAATAGCTAAGTCATGAAAGCAGGCTACCTGTCAATCAGAAGATGAATGGATAAAGAAAATGTAATTTTTATACACAATGGTCATTTATAGTAGCATGGATGCATCTTGAGACCATAATGTCAAGGGAAATAAGTCAGACACACAAATATTTCACGTTTTATCTTATATGATAATCCCAAAGGACAAAGTAAATAGCGGTATCAAATACAGATAATATGATACAGGGAGACAAATGGCTTGAAATGGGAAGAGACCATGAAGTAGGGGAGTGAGGAGAGAGGAGGATATGGGGACATGGAAAGAATTAAAGGGTGTTATACACACAAACCATACCAAATTCCCACAATGTACATAATCATTATGTACTGGAAATATGTACTAAATAAAAACAAAAATTAAAATTAATAATATAAGCCACTGAATTCTATCAAAACGCTGAATGTACCAAAAGGAAAACTCTAATGGAGAGTACATTTCTATGGTTTTATTGGCCAATGTAAAGCCCTGAAAAGATAAAACAGCCATGCCATGCCTGAATTCTGATGTAATAAGTAAAATATTAATAAAAGTCTATTAATGGACTTTGTGATAATTTGATTTGCTGCAAGAGCAAACTGACATGTATGTTACATCTCATCAAATATGTTGCTATTCTTTTTCCCAATGAACTCATAATATTACATATTCATAGGTACAGTGTATTATTTCAGAAAATACATAAGTGTGAGATTATTTAAGATGAAGAATATTTGCTATCTCAAACACTTATCATTTCATTGTCAGGGGAGTCCTCAAAATATTCTTTATTTATTTTGGATCACTCCTGTGTGCTATATAGGAAATATGCGAAGAGGGAGGAAAAAGATGACAAAAGACGTAAGGCATGTTATGTACATGTGCAAAATCCCAAGAGGAATGTGATCATTATGTACTATAAGCATGTACTGATAAACAATAAAATTTCTAAAAATGAGAATTTTTTCCTTCTAAGTATATTTTTTAACATAATTAGAAATGTGTCTACATCTTCCCTCTTTCCAACTTTTTCTAGCCTTAGGTAACCAGTATTCTACTCAAACCTATGAAATTATTTCATTTCCAGATATATGTAGAAATATGTGGGTTTTATCTTTCTGTACCTGACTTCTGTTACTTAAGATAGATATAGATATAAGTATCAGACCATCCTTGTTATTACAAACAATAGGATTCACCATTTTAATGTCTGGATACAATTTAATTGTGCATATATACCACATTTTCCTATCTATTCATCCAGCAATGAACACTCATATTGATTCCATATCCTGGGGATTGTTAATAATCTTTTTTTTTTTTAGCTAAATCCCTGGACCCAATTGGTAATAATCTTGAACAAGACATGAGAAAGCAGATAACTCTTTGACATACTGATTCCCATTCTTTTGTATTTAAAATGAGTCTGAGTTTGCCAGTAGCATTAGCTTTAGTTTTGTGAAGATCCTCCATATTTTCCTCAATAATTAGTGAATTCATTTACTTTCCTCCAACAGTGTGATTTATTTTTTTTCCCCATCTTCACTGCATTAAGTAAAACTATTCATTCTAGACTGGGGATTTAGCTCAGTAGTGCTGCACCTGCCTCTCAAGC
>NW_004624876.1:1148697-1185534 GCF_000247695.1 Heterocephalus glaber
TGCAGAAAAAGCCCTTGACAAAGTTCAACATACATGCTTAGAAAATAAGAAAAACATTAGCATGGAAAGACCTTATCTAACACACTTATATTGACCTGTAATTGTGACTATGTAACACATACTGTATTTCATAATAAAATACTAAATATCTTGTGGACTTTATTGAGAACAGTGCATTGTATGTAAACCATTGGCTATTTTTACTCGGTGTCCTGTCGCTGATGGAGCAGTGGTTCACTGCTAGAGCCCAGCACCCTGAACATTGGTCCACATACCACTACTGTGCAAACAGAACAAAATTCAAAAATCCACATAAATTTTCCAGTGAATACTTACCATTTGCCTCATTGTCCCAAGTGGCTGAGATAAAAGGTGGGCACTACCATGCTGCAATGAAGTTTAATTTCACTGAGCACTGTAATTCTGGTTAACAGTAGTGATTAAACAACTCCTGTCTTACAGGCATAGTGGCACATGAGTGTCATCTCAGGGTTCCGAGAAGATGGAACAAGTTCAAAAGTTCCCTGCACCCTGGCAATTTAGAGAGATCTAGTCACAAAATCTGAAAAATATACTGAAAGTTTGGGAAAATTAGTTCAGAGTGAAAGACCTGATTTTGATCCTTTGTACAAGAAAATCACCAACTGTACCATGCAATCTTTTGTATGCTGAAGAAATCACTTCCCATCACATTTAGATAATAACATTCACCAATTCTTAAGCCTACAACAATGCCAGTTTCCAAATTTTCAATTATCCTTCAAAAATAACTGTATGGGAGAGACAGAAGGCATATTTATCTAACTTTTAGTAATTTCTAAACTTTGCTTAAGGAATGTGATCTTTGACCCAATCTCAGACTGAGCCAATGCATAACAATTTCTCTATTGTCATACAGAGAATAACCTGTCCTCAGGGCAAGACCTTCTCTGTGGTAGGTGCAGATTTTACCACTTTGACCATTTTCTTCTCTCTCACATTCAAGCTCCTCTCATTTGCTCTCTCTACAAACAAAACTCTTTTGTTCCTACAAATTCATATGCCTGAAGACTTCACATTTAGTTCTTTTATCAGTACTTCAGTATTCCTTTAGTAAAATGTCCACTTCTATAAGCATTTGAGTTTTTAGAACAAGGTCTGAAAACAGTCCTGGGACTACAGCAATTATATGGAAGACACCCCTTTCCCTTGAGACTCCTACCAAATCACATGTCAATGTAGAGGCCCAAGTCCAGTGAGTTTCCCCATCTGTGCTTAACAGGCAGGCCCTTCCGGAAGTTGTCCTTAGCAGAAACATTTTCTCCTGCTCTGGACAATACATTAACTTCCCCTCCATTTTACTCAGCATTCTAAACTCTATGGGAAGTCCTCACTTAAATAATCCATTTAGTAGTAGATTTGCCATCTAAATAACTACTATGACAATCTTTTCAATTCTGTGTATGTAACAGAGGAGTTCACTTTGTGCAAGGTAAATGCTCTACCATGGAGACACATGGGTGGCAATGTTAAACCATCCTTTGTATTCACTTGGCATGTATCATCACCTATCATGATTGGGGCAATGTGGGGACTTGGAAATTTAGGATTACGAAGGAGGTCAATTTTCTAATTTGAAGCCAGGAAAATAACTATATACAAAATAGATATACAATTATGGAATGAATGCCCTTCCTGGTGTTGTGGCAGGGAAACCTAAGCACTTCAGACTCTAAGTTTCCTATGCCTTGTAGTTCCATTTCAAAAATCAAAACTTTCTGTCTTTCAACACATTAATATTCTCAAAGGAAGATATTACCTGGAATCATGTGATACTCTTGGTTACTACCTGGTTTGGGATAAAATGTACATGGAGTATTAGTAAAACACATTTCTTATATGTGTGGTTCAGTTATAGAGGTGTGACATTAGGAACATTAGGTGTGACATTAGGTGATTATCTTCTACTACACCCTTTCTTCCTGGCACCTGATTTGCTCTGTGCTTCCTGGTTCTCATATATTCATTACCTTTCTTTCTTCATTTCCTTCCACAGTGAATTTTTTTCTTTAGAGTTAAATAACAACCCACTAAAATCTCTGAAATCTTGAGCTAAAATAACCCTTTTGTTCTTAAGTTTTGTATATCAGGTATTTTGTACCTATACAAAGAAATTAATAAAATTAGTAGTAGGTGTCTGAGCAAAATAAACTGTCAAATGCATCAAATTTTTCTGTGGAAGCCTATATAAGTGAAATTTCTCTTTGACTACTCTTTATAGATTTTCTTCATATGAACATATTTTACTTCAGCAACCCCTTGTGTATTAAAACCACTTTCCAGGAAAAAGCCCAATGTAAAGAATAAGAACCTCTGAAACGACAAAACCTCCCAGTGCAGGTGACACATATGTGATCTACTTTAGCAGCTGTAGGCCACACACCAGAGGGGTGAGCAGCCCAGGAGACACCAAAGAGATGGTCATGACCCTCTTCTTTGAGCTTAATATTTTAATACTTCTCACCTTCAAATCACTGGATTTAAGACTGTGCTCCCTACTATAGTTTGCTCATGTACTTTACACCAACATTGACAAGTTATATAACACATATATACTCAAATGAAGTCTTTAAATTTAAACTAGGAATTATCTTGATTTCATTCTGTGCTTATTCATGAAGAAGAAAAAGACATTTCTAAGATACTGTATGTAGATTACAAATCCAAGAATTAGCTGGACATGGTGGTGTGTGCCTTTAATCCCAGTACTAATAAGTTTGAGGCAGAAAGATTGCCACAAGTTCAAGGCCAGCCTAGGCTGCATAGTGAGTACAAGGTCAGCCTGAACCACAGAGTAAGACCCTGTCTCAAAAACTTGGAAGATTTAGTACTTATTGAAAAGCAAGATTACATGGAATTTATTTCCATATTACAAAATGTATAGAAAAAAATCATTCAGGTGTGAACTGTTTGCTTTTTGCTATGTATTGGTGGTTCTGTCACCATCCAGTTGAATATTGTAACAAGATGTTCCATGCTTACCGATTTACATTTGGTTTTTTTTAGAACTATGTATAGATTGCCTCAGGGAATTATGCACTCTTTTAACTATTTGTCTAGTGAAACCCTTAGAAGTTTATGAGTACCTCTCCCTCACAAAAAGTGTAGCTGCCCAAAGTTTTGATCTTCTGGAAGCTCAACCACATTCCTCTCATTTCAACTGTTTATTTGAAATTGTGTTACAGTGAATAGGTTGCTATTTTGGGTGAAGTCTAGGGACAACTTAATGTGGCTATTCTCCACAGTCTGGCACACCACAGGAACTAGGAGAATACACATAGAGTATTGCATTACTGGATCATAGTTTAGGAATTCTGATATTGATATGGGGGGAAGAGATGTAACTCTCAAACCTACTAGATATCTGAAATGTGAGTTTATGTTCTCTAAAATTAAAAAAATGAAATCTAGGTAAAATGGAGATTAAGAATAGGAGAAATTTATAGAAAGAAAGCTTCTGTCTAATAGAGACAGAAGGGGGACAGGAAAGTGGGTTGCCTGGGACCCTATTTTCCAGGGCGGATTTATGGAGCAAAGCCACAAGGTGAGGTGGGTTCAAGGTGGGACAAAACTATAAGATCTAATGGAAAATTACAAGGTGGGCATGAGGTGGGGCAAAACCATGACCAACCTATAAGAATACATGTATAGTCACCCAGGTAAACCATGACCAACCTATAAGAATACATGTATAGTCACCCAGGTAATATTGATTAAATGGGGATCAAATGGGAAAACAAGTCACATACAAGGAATTTCCCCCTTAGAATATCAATCACTGCTATCTATCTCTAGGGGAAGTAGTACCTCTTTTCCTTTTCTTTAATGCTAACCACTAAATGTGCCTGAATTGCTCTCCAAGTTGGCTTCTGGCTGTGTTGGCTCCTTGAGGGCTGGCACCTTGAAGTTGGCCCTGTCCAACTGGCTACAAGATATCTAATTAATTTACCTACCTACAATAATATAAGATCATCAGGGTTGAAATTTCTTAAGTGAAAACTTTGTACTTTGTGTCATAGTGAGCTTTTTAGTGGCTAGAGATATGTTTATATTTTCTTGATGAGGAACTATCTGAAATCCAGAAGGACTAAGGAATTCTTCAAAGAACTTCTAAAAAATGTTTTTATTTGTCACTGACAAGTGGGATGAAATGATAAGCCCCACCCACTAAAACTGCAGAAGGAGAAAAATGCTTGAGACTCATTTGATTAGCAATACATGAAATACTAATCAATCTTCTCAATATAAACTTGTCAGAAAATAATTTACTTGTCATGGAAGCTATCATGTTCATTGTATAATATTTAGCATCTTCCTTGGCCTAAAGTCACAAGACGGCAGTAAAATCCATCCCCCATCTCTGTCATGAAAAGCTCTAGACACCTCATATGTTCCCTGAAAACAAAAGTCACCACTGATTGAAAACCATTGATCTAGCAGCTACCTGGGGCACCTGAGCTGCTTGAAGACACACAGAATGGGCAAAAATTGCAGTCTGGTTCCCAGTCTGGAGGATGTTTTCATTTCTCCACCTCTACAATTCCAACCAGAGAGAATAATTCTTCCCAAATTATTTGAGCTCTGCCATTGTACTTCCACTCTTTATGTCCTATGCCATATGGTCTGCATTATACAATGTGTTTAGTGTGAAAAGACAAAAGAGATTCTTTTGTTTGATACTCTTAGGTGACACATGTAGCCTGGTGGAGATGCCAGATTAAGGGGTGTTCTGAACTAATGTTGTGTGCTTAACCTTTGCTGTGTACCTCCCCTGATTCCATTGGCATATGCTCTAGAAAGCCATCCTGAAAGGGTGCTAGTAATTTAGGAGGACTAATTGGGTATTAAGAGATTGCATCTCCTTTGTTAGCACATACCAGAGATTCTCTACAGACCCTCCCTGCCCAGAGGACAGCTCCTGTACAAGGGGAGGATCTCTCAGGCTTGGTGGAGACAAGGTTGGACAAGGATGCCTTTAGCTCCTTCGCATCAAGACAGGTGCAGGTCTGGGTAGGAGCTGGGGTACCAATAGTGTGAAGCTGTTTTCCTCTGAGGTAAATGTGGGACTGTGTGATTCAAAAGTTAATTACTCCCCTAGGTTCTGTTGTAAATTTGATGGTTGGAGTGTGTTTGCCTCGGGACAATGGAAAATCAGTAATAGGACGAGATTACTCAGCCATCTGTTTGCCCTAAATCCAAATGTCCCGGGGCCCAGTATCTATAGGACAATCTGTAAATGTGCTGACTATCCACACAGGGTGGTCGTGACTATTAGTCAGGATGTCTGCTGAACATCAGCATGTGACAGTGAGCCACTAACCTTTGTTCTTTTTTTCTGTGAATCTACATGTTAAACCCCCCTCAACCCCCTATAAAACAGCCTCGGACTCTGAGCCAGTTGCCTCTCTTAGCTACTTTGCTTTGGGAGTGCCGTCTGGCCAGACTAATAAAGGTCTGTTTTATTTTTCAACTTGACCGGTGTGTTCCTTCCCGGGTGCTCGTCGCTGTAGTCAGCTCCTTGGAGCGTTTGGTAAGGCCCTCGGTCTTACATAAACATAGCCAGAAGTTTTCTCCAAATGCAGGTACTGTTGACTTAGGCATGGAAAAGTGACTCCTCTTGGGAAATGCAGATGCTATGTGTCCTGAGGCAAGGTGTTCATTCATGAATCACTGCTCAGTGTAACTCTTTCTATGTTTCAATAAGAAATAAACTGAAAAATATCTCTCATTTGAAACGGGTATATTTCCATGTCCCCAATGTATGTTTCCAACATAACAGTGGACATTAATAAATCATATAAACCACATATATTATTTTTGCTGTACATACAAACCTATGATAAAATTTAATTGATAAATGGAAACAAAACTTTTGTAAATAGAGAAGGGAAGAGGGGTTGAAGGGAGGGGAGGGGATTGGGGGAAAACAGAAGAGTCAATATATATTAGATACAGGTACAATTACCCTATGATGAATGTAATCATTATGTATATCAAAATGTAGTAATATAATTAATTTAAAAATTTTAATTCATAAATTTATACAGGTAGAGATTAACAACAGTACTTAATGCCAAAACTGTTATACTAGCAACATGGAGTATTCAATGTCATGTCAATGTGGTGCTCTTCTCTGAATGTCTCACCTTCTATTTGTAACTAGGGCTCCAGAATTAAAGTTCAAAAGTTAGATTTCTTTTTCCTTTGGAGTCAAATTGCTTCTGAACTTCTTCAGGCCTAGGCCATAAATCGCTCTCCCACCTCTCCTCCACCTAGAGTAATTGACTGAATATGCCAATCCTGCCACAAAGAGATCATGCCCAATTTGAATTCTTAGTCAAGAAAGGGAGAATTCTGGGCCTAGGAAGGAATGGAACTACCTGAAAATGTCTAAGATTCCATTGTCTTCTCTCCCACATTGTTCCTTTTAGAAAAGACCCCAAAATATTGAATGGGGAATATGTTTCTCTACAGTAAAAGCCAAACTTACTTGTGGAAGTTTTCCCCCATTCCCTCAAAGTGTCCTGACTTCAGGACAGTTACTCTCGAGCATCTCAGGAATTTTCTTTGTTCTTGGTTTTATTACTTCTCTCCCCCTGCCAAATGTAAATGAAATGTGTCTCTGTTCACTGACCTTGCTGCCTGTAATATCTGTTAACCAGGGAATTTGCTGGGCCCAGATGACTTGTACTCTATGTAACCAATACAAAGTGCTCAACTGCAAGCCCACCCCTCTCCAGAGAGTATAACCTACCCTGCTTATGTAAGACCGAGCGCCTTACCAAACACTCCAAGGAGCTGACTATAGTGAAGCACACCCAGGGATCCCAGTGCCTCCAGAATGTAAGGCCAAGAGCCTTACCAAATGCTCCAAGGAGCTGAAGTTGAGCACACCCAGGGATCCCAGTGGTGCCTCCAGAATGTAAGACCAAGGCCTTACCAAACGCTCCAAGGAGCTGACTACAGCGAAGACCACCCGGGAAGGAACACACTGGCCATGTTGGGAAAACAGACCTTTATTAGTCTGGCCAGATGGAACTCCCGAAGCAAAATAGCTCAGAGAGGCAACTGGCTCAGAGTCCGAGGCTGTTTTACAGGGGGTTGAGGGGGGTTTAACATGTGGATTCACAGAAAAAAAGAACAAAGGTTAGTGGCTCACTGTCACATGCTGATGGTCAGCAGACATCTTGACTAATAGTTAAGACCATGCTGTTTACAGATTGTCCTATAGATACTGGGCCCCGGGACATTTGGATTTAGGGCAAACAGATGGCTGAGTAATCTCGCCCTATTACTGATTTTCCATTGTCCCGAGGCAAACACACTCCAACCATCAAATTTACAACAGAACCTAGGGGAGTAATTAACTTTTGAATCACACAGTCCCACAGACTACTTAGTGATGCCTGGGATCAGTTGGGCACTGGAAAGGAATCAAGGCATGATTCCTAACCTGCCATAAACAAACACTGCCTCCTCATGTCCTGCCAACTCTGCCAGTGTTAGCAGAGGGGGCCATTGTTCTGTTCATGCTGTGCATCAGGCAAATATAGATTCTCACTGTGTACAAAAAACAAAATCCATTGGTAGCCATTGTGGTATATACCATTTTTGGTAGCCATTGTGATATATATCACGATCATCTCAATGGACAGAAGCAGGAAAATTCTAAGTTTGAGGCACTTCTGGGCAAGTTTGGGATTACCTGTATGGAAATAAAATAAATGCATAAATCCAGGCTGGTGATGTTGTTCAGTGGTGGTAGAGCTCCTGCCTAGCATGAGCAAGGTCATATGTTCAATTCCCAGCAGTAAGAAAAGGAAAAAAAGAATGTTCTGACATTTGCCCCACAACATTTGCAGTTTGAGAGGGTAGTGTGATAAGTGAAATAAGCCAGACAGAAAACTTGAAGTTGTGAGACCAAAGCGACTCCATTTTGCTAAAAAGCACAACTCCCCTAGTCTCTCACAAATTAATGGTTAAAATGTGCTTGCTTTGGGACAAAAGATACAATCTGTAATGAAGCAAAGTTCCTAAGTTAATTACTCAACCATCTGTTTGCCCAGGAAATGAACGTTTCGGGTCCACTATCTATAGAACAATCTGTCAATGTGCTGACCATCAGTATGTGACAGTCGACCACTAACCTTTGTCCCTCTTTTCCCCCATAAAATCTACATGTAACCACCCTCAAACCCCCCGATGGGCCTAGCCCATCAGAAATATACACTTCATGCTTGCTAAATGTCAACCAATCATGTAACTGCTAAGTGGAAAATGCCCAAACCTTGTTGTAACCACAATAAAAACCCCACTAATTTGAAATTCAGGGCTCTCAATTCTGATCTGCTGCGTCGTCGGTGACTGTTGGGAGCCCCTGGTCGAGCTTGAATAAATGACCCTCCTGTGCTTACATTGGGATTGGCTTCCTGGTGGTCTTTGGGACTACTCGATCTGGGCACAACAAAGTACCATATCATTTCACGTATATGAAGCACCTTAGTCAAATTCAGTGAGAAAGAAAAACTGGGTGCAAGAGGTTGAGCAGACTCCAGAACAGAAAGGTTTCTGCTTTACTGAAATGGGGGGATTGAATCCAGGACCTCAAGCATTCTAGGTAGAGCTCTACAAAAGAGCTACACCCACCCACCACAGGAATGGGCAGCTTCTTAATAGGTCTTTCCAGTCTTGCAAAGTGAGAACAATTCTACAAATTAGTCTCACACTAGGAAGGTACTTCCCCTACAGAAATTGAAAATGTCCTCTGGGCTGAGGGTGGAGCTCAGTGCAGGAACACTTGGTGACTAAGCCTCAGGTTCTGAGTTGGAGAGGGATGGGGGGAGAGAGAGAGAGAAGAGAGAGGAGAGAGAGAGAGAGAAGAGAAAGAGGGGGAGAGAGAGAGGAGAGAGAGTGGAGGGAGGAAATGCTCCCACACAAATGCACAAATGCACACACACTCTCAGATGCACTCACTGCAGTGGGATGTGTGGAAGTGATGTAGGGTTTATGACATAGGGATGATATAGGACCTCCAAATAATACAAATAGCATGAAGGAAATATAACTTGCAACCGATTAGATATGTGATATGCTGAGTTTGTGTTCTCTAAAATTGAAGAGTGAATTGTACCCACAATGGAGGTTAAGGGTAGGAAATATTTACAGAGGAAAAGACAATTTCTAAGAGAGCCAGAAGGGATCCTTGAAAGTGAGTTACTACTGCAGGGACTTTTAAAGAGAAAAACCACAAGATGAGATGGGTTTAAGGTGGGACAAAACTACAGTCAACTAATAAGATTACAAGTATGGTCTCTTAGGTAATATAGATCCAATGCAAAGTCACAAGGTGGGTCTGAAGTGGGAGAAAACTGTAGTCAACCAATAAGATTACAAGTGTAGTTGCTTAGGTAATATTGATTAAATGGGGATCAAATTGGGAAACAAGTCATATAGCAAGGATACATGGAAGGAACAAGTATTTTCTGGAAAGGAATGGGCTAGGGAAGTTTTGGTCCCCCACTCAAGGTGATTGAAGCTTATTTAGAATACCAATCACTGCTGTATATCCCTAGGGGAAGTATGTAAGCATAGTCATTTCTCCTTGTCTTGAAGCCTGACCTTCAACAAATACACCTCCAGCCACTGTTATAATGTTTTGTCTTCTGCATTGACTCTCTGGAAAGCCCAGCTCTTTCTGACTGCCTATAATATTTTAACTAATTTATCTGTCTATTATTAAAGGGCGAGAGCCCCCTGAACTTCAAGTGTCCAGGCAGGTGTAAGCCTCAGTAGAAGCCATTTTTAGCTGATTACCCTAACCCTAAAAAAATTTTTTTCACCAGGTGTGACAGTGTACACCTGTAATCCCAATGCTGAGGACACAGATGCAGGAATTGCTGTGAGTTAGAGGCCATCTTGGGCTACACAGTGAGCTGAAGAACACCCTGAACTACATAGTGAGACCCTGTATCCCCCCCAAAAAAATGAAAAACAAATAGCAAAAATAATTTCTTGCTTTTCCTTGAATATGAGACATGATTTAGTTGCAAAAAGCAACTTGAGTCTTTAATGTGAGAAATTATGATTAAGCTGGTGGGTGTAGTATGAGTCAGTTTTTATAGACCTGTATATGTCAGGTAAATTGATTTGACCCCAGTATCATTTGTGTTTTGTTTTGTTTTGGGGTTTTTTTTGGTACCGGGGATCGAACTCAGGTCCTTGTGCTGTGAGGCAGTTTTAATAGACCTGTATGGGTCAGGTAAATTGATTTGATCCCTCATGTCAATTCTGGGCTTTCGTAAAGACATGTAACACCTGAAAGGTATACAAGGAAATATCATAATATTCTCACCCTGTATTTCTCTCTTGCTAAAAGGCAACTATATTGTTTACCTAAAATGTACCAATAAACTAAATGCAATAAAAGCAATCCAAATTAATGTGGTAATTTGTGGAAACTTGCCAGTTGTGAGATCAACTGCCTGTCATTCCAGCTACTCACAGATTTTAGGGAGGGGGATCACTAGTTCAGGGCTAGCCAGTTTGATATAACCAGACTTTATATCAAAATAAGACTTGAAATAAAATTCTGGTATGTTTCTGTCATGACTTGTGTCTGTACATCCACCCCAAAGCCTCATGTGGTTTTTCAGAGATTTCTGGATCTGGGGTGTGTGATGTTGGGATTAAGTACATGATGTGGAGATCAAAGGTGTGTGATTACTAAATTAGTCCAATTGTTTTGGCATAGTTCTTGGTAGGATTAAGGGTCCCCCACCCTAGATGTTAGTGTTACCCTCCCTTATGGGATGTAGCCTAGATATAATATAAGGGACATAAGGACTAGTGTGGTCCCTGGTAGCCTTCTGCCTTGTTGCCTTTTGCCTGCCATGAAGTGATTATTCTCTGTGATGCCACTCTGTTTGGAGCCAGCCAACTATGAACTGAAACCTCTCCAAATAAACATTTCTTCTTTTAATTGTTTTTGTTGGGTATCTATCTCTACAATGCAAAAAGTAGTTAATGCAGTTTCTAAGTTGTAGAATATTTGGGTAGCATGTAAGACACTGGATTCCATCTCTAGTATCAGAAATAATCTGTACAATATATGTCCAGGGGCTTGAACTCTAGGCTTTCCATATGCCAATCAGTGACTATCACCAAGTTGGATCACAAGTCACAAATAGCTTTTTTTTTTCTCCTGGGTCTATTTCAGTATGGTTTTGTTTGGTTCTAGTGATTTAACCCAGATCCTCCCACATAGTTGGTAAGCACTCATACTGGACTAAATCTTAAACCCTTATTTTTGTTGCTCTTGGTGACATTAAGCATGTAATTCTATTCCCCCATTTTCCCAAGTAGTTGCAACTTTTGATGTGCACTATAATACTCATGTCTGAGTACTTCTAATGCTATGTAATATCTCTGAACAAACTAGCTTTTATTACATATTTTACTTCCATAGGCCTCCTAGCCTTTAGTATTTGTTGATGTGAATAATTCTCAGGGTAAATTGATCCATTAAAATCACATGTACATTTCTCTTTGTATATCATGAAATACTAACTGATACAGTGCACAATAAAGTCCAAATGACAGTGTATCTCATATGGACTTGGTTACATTGTTTTGTTGCTTGAATATCATTTCTCTCATTTTGAAAGGTGAATTGAGGCTTGTGTGGTGGTGCATGAATGTAATCTCACTTGGTTTGGCATGAGTTGAAGGCTAGCCTGGGCTATGTTGTAAGTTCAAGGCCAGCCTCAACTACATAGTGGGACCTTGCCTCATAATCCACCAAAAGAACAAAAACAAATAAGAAAATAATACTTAAGAAAAGAAAAAAGTGAATTGGTGCATAGCATGTAGAGGTAAAAACGTAGAGATCATTTTTGTGTTTTCTTTACTACGAAATTTTATAAGAAAGTGAGGTTTGATGTTCTGGCCATCAAATGATTCAGTAAATATTTGGAAACCATCGAGTTATATTGGAATATTTTAGGGTTTGAGGGTACATCTCCAGTGTTGCCCGTCTCATCATCTTCTTGTGCCAATTTATGGGATGTCTTAGCACACAGTGGACTTTGAGGATGTGGCTGTGAAGTTTACCTTTGATGAGTGGACTCTGCTGGATACAGAGATGTGATGAGGGAAACCATCATAAACCTGGCTACTCTGGGTAAAGATCATGTCATTCCTTCATTTAATGAATTAGAGAAAAGATTTCTTTTATAAGATTTGAAAAATATGTAACTTTAGAGACAAAATGAGTCTAAGTTATTTATGCATCTTGTATCTTAACTTTCTATAATTTTTACTTTATGATGATTTTTGTGGATGTAACTTTCAGGGACAAAATGGAAAGAATGGAGCACAGAAAATAAGGACAAAAAGCAGGAGATTAATCCAAGGTGAGTAGCATTCATAACAGTACATAGTGACTGTCAAAACTTTCACAGATGCTGACTTTTCAAAAACAAGCAAAGTAAACTATAAGCTCAGATCTAATATGCTTATTGGAAAATTTTCATGAAAAGTTTTTATGTATCAAGGTCATTGATGCTCAAAATGCTGTTAAGAAATCCTTGATTAGTTACTTCCTTGTCATCCACAAGTTAAAGGAGGAGACATTTCTTTTGGCTCACAGTTTGTAAAGGTTTTAGTCCTTAGTCAGCTGGATCCAAGGTAGGGCAGTATGATAGAGGGACAACACAAGAGAAGCAGTCCATGCCAGAGGAGGCAGGAGGAAGCAAGGAGCAGCAATCTAAAAACCCTCCCTTGACCTTTTATCCAGTCCAGGGTGGGCCTTCTTCCCATTATCCACACCCAGAACTGTGCTAAACCAATCAGAGGAGTCATTTAGTACCACACAGACTTAATGCCTGTATCACACAACCTAGATCCAGTTCACTCCAAAAATACTCACCTACGAGCACATGAGGCTTTGAGGGCACATTTAGATACAAGCTATAACAATCCTACATATAAATATACCTCTTTTTGATATTAGGAATTGATCATAGGGCTTTTCACTGAGCTATTACTCCCAGTCTCATTCCATTTTTGACCTTTTGAGAAAGGTCTCCTTATGTAATCCAGGCTGGTTTTGAACTTGCTGTATAATGTAGGCAACCCTGGAAGTTGTGAACTCCTGACTGTCTCACAAGTGGTAAGATTTCAAGTGTGTAATACCATGCCCATTTATCTCAATTTCTGTTTTAAAATTTGAGGAGGAATCTTCCCAGTTAAGCTTCCCAGGGTGGCTTTGAAGTTGAGACCCTCTTGCCTCAGGCTTGTCAGTAGCTGAAATTATAGTCATGGGCCACTATGCCTACTAATCTTACTGTGATGATATTGTTGATGGTTTAGTACTTTTCTAGAACCTTCCATTAATTCACTTGGGAAGAATTCTGACATGGAAGAAAAACTATATCCCCTGGAAGTATTTTTAAAGAATTTTACTTCCTATTGACAATTTGAAGTCATTGAGAATGTGCTGTTAATTCTTTACGGGAGTCATATGTTTGAAAAACTCTATGAGAGTAAATGTTATCAGTGTGGAGAAAACATCATCTCAGTTTCACATCCCAGTCTCACCAAGGAAACCCCTGCCTGTGTAACAGCTTCTAAAGGCAGCTTGTGTGGAATACTCCTCACACATCCAGCATTTATTAGAGGGCAACCCACCTCTCTTGCTAGGTGCAGACCACATGAGGGTATGGAGAGAAGTCATATAAATGTAAGTTGTCACCAGTGGCTTTGGAAAAATGAACATCGCCATGCTGATGTAATGCACTATGAATGTACGTAGTGTGGTAAAGCCTTCAGATTCCTCAGTTTCTTTAAGACCCATGAAAGAAGCCATAGAGAGAAACCATCTGAATGTAAATAATATGACAAAGGCTTTACTTCTGTAAATGTACAGGGACACATGAACCTGCATTCTGCAGAAAAACAGTATAAATGTAAAGAATGTTGGAAACCCATATTGAAATGGATTAAAGATTTAATATTAAAATAGAAACACTAAACTTGCTGGAAGATAAGTTAGGTAGTGTCATAGACAACCTGCCTCCATCTTATGCCTCAATGTCACTTTACACTTGTGCTTGAACCAAGTTGTTGCATGTGAACAAAGCACCAAAATCCCACATGCTGCTTGGCAGTAAACTTGCTACAGTTGCATTTAAAAGGAGAAATCAAACTTCTTCCCTTTACCAAGTTAACTTTTGAGCACTAGCCCCACTCAGCCACTGACTATAATAAATGTGCTTGAATCTTGCACAGTGTGTGCTGCATCTCTATTGTCCAAACTCACTCATCCACAACAGCTGGAGGCCCCAGTGAGATGGCCACACTGGCTGGACTGGCCTCAATGTGATTCATCCCATCTGCAGCAGCAAACTATAGGAGAGGCACCCCCTGAGACATTTCAGGGCCCCATAGTCTCACTGCTGACACTGAAGGGACTGCAGAGATGCCTGAGATGCCCTCCTAATTTTCTGAAGCACATATGGTCTGATAAGGATCCTTCTGGTTCTGGTGGGGAGTATTAGTCTTTGACAAAGGCATTCCCCAGGCCACTCCATAAGGTCAAGATGCTGACTGAGGTGGCCATATGGTCTGGTCTGGTCTGGTCTGGTCTGGCTATAAGCCAGCCATTCTAGTAAATCCCTGCAGATAGAGTCGGAATGCCTTTAACCTCTGAATGATTGCTGTATGAATGAATGAATGACTGGCAACGGGCAGTGCAAACAATAGAGTGTTCAGTCCATATACCAAGTCAAAGCAGGGATTCCCCCCTCAGAGTTACAGGACTTGTTTGGGGTCATACTGTGGTTCTGTGGACATGTCTAAGAAAGACCAAGTGGGTGCTCTTGTGAAGAGATAGAAACACCCTAAAGTCTGGATGGTCCTTAAAGTGGCTGAGAGGCCCAAGCCCAGTCGAACAACTGAGTGGTTCCTCCCACAGAGAAACACAACCCCCCTCCCTTTGTCTGTTGCAACATCATTGAAGGGTGCACCATATAAACACTAAAGCTTTTCTTTATGTCCAGACATCTTCTTTTATTTGTTCTTGCAGCTCCTATTCTTGTGCATCTCCTGCCTGCCTTAAGTCTCTCTACCATGAGGTCATCATCTTCACAATCTGTTTCACATTGTTATCCTCACTTTTGCCTATTTCAACTAAAGGCCCATCCCAGTATGATATCTGACTGGTGGCCAGTGAAAGGCCAGACTCTGTCCTCAGAATTCATATGAATACAGAGATGGACAGGGGCTTCCTGGTGAAGACAACCATAAAGGTAGAGGCAGAGGTATGGACCCCACTTGATTAGGGCATCCAGCTGAAGGTCTAGAGGTGCAGGATGTTTATTTACTGTATGATGACCTGACAGTAGCAATGCACAGTGCTTATAATTTGTCAAATTGGCTCATGTTATCCCAATCTCCATGGATGTCTTAATGGAAGAAGAATAAGAAAATGAAAAGAATTGCCAAAACAGGTTTTGGAAACTTCCTGCAATTAGAAAGTTTGTGTGTAGTATTTACTTAAAGTATATGTTATTTTAAAAGAAGAGTTATGTAGGCTATGTATTTACCTCACTGGTTCCGCTGCCTTCCTTGAAAGCACAAGGCCCTGCGTTTGATCCCCAGTACCAAAACCAAACAAATAAAAGAAGAATCATCTTCATTTTATTCCATATTTACAGTGGCAAAATACACACAAAATGTACCACTTGAACTATTTTTAAGTGCAATCTTCAACAGTACTGGTCCATTTCCATTTTGGTGAAATCATCATAACTATCTTTCTCAAATTGTTTTTATCTTTCCAAAGTGAAGGATATTTTAAGTATTTTATGTATTTCCCATTTATTCCTTACCTCAACCTTGGAGACCACCATTGTATTATCAAATATGATGAAGAATAGGAAACACCAAAGTATAAAAAATATGATAAAGGATACACGATTGAAGGTCCAGATATTGAATATATATTGCTTTTTAAAATCTGTATTCCAAATTGATGGTGCAGTTCTTGAGATTATGTTATCGTGCTGTGGATCTTTCTCAGGGCATGTTGAATGTCATTGTTCCTCAGGCTGTAGATGAAGAGGTTCATCATAGGAGTGAAAAGTGTGTACATCAGTGAGGCTACTGCACTATTTCTAGTAGAATTTGATACAGCATATACAAAATAAACTACAATGGCTGTTCTATAAAATAAGCAAACAACTGAGAGGTGAGACTCACAGGTGAAGTCTGTATATTTCCCCTCTGATGATGGGATTCTCAGAATGGAGGAAACAATTTTAGAGTGGGAGAAAAAGATCCCTGAGTGGGAAGAAGACCAGAGGTGGCATCATCAAAATATGTGACTATATTTTTGGTAATGGTATCAAAACAGACAAAATTAAGTAGTTGAGAAGAACTGCAGAAGAAATTAGCAATTTCTGTGTCCTTAAAGTAGGTAAAGTACAAAGCAATCAAATTGTGCAGCTGGGACATCAAAAGACTAAACAGAAAAGACACAAAATGTACAGAGATGATGATTCATGATGCTATGGTATGCAGCAGGTGACAGATTGCCACAACCCTGTCATAGGCCATCACCAGCAGAATCAGGTCATTCAAACATATGACAATGAGAAACAGAGACATCTGTGTGAGACACCCCACATAGCAGATGACTGTGCCCTGGGACTGGATATCGACAATCATCTTTGGAACCATGGTGGAGATGAAGCAGATGTCAAAGGACAGGTTGGAGGGGAAGAAGTGCAGGGGGGTGTGGATGTGGGAGTCAGTACTGACAATCAGAATGATGAGCAGGTTCTCATGCATTGTGACTGAGTACACACACAGGAAGAGTCCAAAGAGGATGGGCTCCGGGTCTGGATCCTCTGAGAGATGCATGAGGTGGAATTCTGAGATATGGGTGAGATTTTGTGGTTTTGTATTTTTTGGGCAACTTTGAAGAAGAAAAGATGGTTGGAAAAAGGAAAGAATAGGCACCAAATTCAAAACAAAAACATACATTCCTTTGATTTTATTTTCTTATTCTGAACAAAGATCCCACTATTGAGAGATTAAATATTTTAGCACCAGGTTAAAATCCAAGGCCCCAGTTTATGCCCCACCATTCTTATGACATATTAGGTATTTGCATCAATCCTTCCTTCTACGTAGATTCCAGTTCTGTAATGTGAGCTACTAGAAAGCAAAATGGGTTTGTTATGTGCTCATCTTAGAATATGACCACTTGAGAAAAATGGAAAAATAAAAGAATAGAAAATCATGTAAATATGGTTTTAAGATCATGATACACAGTATATTTACAATAGTTATTCTGTAATTAGCTTTATTATGAAAAACTTTTTCCATAGAACTGGTTTTATATTGTCTTTATTAGTATCTATTTGTTTTGCATTAAAATAAATTGTAAAAAATACAAAATATATCAATACACCTGAGTGATATCTTTCTCTACAAAATGGAAACAGTAAATATTTATGTTTTAATGTTATGGTAAAAAGGTTTTAAGAATATTTTTAAATTGTACAGACTGGTAGTGCTAAGTTACTTTTATGAATACAGAGTCTGTACAAAAATATATATACACTTCAGCAGTTTGCCATACGAATAAATGTCTGGAAGCTAATGGCCACCACTTAGAGCAACCCATATAATTGTTGAAGCAAAAGGTAAAGTGTATTAATCTCATGGTGACTCAATAAATTTAGTTAATATTTATACAAGTTTTTCTTTACTGATGTATAAATTTTTGGCCGAATCTGTATATTTACTTGTGAATATTTTAAAATATCAACATACCACTGCCTTGAACCAAACCTAATATTTTCAGAATATCTGCATGTTGCTTTCTTGGTGGGCCTTTCTTATACTCGCCTTGACAAACACAGTCTTTGAACATTTTCCTGGCATTTAGAAAATGAATGCTACTAGTGTCTATAAATATGGCCTGTGATACAGTACTCATATTATTAAAATAATCACTTAGTAATATGTGAATCAAAACTAATGTTGTAGAATGATTTGAATTGCCAACCATGAAATTTGAGTTCTTGGCATCTATCCATTATTCCATTCTCCTACATATGTCTTCCACTAAAGAAACATACATCTATCTATCTATCTATCTATCTATCTATCTATCTATCTATCTATCTATCATCTATATCTGATCTGTGTACCCATAGCAGTTTTATACATTTCTGACCTACAAAGTCCCTCTAGCTCACCTACGCAGTTTACAGTGTTACATCGTCTAGCTCAGTGTACTATATTAACATGACAGATGATTTAAGTCTGTCTGTGAATTGCGTACCTTAAATGCTTTACCTGGTGCATAGCCCCATGCAAGGCAGGAACATCATTTAGTGTTTGTTATTAAAATACTTTCAAATCCTTCCATTTCTCTCCATCTACCACAAATGAAAAATTCTGGTTAGGATATCAGTGAGGATAGTAATATAAATTACAACAGATCAGACATGCTTTTTTATCCTAATAATCATCTATATTTTTGTCTGAAATAAATCCACCTTAATCAAATACAGGCTATTACTTTTAATATATTCTATCAAAAATATCTTGATAAAAACCTAATAACAATCCTTGCATAATTATAAAGAAATCTCATGTTATTTAGAGAATAATATTTCCATTTGCCTCATAGTAGAGACAGTGCCCTGGTTTGAGATGCAGGAAATCCACATTGAAGTCTCTGTAACTGACCTGCTGCCATGTGCAGAGTGGGTGTACATCCCGCCCCTCTCTGTGCTTGTGCTGCTTAAGAGACAGAAAATTTCATCTATCTCAACAGCCTGTGTAGCACCAAAGGAATATTTGAAAATTAATGAAATGTCATAGCGTCATTCCTTCAAGCAAACAATTTCTAGAAAGAGTGATTTATTGATGAAAATAATTTTCAAAAGCTTGTGCAGGCTAGCATGATGTTAGTCCCAGGTGGGAACTATCTCAAGCATAAAGTTTACTTGCCTTTCTGTCACTTGTTATTTTCTATTAGTTTTCAAAATGCTTTGAAGTACACAAAAATATCACAACACAGAAAAAGTCTTTAAAAATCAAAAGAATTTTATGACATACATCTGTAAGATATTTGAGTTTTTACACTTTGTTTGCCTATTCATATAACAGTGATATTTATTGGCACGTTTGTGATACAAAACAATTACATTCATGGGGGGAGCGGGTCCCTATACAAATCACATCTTTTTATTTTTACTTTCTCTTCCCCTCCCAGTCCTTTCTTCCCCAAATCCAGTTCTCATCTGCACAAAGTCTACCTCCTACTTTCTACCATCACCTATCACTTTTTAATGCCCACAAATATCTCTAGTACAAGTTTGACTAACTGAAGAATGTAAACGTTTTTCAATAAAATGTTAGGTCTCTTTTGTTCATGATGTAGACATAAGCAAGAGCTGTTATTTATCTCTTATTTTGTTACACACTGCTTAAAAAGATAAAAGTGCAGACTGGAAATCACCAAATGTGTAGAAACAGCATAGACAGCAGTGAATTTTTGTGAAAAAAAGGTAAGATCTATCCAATGCCTAAAAGAAGTTTTTATTTTTGATAACTCCTCTATGACAAATATGACTTAGGCTTGGAAAAGCAGAAAACAAAGTTAGTCATTTTTCTACAAATTTATATCACATACTTATGGAAGAAAAAAATTAAATGTCCTATCACAGAAATAGGGAAATAATTACTTGAAGCACAGGACATTTTATTTGAATGCTAAGAAAAGTAGCATTATGACTCATAATAATGCTATCTAAATTACACTTTGTCCCTATTTTATACATTTACTATATATTAAACACATGAGCACCAAGTATCTGTTTATTTCTTGTTCCATTCAGCTGTTATAAGCTAGAGATAAATGTATGATGATTCTGTGTCTCAGAAATTCTAACATTGTGTCACAGATCACAGAAGACATGAGGCCATAATACTAAGTGAAATATACCCAACATATGAGCTTAAATATCACATGGTTTCTCTGATATGAGAAACTAATTATAAATGAAGGAAAAAACAATAAATGGAGGAAGGGGAAGAAAGGAAAGAAAGGGGAGGAGATGGTAGTTGAGATGTGTTCTGTGCACATAGCAACTCACCAAAGGAAGGCAATCGCAATGTACTGCAAATATGGACTAAGGAAAGATTAATTATCAGCCCCACAATCCAATGCACTCACCTTCTTCACTGCTTCCCAGCCATGAGAAAAAATTAAGCCAATATCTAGAGGTATAAACTATAGGCACATCTGCTGTACATTTTTAAACTTGCAAATTACTTCAGTAGAAATGAAATTAATAGTTGACTGTACATCTCCTTTTGGTTTGAGTGGGTGGATCACAAACATTTTAGAAGATGTGGACCATGGCAAGTATTCACTAGACAGGGGCATGATGAAAATGTATGCTGAATTATCACATTTCTGCTCTTTATGTGATTATAGACTGTGATCCAGAGCTGTCCTTCCTGTGAGGAGTAAAGAAGACAGCACACATTGCTCTGTTCTGTGATCAGCCAGGAGCCCCCAACAAAGAGCACAATGAGCAAAGAGCTTCCTCCTGGAGTGACAGGGAAGTGATGTCTGGGCTGTGAAGAGAACAGCCTGCCAGCATTCTCCAGGCAGGATGTCTTGTGTGTGTGTGTGTGTGTGTGTGTGTGTGTGTGTGTGCATTCAGAAAGAACAATCCAAACATCTCTTCCCTTTTTTTACACAAAAAAACTGATTGTAGTTACATAAAAGTAGAGCTATCCTCTCTTTTCTGGAAGAGAGGATAGACATTTATAATTGGTGGATGACTGTACATATTAAAAAAATACTGAAACAAGTAATAGTACACATAGCTCAGAGCCAGGAATCTAGGATTCCCTCAAATATAGTGCATGATATTGTGCTTATACTCATTATAATCCTCTTTATCTTCATCCTCTTCATAATCCTCTGGATTGGAAAGGAACACTGCAGAGGGGCCCAGTTTAAGCTTTTGTGGGTGAGATATCTACGAAGTGCTATATGTGTAGGAGGAAGCTAAAGTGAATGAGTTACCTGGGACCCCTTAACCCAGAACAGAAACTTCACACTCTGTATAGCTGTAAGTTTTCTGTATTCCTTCATCAGGTTATCAAAGCTATATTGTTAGTCCTGATGAAGAAGAAAATGTTTCTGATAGTCCTTTCTCCCTCAACACTTATTGGAAATAGCTGCTTCTGTGCATGGTCATGGCCAGTGGATAAAATGAAACAAATTACTTAGAATGTATGACTTAGATGCTGCCATTAAGGAAACCTTCAGTTATTGCTTCATGGTGTTATGGTTATTTTCATCCTCCCCATGGTACTCCTCATCTTTACCATGATTCTTTGAAATGGTGAAGAAATAGTTTACTGACTCCCACAGTATGCGATCATGGGTTAGATGTCTGTGAAAAGGACCAGTGCCCAAGGAAAGGAAAAATTTGCAAGTTTTGGTCCCCCAAAATAATCAAGAACAAACATTTCATAGTCTTCTTAGCTGAAACTGCACAAACTTATCATCCCATCTCACTATCCAAATGTTTCCTTATGTCTTCATGATGGGAAGTAATGTTTCCAATAGTCCATCCTCCATCCATTGCTTTCTGAACTAGGCTGTGTGTTTACTATGGTATGTCTAAACATAGCCCACACTCACCATGTCCCTGAGGACCAAAAAAGTTCAAGGACATCCCAGGGAATTGTTATCCACAATGAAAAATATGGACGTCATATATATATTTCAAACAAACAGTAGAAGAATTGACTGGTTATATCATATCATATAACCTTGAAATCTCAATGAGCACAGCTTATAATTATCCACATTGGTTCATATTACTTCAGTCTCTGAAATATCTGAAATTAAATGTGAGTTAAAAAAATGCATGTCATAAAATATTCTGGGCTCTTCCTTTACACAGAAGTCTTAAGAGTATTACTATTTTTGTTAATTTTTTCCTTTTTAAACCAAGTCCTCAGCTTTTTATTTTCATTGTTCATTGTGGAAATATATATGTATCTAAAGGTACGATTTTAAGCAAATTTAAGTGCAGAGTTTGGTTATATACATTATAACATTTTGTTGCAACTGTCACTCTTATCCACCTCCAGAAATTTTTCACTTTCACACTGAAATTTGCACCTGTATGAAGAACACTAAATACTACCCCCTTTAAAACCCTTGATTCTGTAATAAAACATCATATGAAAGTACAGACTTTAAACTTCAGACACAATAAAACTAAAGAGGAAGTATTTACAGATAAGTTTTGGATTTTTTTTAAATCACATTTTAACTACATTCTAAATAAATGGCAAAAGTCATGGGATTAGATTTTCCAAAGATGAAGCTTCTTCAGAGTGCTAAGAATGTCCCTGTTCCTCAGGCTGTAGACGAAGGGATTCAGCATAGGGGTGACCAGAGTGTACATTAGTGAGGCCACCATGCCCTTTCTGGGAGAATAAGACACAGCTGAACCAAGATAAGTCCCAAGGCCTGTTCCATAAAATAATCAAACACCTGACAGGTGAGAACTACAGGTAGAAAAGGCTTTGTACCTCCTCCCAGGTGATGGGATTTTCAGAAGGGCATAAATAATTTTATAGTAGGAGAACATTATAACTGACATGGGAAAAAAACCAAGTAGGATAGCAAGCATATATTTGACTATGTTTTTGATAAAGTTATCAGAACATGAAAGGTCAAGGAGTTGAGAAGCATCACAAAGGAAACTAGCAATTTCCACATCTTCGAAACAGGTAATTTGTAAGGCAATTAAATTGTGCAACTGGGAATCCAAAATGCTAAAAAAGACTGACAGCAAAAGTAATGAGGCACAGAGGTGAGGGTTCATATTGACTGCATAATGCAAGCGATGGCAGATGGCCACAAAGTGGTCATAGGCCATCACAGTCAGAAGCATGTCATCCATATGGGCAAAAAGGAAAAAAGGAGACATCTGTGCCAAGCAGTCTGCATAGGAGATGACTCTGATGTGATTTAAGGTGTCCACAATCAACTTTGGGACAGTAGAGGAAGTGAAACCAATGTCATCCAAGGACATGTTGGAGAGGAAGAAGTACATGGGGGTGTGGAGGTGGGAGTCAGGGCTGACAGCCAGGATGATGAGCAGGTTCCCAAGCACTGTGACCAGGTACATGGATAGGAACAGTCCAAACAGGACGGGCCAGGGGTCTGGATCCTCCGAGAATCACATGAGGTAGAACTCTGAGACATTTGTGAGATTATGTCTTTCCATGTTGCTTGAGCACATTTAAATAAATTTCATTGAAAAAAAATCACACAAATCTCAGCATATATTATGACTTCAAGTATCCATCAGCAAAGAATTTCCACCAGAGATCCACCACCTTCAGCAACATTGCTCTACTGTGAAAAACCTCACCAAAAAGGACTCAGTGTAGGGTGGTTCATTTTCCACCTCCTCTGTACACTCTTATTTTACTGGTACTCTATTGCACAGTTTAAGCAGACCAAGAACATAGATTTCTGAAGTCCTTGATCATAGTAGAATGCGGGAAACTTTTTTTCAAAAAGTGTATCTGGTAATTAAGCCATCCCCCTTTAAGAAAATATGATTCTATTGGAAGAAAATTGAAAACCAATGAAATATTGCATATTTTATATTCATAAAATGCTACAAATTTCCTTCATTATGGTGTCTATAAATACTATAAAATCTAGGACTGCATTATCTGAAAACTATATTAAAGTTAATTCTCTTCAATCAGAACACTTTTTTAAAAACATTTTGCTAAAAATAATGAATTAATTTTTCATTTTCTTGTTTTTTCTGATTTCATCTGTTAAGGATGGAAGAGCTTATCCAGCTTTTTTTAAGAAATTGCACATAAATTTTGTTTGTGTATAGATTACTCAATATGAAACTTTTAACCTTATATTTTTTGCATTCAATTTTATATATCACAGGTTTAGATACATGCATATAATCTTTGAACATAATTTCTACAAATGTTGATTAGTGTACACATCATTTGTTAGTAAAAATAATAAAGCAACTTTGCCTTTTAAAATTTTACCCAGGTATATTTAATCATACAATATCAGTAAAATACCTGCTATATAAGATATCACTTTCTTGGCTCTGCAGTCTACCATAGCTTGATAATATGCATGAGTGCTATTCTGATCATAAACTTTCTTGTATCCAGTTGAAAACATTGGAAACAAAGAAACCCCCAAGGCCCAGGCTGAGTCCCAGCCTTCCTTATTCTAACCAACAGATTTTCATATCAATCTCTCCTGAAATATGAGTTGCATTTTTCTTATTTCAGCTATGTGATGGAAACTGGGATAAATGTTTCATCTGACTGTTCTGTGATTGAACTGGGAAAAAAAGCCCAAAATAGTACATAAAATAATGTAAGCACATTAAAACTCAGCTGCAATAGAAAAAGTATACATGAAATCTTGTAAACACACATGCAAATAATATATTCCTCCTCATCTATAAAATAGGGATAAGAATTGCCTACCTTCTATGGTTGCTGTAAGAAAATATTTTGAAAATCATTTAATTTGTATCACTGTTATTTCTAATTTAGGAATTTGTTTATCTGGGGATATTGTCATATATCCTGATACCCAAGGGTCATCTTAATATATTCAACCAGAATATGTACATTTCAATTTTTTGCGTTATTTTCTTAAACAAGAGTTCAAAACCACTGACTGAGAATATTTTCTGCCATTTAGAAAATTTCCCACTCATACTATCTCTATAGATACTAAAATATAAACATTTAAATATATTTACATCAATATTAATATCCTTTAGACATCTGAACAATTATCTAAAAATTGGAGTGCTTTCTACTCTTACTCTTGCTCTCCTGTCCTCAAAGGAATTTGTCTGTTGTTATGAATTTTATGAGTAGATTTTCCTGTCAATGTTTCTGGGTGTACACTGATTTATGAATCCACAATCGATTTTCTTAAACATTTACCTGAAAATGACCAAAAACTCATCTTAGTGTGTAACAAACCAACTATTGTCCCCCAAATAGACTAGGATACATCCATAGGGAGTGATTTTAGGTCTTCTTTAACTAATTCACAGCCTTATCAGAGAGACAGAGAGAGAGGCCTCATGTATCTTGTAAGTTAATTATTATTTTAATATTTTCAAAATTTTTTGTGCCTTTTTCCCAGTCACTCATGTTAAAATTAATATATACTATATTACGTGGATATTTTTCTGATTTACAACAAATAATGCACATATACAATTTCAGTTTTTTCAAAAACAGGTCAATCATTTTCACCTAATTTTTTTTTCCTTCAGGAAATCCTTCCAAATATGCCTGTAGTCTTTCTGGTAATGATCTCTTTATGATAACCCAAAAAGAAATTTCATCATAATATGGGGAATATCATTTCCATTTTACTTTACTTTTGGAGCGTGTGGCAAGGGTTGGTGGTGAAGAAATGAGCACTCTAATCCTTTGTCACTGACCAGTTACTGCAGGCAGAATATGTGTGAATCTCTCCTCTTCTCTGTGTTCATAATGCTTGAGGGAAATGAGGAGAACAGCATTCATCCACATGTGACAATTAAAGAAACTTAGAACTTAACTAGTTAGCAATTGTTAGATTTCATCATTAAAATAAGACATATATCACTAAGCAAGTAGGAAGGTTACTAAGTATAGTAAACTGCATTAAAATGGCACTGGAGGCTGCAATGGTATGTTCTTTAATGTGTCTAAGCTTGAGGCATAGAGTCACCTGCTCTCTTCTCTTTTTGCCTGTTAAAAAACACATAAATATCTTTGTTACATTTTGTTTTAAAATAACTTGTAGAGATGCAGTTAAATGGATTATAGGGTCTGCATATTTATGACACAAAGAAAAAAACAAAAGTTGTTTTCCTTTTTCTTTACATCTATGGACCATTTGTGAAAGAGATGTAGGTGTAAACAGCAATGTACCAGGGATCTTCAAGTCTTTCTCATTAAGGATAAGTATTATGACTCAGGGAGGGGTCCATTCAAGGTTGAACACAGGTTTTTATTTTTGATGTTGTTTTTGTGCCAAACAAGGTATAGGTGTGAGAAATCAAATATAAAGGACAGTGCATCATTTCTCTCCAAACATATGCATATAATTACACAAATGCAAACAAAATGTCCTGCAATAGGAATAGAGAAGGCGTAACCACAGGACACAGGAGATAACTGGTAAGAATTTACTTATCACTGAAAGTAATGATAGCTAAAATTTTATGATAGCTAAAATTTTATGATAGCTAAATTTTAATTTGCTCAAATTTTATACACATTAGCACTAAAGAAAGCACTCCTTATCTGCATAATCTTTAGTGCAGTTACTTCAAATAAATACAATCCTAATGACAATGCTCTCTGAGGTATATTAAAAGCCCTAATTATAAGAGGAACTGAAATAATAAAAAATAAATTGACAGATGCTATCTGACAGACTGAAAAATTTCACTGCTTCCAATGCACAGAAAAACTTATGAAGAGGTTCAGAGTTGACAATCATGAGTACTTTAGAGGCAAATCACTTATCCTCAAGAGAAATGATATCAAGAAATGACTTTCCCACATTTTGTTTGGTGGGAAATAAGTGTAAGCATGGGAATAATATGGGTAGCTCAAAAATATTCTACAGTGGTGGCAGGAGAGAAATCTGTGCTGAATGCTCAAGGGAGTGCTCTTTGAGATCTTTGCCTGTGATCCACATCACTCTATGATGGACACAGCTGAGGCCATTCACTACTCTGCTCTGTGAGCTTTAAGAAAACTCCAATCATAAGGACTCAATGAGCAAGGGGCACCTCCTGAAGTGACAGAGAACTGTCTGCTTGTGCAAAGAGGTAAACTAACAGAATTAACCTGTGACTGTAATCAGACAACCCAATTCCACCAAGTCCTTTTTTTACATAACAACCTAATGCAGGTTCCATTGAAATGACAGATTCTTCCATTTTCTTTTTACAAGCAATAACAATGTAAGCAAATACTACCCCAGGAAGACAGAGAATATGAAATTAAACATAGAAGAAATTGCTCAGTGCCTGGAAGATAGAGAAATTGCTCAGTGCCTGGAAGATAGGAAAGTCTCAAATCCAGTTCCTGATGTTATTTTTACAGTCTTTCTCTATGTCCTGATCATCACTTTTATACTCCTTTTAGTGCACTTAGGAGACACGAGAAGGGCACGTTTTCTGTTGTTATGGATGAAACATCAGTGGTAGAAGAAACAGTGTTTATACAAAGCAAATTTGAAATAAAAATTTTTCTTTCCCCACTACAACCAAAATCATAAAATTTCTAGTCTTTATAACTGATATTTTTTATATTTATACACCCATGTCTGACCAACAAAAATGTCATGCTTCTTCTCTGGATAAGGAAATGATAATTTTAAGTATCTTTCTCATATCAGTGAGGTCCTTTTGCACTTCCTGGGCGATGCTGTTTCTCTGCTAGGTTATAGTCAAGGGGAGCCGACCCAAAGATCCTCTTATGTCTGTTGCCCTGTGAAGCCTCTGTCTATGTCCTCACAATTGAAATTAATATAATATATAGGATCTTCATAATACAGACAATAGAGCCTGGAACACAGGTATGGACATAGGACTGGAGTCACTAGAGGGCTGGAGTGTGATTATTATCTGCTCTGTGACCTTGGGGGCTCAGTGCACACAGCTGGCTCATAATTAGCCAAATTGGTCCATGCCATCCCAGTCTCTAAGGACTTCCAAACACTAGTGGAAGAATAAGACCAAAGGCATACAAGAGTCTACAAGAGGTTTTGGGTTTTACATCTACTCAGATAAAGCTAGTTTGTCCTAATCATTTCTGTCATTTAAATACAAATTTTAAATGGTGATTTGCCTATATTTTTATATTTAAACTTTTGGTACCAGGGATTGAACTCAGGAACTTGTGCCTGCAAGGCAACCCATGAAAACACTGAAATAAATCCCCAGCCCACTTTACTTTTATTTTTGAAGTAAAATATACATAACAAAATTACACTTCAAACACAATATACTTGATCAGTATACAAGTTAATGACTTTAATATTGTTATGAGTCACTCAACATCATATATCTTCAGGAATTTTTCATTTTCCAAACTGAAAATTTGTGCTCAACTTTAGACTTCACTCTTCATCCACCCAGCATTACACTATGAAATTAAACCCATGAAATTATCATACTAACACAACCAAAATGGCTGGAGGTCTTAAGATGGTACTGTAGTGTCCCCAGGTTACTTATGTTTTCTTTGTTACTCAGGGTCCGAAGGGATTCAAAACTGGGTGACCATCTACATATCACTGTGGCTGTCACACTTCTGGTAAAATTTAATAAACCTTAATCAATTTATACTCTAACACCTGTTCTTTAAAATAAGCAAGCAACTGACAATTGGGACTCAAAAGTAGAGAAGATATGATTTTTTTGTATCAGATGATGATTTGGAGATGATGAAACAATTTTTAATATGAGAAAATAATAAAGGGGTTTGAGTGTCAAAAGAATATGGCACCAGAAATACTTCACTATGGTACTGGGCAAGTTGTCCATATAGGGATGATTAAGGAGGAGGGCAGTGTACATAAGAAATTAGCAACCCTTGAAGTAGACAAGTTTTAGCATAATAAAATTTTGCTTATGGAAGTCTAAAATGTTAAGCAAAAATAAAAATCAAGACTACAACTCCACAAAGGCAATGGTTTGTGATGGCTGAATAACTCAATGAGTTTTAGAGGGCCACTAATCAATCAGAGGGCACCACAATCAGGAGCATGACATGCATAAACCCAAAAATGAGAAAGAGATACTGGTGTTAAGCAGACCACTTGGGAGATCACTTCTCTAAGGTTGGAAGTACACAATTGTCTATGGAACCACACCATAGGTGAAACAGACTGAGTCATTTTTAACTACTGTTTATTCATTCACCTTGCATGGTGTCTTCACTTCATCTTGGTTTTTAGCTCTATTGATTTCATGGTTTCAACTAGAATATATTTGGAGTGCTGGTTTCAGTCATATAACTCTTGAGCTGATCTTTTACATGAAAATTCTTTATTTCTATGTTAAAATGTAGACTTTTTGGATATGTTTAACTGGGTTGGAAATTGTTTGCCATTGGGGTTGAAATATTTAACTCCAAGCTCTTTTGACTTTTAAGATTTCTGTTAAGATGTCTGCTGTAATTCTAAATGGTTTACTTCTATCTATGTATTTTATTTTTCTCAGATTTTCAAAATTTTTGTTTTGTTTTGTTTTTGTTGACTATCTGACAATACAATAAGGATATATCTTGTCATGATTCTGTTTTCAGTATATTTGTTTGGTGTTCTGGATCCTCACTAATTTGTATGTTGAACTCTTTTCTCATATTTCAGGATTTTTCTGATATAGTTTCTGTAAGGATATTAATAACTCTATCTATATTATCATCTAGCTTTCATGTAATTCCAGTTAGATTTAGGTTGGTCATTTTAATGTGTTTTAGTAGCTGCAGGGTAGAGTTTTCTTGTTCTCATATTATTTGTGGCTTTTCTGAGTACTTCAAAATTTACCATTTTGTCCTCGATTCCAGACACTTTATTTTCCCACTGGGCTTTCCTATAATTTATGAATTTTATAATTTCAAAAAAAAATTTTAGATATTTCTGTCTGATATAGTCTAAAGGATTTTATAACTTTGGTGAAATTATCATAGTTTTTAACTGAGTTGGTCAGCTGTTCCCTTTTTTTTTCTTATTTTCTCCATGTCCAATTCAGGCATTCACAATTTTAAATAAACTTTATTGGTACAATTTAGATATACATAATGTTCACATTAATCATATGGATTACACTTGTACATGACATACCTGAATTCTTAATTTTCCTACTTTTCTCCATTTCCTTGCACTCTTCTCTCCCTCCTAATTTATAAAACCCTTGTTTCTATTTTCTTTTTTTCTCACTTTTTTCTTTCTTCCTTTCCCCTTCCTTTCTCTTAGTGCCCCTACCCTTTTGAACTTTTTCTTCCTATTTCACAGTATCTATTGTACACTTTACTCTTTTTTTACACTTTCAGTTTCTTAAACCAGAGAAACAATATGATATTTACACATGCATGTTGTATTTCTTTCATTTAGGCTTATGGTTTCTTGCTGTATCTGTTTATCTTTAAATGTCTCAAGTTTGCCCTTATTTATGGCTGAGTAGTACTCCATTGCATAAAAAAAACACATACTCTTTCTCCATTCATCAGTTGATGAGCATTTGAGTTGTTTCCAAGATTTACTTATTGCAAATTGTGCTGCTGTGAACATGAGTGTGCATATATCATTGTGGCCTGATGCTTTTAATTCTTTTGGGAAGATACTGACAAGGGGAATATCTGGTTCAAATGAAACCTCTATTCCAAGTTTTTGTTTTCATTATTAATTTTATTGGTACATTTGAGGTATACAATACAATGACATTCATCATTGCAAATTTGCACCTTTACATACTCTGCCTTGATTCTTTTTTTCCTATTCCCCTGCCTGCCTTCAACCCCTCCACCCCTCCCGATTTACAAAGTCTTTCTTTCCATTTTTTCTTTTTCTCATATTAATACAAGTCCCCTCTTTCCTTACCCTTACCCCTCCCAATTTTCCTTTCGCTTTGGCACTTTTCTTATTATTTCACATTACGTATTTTACATTCTAGTCCTTATTTATGCTTTCAGCTTCTCACACCAGAGAAACTATTGGGTATTTACACATATGTGTCCTATTTATTTCACTTAAGACTAGGTCCATTCATTTAGGTATAACTGTCTCCAATTTCTCATTTGTTATGGCAAAGTAGAACTCCAATGTACAGAAAAACCACATTTTCATTATCCACTCTCCAGTTGATGGCTACTGGGCTCTTTCCAACTATTCACTATCACAAACTGCTGCTATCAACATGGGTGTAGATATATTGCTGTGGTATAATACTTTTAATTCTTTGGGGAAGCTAACCAGCAGGGGAATAGCTGGGACAAATAGGACTTCCAAACTGAGTTTTTTGAGGTATCTTCATAATGATTTCCACAATGGTTGCACCAGTCTACACTCCCACCAGCAGTGGAGCAGGGTTCCTCTTTCCCCACACCCGCAGCAGCACTTGTTATTGGTTGATTTCCTGATAGCTGCCATTCTTTCTGTGGGAGGTCGAATCTCAGTGTTGTTTTCAATTGCATCACTCAAATGACCAGTGAGGTTAAATAATTTTTCATGTTTATTTGCTATTTCCATTTCTTTGTCTGAGAAATGTCTGTTCATTTCAGATACACATTTTTGGATTGGGTCTTTGAAGGTGGGAGGTCCAATTTTTTTTTTAACTTCTTTTTATATTCTAGATAGTAGACTTTGTCTGAGGAACTGCTGCTGAAAATTTTTTCCCACATTCTGGGTTGTCTCTTCACACTGTTGGTGGTTTTGGTTGCTGTGAAGAAGAAGCTTTTTAATAAGAAGAGATCCCACTTGTAGATTGTTTTGCTAGTTCATGTGCAACTTACATTTTGTTCATAAAATATTTTCCTACACCAATGTCTTCCAGAGTTCTACCTAAGCTCTCTTCCAGCTGATTTAGTGTTTCTGTTTTAATATTTAGGTCTTTAATCCATTTTGATTTTAGTTTAGTGCATGTTGAGAGATACAGGTCTAGTTTTAATCTTTGGCAAGTTGAAGCCCAATTTTTCCAGTACCATTTATTAAAGAGCCTATCTTTCCTCCAGTGAGGGTGTTTGGCTCCTGTGTCGAAGATGAGGTGGCTGAGTGTGTCTTGAGTTGGTTCTGCATTTTCTAATCTGTTTCACTCATCCTCAGGTCTGTTTCTTTGCCAGTCCCATGTTTTTATCACGGTAGCTTTGTAGCATAGTTTCAAGTTGGGGATTGTGTTATGCCCTACCTTGTCTTTATTGCCTAGAATTGCTTTCACAATTCTAGGTCTCTTCTTGTTCCAAATGAATTTTTGGTCCTTGATATAGGTATTGATGATCCTCTGGATTTCTTTCTTTTTTTTTTTTTTTCCAGAACCAAGGATTGAACTCAGGACCTTGTGCTTGCCAGGCAGGCTCTGGTGCTACTGAGCTAAACCTCTGGCCCTATCTTTTGGATTTCTTCTGGATCTGTTGTGACTTTACATTTTTCATTCCTAATTGCATGGATGTGAGCCTCTTCTTTTCTTTTTTTGATAAGGTTGGCTCAGGGTTTATCAATTTTATTTATTCTTTCAAAAAAACAAACTCTGTGATTTATTGATTTTCTGTATCATTCTCTTATTCTGCTTTGCATTGATTTCTGCTCTGATATTTATAGTTTCCTCTCTTGTACAAGCTTTGGATTTTTCATGCTCTTCTTTTCCTAGGAGCTTAAGATACAGCATTAGGTTGTTTATTTGAGCTCTCTGATGTCCCAATATGGACATTCACTGCTGTCAATTTCAATTTTTAGTACTGCTTTCATTATGTCCCATAGAATCCTATATGTTGCATTGGCATTATCATTTAATTGTAGAAACTGTCTAATTTCTTCAATTTCCTCTGTGACCCATTGGTTGTTCAGGAGAGTGTTATTCAATTTCCATGTGTTTGTGTAGGTTTTTTGGTTTTTTATATTATTGATATCCAATTTTATTGCACTATAGTTTGATATTATCCAAGAGGGATCTTCAATTCCTTTCTATTTATTTAAACATGTCCTATACTTTAGCATGTGGTCCCTTTTAGAGAATGACCCATGTTAAAATGAAAAGAATTTATTTTTTTGAGGTGGAACACTCTATAGACACCTGTTAAATCCATTTGTTCAAAAGCTTGGTTCAGTTCTAGTATTTCATTGTTGATTTTTTGTGTAGATGATCTGTCTATTTGTGAAAGAGGGGTGTTGAAGTCCCTAAGTACAGTTATATTAGTGATTATTTGAATTTTCATGTCCATTAATATTTTTGTATAGTTGGGAGCATTCCTACTTGGTGCATATATATTTATGATTGTCATATCTTCTCTTGCATTGTTCCCTTTATAAGAATGTGGTGACTTTCTTCATGTCCCTTAATTAGTTTTGGTTTGAAATTTCCTTTGTCTATAAATAAAATTGCTACCTCTGCTTTTTGCCATGTTCCTGTTGCATGGAGAACAGTTTTTCATTATTTTACTTTCAGTCTATGAATGTATTTTTGAATTAAGTGTGTTTCTTGTATACAGTATATTGCTCTGTTTTTCTTCTTAATCCATTCTGCCAGTCTATTTCTTTTGATTGATGAATTGAGGCCCTTAACTTTGATGGTTATACTTGGTATTGATTCGTTCTTGTCATGATGTTTTACTCTTGTTGGCTTTTTTGTTTTTTATTTTTCCCCTTTCCTTTATTTTCTTGCCTTGCCAGGTGGCTTCACTCTGTTGGGCCTCATGGAGTTGAGACCTTCATTGTCTTTTTAGGTTATTGTTTAGAATTGTTTGGAGTACTGGCTTGGTGTTCATGAAATTTCTCAGGTGTTCTTTGTCATGATAATATCTAATTTTCCCAATGATTTTGAATGATAATTATGCAGGGTACATCAATCTGGGTCTGATATTGTTTTCTTTTAGTCCTTGAAATACTTTACTCCAGGCTGTCCTTCAATTCAGGGTTTGTGTTGCAAAGTCTGCTGTGATTCTGATGGGCTTTCCTTTGTATGTGATTTGTTTCTTTTCTCTAACTGCTTGTAGGATTTTGTTCTTCCGTTGGGTGTATAGGATCTTGATTATTACATGTATTGGTGTAGATTTTGTTTATCATGGCTAGTTGAAATTGTGTATGCCTCATTTATCAGTCTGTCAAATTCTTTACTTCTGGGGAGGTTTCTGCTATTATTTCTGTGAATATTTTATGTCATTTGTAGTTTCTCCTGATTTTTCATGGACTGTTATCAGTCTTATGTTATTTTTCTTTGAATCATCTAGCAGCTGTTGGAGTGATTTATCATGGTCCCTTACTATTCTATATCTGATATTCTATTTTCACATTCCTGCAACCTGCTGTGAACACTTTCAATGGAGTTTTTAATCTCCTGGATATCTGTTTGAATCTGTTTCATGGATTCCATTTCTTTCCTATGTTGTGCATTCATGGTTTCCATTTCTTTCTTATGCTTGGCATTCATGGCTTCCAGCATAGTTTAGAGCACATCTATTTTTTTTTTATCTGTTCCTGTTCTAGATTCTCTAATCATGTCTTTCATTCTGCTCACCATCTCTGTAGTTATCTGGGAAATTATTTCTGTTTTCAATTTTACTAGAGCCTCATTCATTTGTTTTGTTACACCCTGTGCTATCAATTCATGGTATCCAGGTAGCAGATTATCATATTTTTCCACCTTATTTCCCCCAGAATTTGCCTTTGTTGAGCTGGAAGTTTGGGTTTGTGTCTTGCTAAGATTTCTTCTTATTTTGAATTTTGTTGTTAGTGTAATTTTTTAAATGTAATTCCAGGGCTCATGCTTCAATATGTTTTATTGTGAGTATATTTAATCCTTTTGTTTAAAACCCTTATGGTGTGATTGCTTCTTAGAGATACCTTCCAGGTATAGCTGGACTTTTTAGGCTTTGAATATTTAATGATTCTTAGGTAATGTCATTTTCATTATACCACAAAGAAATACTGATTAGATCAATCATGACACCTTAACCCAATTCACACAATCAGCATCAACCACAGCATCAAACACAGCATAGAAAATGACAATTTGTGGTAGCAGTTAATCTGTCACCTTTAACAGCAAGAGCTAAATAAAAATCTAGGGTCAGCCTAAAATGTGATTGCAGTAAATAAACCCTTCAATATTGCAAAATTATCCTTCAGGATAAGAATTTGGCAGGGGTTGGGAAGGGAGGGATAGAGAGAGATAGAAGGATAGGTTAAGGTTAGAGGTGAAGCTACAGGACATGGGAATTCATGCAAATTGTGGAAATCTGTTGAAGACAGATAGAAAAGACCAAGCAAAAGAATGGACACCAGTAGAGAACAAACTGACATTATGGAAGCTAGAAATTGTATTCACCTTCCTATAATAGTGAGAGACAAGTTTACAGAGAGAGAAACAATTCAAAATTGAACAGGAACAGGTACAAAAATGGAGAGAAATACAGATCAAGAAGGCAGAGACATAGAGAATGGAAAAAGAAGAAAAGAAATATATAAAGAGAAGAGAGGAATGTAGCTGAATAGCCTCTGGATAAGTAGAAAGTCCCAGACATGACAAAGGGTGCTGACTTTTTCTATGTTCTTGTTCCATCAATGTTAACAAGTCCTTACAGACTGAGATATTGTGAACAAATTTATTTGATTATGAGCTGTGCACATTGGACTCTTGCACACACACAACTGTAAATAATCAGCATGTATCCTCGAAGATTTCAGTTTGCTCATCCCTTTCCAGTGGGGTGCATATGTCTTCTCATCATCTGCTTCAGTGGGTCCATATCTGCATCTGCTTTCCTGCCATCTCTGAGGACAGAGTCCAACTCAATTGCTCTTCAGGCAGGGGACAGGCAATGATGGATCATCACTCCTATGTCACGCTGCAGTATAGAGGCAGCACTGGTTGCTGAGTGCTGTGGGAGAAACCGGATGCAGGAGGGACTCAGAGAACACTGCTTCTTCCTCATCAAGTCAAGCAGCTGGAGTAGCTAGATGGGGAGACCCCAAATTGCAAAGGTTTGCCTCAGGGTTAAAGGGACATTTTTAACAAATTATCTTTAATTTTAAAATTAATTGAGATAATATGTATATATTTATGGGGCAAACAGTGATAATTTTTTTGATACCAGGGATCAAACTCAGGACCTTGTGCTTGGCAGGAAGGCATGGCGCCGTTAAGCTAAATCCTTCCCTCACACAATGATAAATGTCACATGTGTACAGCATGTAATGATCAGATTTGGGAAATTAGCAGTCCCAGTTCTTTAAATGTATGCCATTTCTTGTGTTTGAAACATTCAAACTCATCTCTTGTAGTTATAACAATATGCACAGTTAATTGTCATAACTTATTGTCACCCTCATGTGCTGGAATATGTAACACTGAAATATGTTCCCCCATCTAAGTGGATTTTGATATCAGCTATCCAGGCCCTTCCTACTCCTATCCATCACTCTCCACCCTCTAGTGACCATGATTCTACTTTCCAGTCTTGGATCTGTTGAAGATGCAAGAACCCTCAATCAGAGTTCGGCTTTCTTCACACACTGGTTCTAGCTTCCTTAGGAATATGTCTTAACAGAGTAGAAAATTAGTCCCCCTAAACTATCCACTAATTGGTTCAAAATGATCATGAGTGGTGATAAAGATGAAGAGGATTAGGATGATGACGTGTGTCTATAACCTTAAAACCATCAACATTTATCAAATTTTCCCAAGTGCCAGTCTCAATGTAGTTTATTTACCTGCATAACTGCTTCCAGGCTATAAGTACACATATTGTTATTCTTTTTCATAAGTAAACCATAGTACTTTCTCATATAACTTGGTCTATGTCCTGGAATGGAACTGGGGTGAAGCCAGGTTTGAACTGAACATTCTTACTGCAGACACAAGGTAGCTGGACAAGGTTCTCCTGTTACAACACCATCAGCAATTTCTCTTCTCTGTCACCCCAGCAGATACTCCCTGCTCACTG
>NW_004624876.1:1268426-1278512 GCF_000247695.1 Heterocephalus glaber
TGTATGTAGAATGCACTTGTTCAAAGATGTGTGTTATAAATGACTGTTTTTGAGTCTTTCTTCATTAGAATGACCCTGCACAAACTGGATAATGTTTAGGTACACTATCATAATACAATAAAGACCACATAAACCTAAGTCAGGAAAAGTCTATCATTGTAAACAATTTTACTCCAGGATACCAATATGATAAGTGTTCACCTATGTTTTGCACTTAAGAAACCATGTAGAATTATGGAATGCAAATTCATTTAATGTACAAAGAAGTCAGTAATAATTAGCATCACAGCTACACAGAAGTCTTTAATATTAAATTTGTTTTTACTCTTAAGGTAAAATTTAGAGTCCTTTGGAGTGAGAAGCTGACCAGTGAGGAGCTCAGCCACGTGGAGCTGAGCTGCAGCCCCAACCCCACTCTAGGCCTATGAATGACCAGAGGAGCCATGTGCAGCACCACCCCAGAACCTTCCCTTCTGGCTTCCTGGCTATGCCTGTACCCGGATCCACACTGAAGAGACAAGGAGATCATAAAGGCCATTGCCCTGATCTCCAGAAGATACAGCAAAAGTGGACAACAGAAAGAGGGACTCTCTCAGGGTCTTTGATGAAAATTGAAGCACACAGGAAAAGTGAAGGAAATCTCTGCAATAAAAGCACACTGGACCACCATAGTGGCTAATATTCTGTAGACATTTTCCTATGATTTTATGAGGTCATTACAATAACAATATAAAATCAAATGATTCAATTTTTTTCCTAAAATATTATTGTTTAATTATTGATAGATTCATTGCACACTAACACTGTATGTGTGATCATTGATGCTTCATGTTTACATAAGTGCTGAAAAGCAAATGCAGGTTGTACATGCCTTTATTTTGAGCTGAGTACCTATGATGCTTAATTATATGTCAATTTTTTTCCTAAAATATTATTGTTTAATTATTGATAGATTCATTGCACACTAACACTGTATGTGTGATCATTGATGCTTCATGTTTATGAGGGTATTCATTAGAAATTGAAGTCCACCAAAGCCAAAACTATAAGTTGTGTATTGTTATGCCTTGTGTTTAGATTTACCCACAAAGCCTCATGCAGTCATAGGTGGGTTTTTTCAGAGGTGGCTGGATCTATAGTATGTGATGCTGGTATTGATATGGTGCAATACTAGGATTGTAAACACTAGGATTGAAGGTGCTACCCACCCTTAGTTTTGGGGATAAGGTGCAAGGGATTAAAGGATCTGTGGTTGTTCCTTGTTGCTTTACCATGAGCTGTTTCTGCTCTGCAATTCAACCCTGCCTTGGAGCAAGCCAATTGTGCACTAAAAATTCTACAAACTGTGAGCATTCATCACTTTATCTTTGGGGGTTGCAAATTTTGCAGCAGCAATGATCTCTGTGCTTTGAACCCTTAAGGACATAGAACAGTCAATGTTCTGTGCCTCCAGAACTGCAGTCCAGTGGGATCCACATCTTTGTGTCTTACTCCATAATATCCTGGATCAGGAGATGCTTATCTGAGCCTGCATTCATGCCTACTATGAGGACAGAGCCTGTGTCTTCATTGGGCACCAAGACATTGGATCTGAAGACTTCTGCTATCCCTCAGCAGACTAGCAGTGGAAACTAGTAAGTGCTGAGAGAAATGATGGATGGAGGAGGGAGTTTCTATCAGGATCATTGGTTTCCCATCATCAGGGCCATCATGCAATTTGGGCAGCTGGATGGGAGCATAGAGTTGTACAAAAATTTATCAATAAGGACTGTCATTCCCAGAAATGTTTTTCTCACTGTGAAGCCATGGAGAGGTCCTTGCAGATCTCAATGTGTGACAGCTGCTGTATCAGCTACAAGGAGAATGGTTACATTCATAGCCAATCTTCACAGAAAGAGCAGGGACTGAAAATTCACCACAGATCACTATTTGTCTATTCCAGAACATCCTTTCAGCTGTCCATATCCTTTTGAAATTTTGTATCAGCTCACTCAATCTAAAAAGGAGAGTTGAACTCAGATCTTACTTTCCTTCATACTCTGGAAATTTAAATGAGTGTAAAAGTGTATCCACAATGAAGACCACTCTCCTTGTGCTTGTTTGGGGGTACTTTAACCACAGTCTGAAAATTTAATTGATTTCTTTTGGGTCCAATTTTATGTCTTGAGCACAGGAAAGTTTGTTAGGATTTCTAAGCTCATTGTTGCATCTGAGTGGAATTCAATCGTAAAACTGCATTGAGTATGAATGAAACAGATAATCAATCTTCTCTATGAGGTTAATATGTTATGAGTATAAAATCAGAAGAGACTGAAGTTAGGTATTAACAATTATAAGAATAATATTCATACCATTCAACTAAAGGATCTTGTGACTTGAAATGATCGTTTTCCTATTTCTGGAGCATAGCAATTAAATTTTTCCTTATATTTACTACTTTATTCCTTATATTTAGTATATGCTGTATATTTTGAAAGAAATGAGCATCTTCTATATCTAATTCTGAGAGACCATGTTCAGCAGAGAAAAGAAATTAAAAAATAATGCATATTAAACCATGAATATACCCTTCCTTTATTCATAAATACTGGACATAAGCAATGTGGATTCAACACACTTGGTGGTTTTCTCTTTGCCTTTTTATCCTTTTCATGGATATCTCCTAGCATTAAATGCAAGATAAAATAGAAGTTTTTTATGTGTATATCGTGGACATATGAGACCCATAATTCCATTTATTTGAATTGATAATATTCAATTATTTAATGACCACAGAAAAGATGCTTATGAGTATAGAGGGAGCAAAAGAAGCAAAAAGAGGAGAAGGCAGGCAAGCATTACTGCTGAAGCAGTGACATATTATACACATTTTAGTCTTTATCATCATTCCAAGACTTCATAGAGTTATTGACAATTGTATGCACCAATAATTGTATGCACCATTTCTTTGATTATTGAGTTCTTAAAAAAAATCTCACAGTGACTAAATATTTAGTAGTTCCTAAACAAAGATTTCTTGCCAAACACATGGTGAGGATGGCTTTTGTTTTAACTATATACATTAAGCACAGAGCTCAGAAAAGTAGAGTTATTTATGCACCTTCACCATATTGTAGGAATTCAAGCATATGGTACAAAAGCATTCATTTTTTTGCCTCCATATTGGGACATTTTCTCTTGCACTGGAGACAAGTGGAAAAACTACCCCCTCTACAATTTGAAATTTCTTTTCTTTTCCTTACTTTTTTGGAGGTTTGAAACATGGTCTCATTGTATGGTAGAGGATATCATTGCATTTGAGATCCTCCTACCTCTGAATCTTAAGTGCTGAGATTATAGATGTACATGACTATGCATGGCTAAGATGAAATTTCTTGATGAGTTATATTGAAAGGTTATTACCAGAGAGACTTCATATATATTTTTGATGGTACATCCTAAGAATAAGAGGATGTATTTAATGACTGAATTTTTATTGTGATAACAAATATGTGATAAGTAGTAAATTGGATGTCTATAAATTGTTGGAAATGTCATCTGAAAATTCACTTGTGTGGTATGGAGAAGGCACAAGAATTTTAAAGGTTTGTTGCAATAAGGAACTGATGTCCCTCTCTCTGGTAATTCTGTAAATCATCTAAATTTTTGAAGGGAGAAGTATGTACTTCACAGAGATAATTACAATTACCATGCTGATGTAGCTAGTATATTTCATGGGTGATAGGTGATGTATTGTATTCTATTTAGAAGGTTTTATATATTCTTTAGGTAAACACTTAAGAAAAATCTTTATGGATACATGAAATTAAACTGGCATGGAAAAACTTGAGAAGAAAATGAGATTCCTGACAGCAGTTGTCTTTGGAGAATAAGTGTGCAGGACAACAGAATAGTGTAGAAATGCCAACTACTTGAATTATGTAGGTAGTAGTTTCTATCTGATTAAAGTAAGAGTTATGATGCAAATGATATTAGATGATATTTCTAACAGTAAACAGTTTTATTGAGTAACAAAATAGTAATAATAGATCATATAAATGAACTTTTTCTAAGTGTTAGGAAATATCAGAAGTGATACATCAATCTTGACAGATATGTTGATTAGACTGGTTTAATTTAATCAGAGTATCTGAATATTTATAAAGTCTCCAGTTTGATATATTGATATATAAAACTGAGAAGCACTAGTTTATGCATATAACTATTTTTCTTCTTGTTTCACTTTTTCCTTTGTGGTGATGTAGATCAATCCTGTGGTCTTGTACATGGTAGACAATGCTCTACCATCCTGCTATACTCCCAGCACTGGGAATTTTCCAAAGTGTCTTTAAAACAGCTGCATAAGTAACAGTTATTGTTATTTATTACGATAGATGAAAGTGCCAAACGTGTTTGTCATTTCCTCCACTTTCTTGTTTTGCATCACTTCCAAATTATATCACAGTGCAAGATGACATAATAACGAACTCGAGTTTCCATCGAGTAGCTCAATTAAGAGCCTTATAATCCATGTTTCAGGAAATATTTACTTAAAAGTGTATTCATCAGGGGTAGGAGGAAGCTCAGGACTCAAACCTGGGCGTTGGAGCTGACCATGGTGCTAAAGCCCTTCAGATTCTGGAAATTATTTGTGATCAGAAAAACAATGAAAGAGCATTTCCAGGTTGTTTAAGAATGTAATTTCAAGGGAAAATAACTACATATCTGTTTTGTAAGTGCAAATCTTACAAATATATGGTATTGACAAAAATAAACCTGTGGAGGAAAAATACAATTTAAAAAGTGTTTCTTAACATTTCATTACTTTTGAGGGAAAGTGCTTAGGATTGACTCCAAGATTACACACCCAGCTGTGTTTTATTTATTTTTTTTAATTTTGAGACAAGGTTTTGTTAAATTACTGTTTCCCAGATTGGGTTCAAATTTTCAATTCTCCTGCGTCAGCCTCCCAGACTGCTGGGATTACAGGCATGTGCCCCCATGGCTAGCTATGTTCCACCACTTTTCAATCATTGACTTGTGCAGTGTGCACTAATGCCATATTTGTGGTTAGTGATATGATTATGTGCATTAAAGGAAACAAAATTTATAAAATTTTCACAAAGTTAAAGGATACAGATGAACAGGGTACAATATAGATTAAATATTTCTTAAAAGACAGGCTTAATTTGAGAGAACAGTGACTTGCTTGAAAGAAATATAACAGAAATCCGAGAATGATGAAAAATGTCTGGGTGATAACAGACACATACCTATATTTACGAATGAACCATCACATTAGTTGAGTGTTCACATGATGCAGTCCTAATTTCTGTAGACTTGTAATAAATATTGTAAGTATAGGAATATGGTACTTTTAGATAAACATAAGTTTGAATGCTTCTTAATTGCACTAAATATTTTTCTGAAAGGAGACACGTTATTATTTAGTCTTTATTGTTATTTAAAAGAGGAGACTATATTTTGTAGTGCTCATGAACTTCTTAGTTGCTAATATTTTGGGCTATAACATTGTTGAGTGTTTCTATGGTAGGTGGGTACTGAAGGATGGGAATAACACAAAGACCATTAATGAAAAACAATTCCCATCGCTTCTCAGCCTTTTGGCTAAGACCAAGTGAAAACCTTCCCAAGGGAACTGTTTTTATCACCTGAAGATGTATGGACTCCAAGTGGAAATAATTTATGTTTGAGTACATGAACTCAAAATACATAAAGAACAGTGTATTTGTTTATGTGCATTTTTCTTCCAACTTTTTTATCTTCCAAAGTTGTTCAAGGAGTACCAAACCAGAAAATCTAACAGAGGTCTCCAAATTCCATCTCTTGGGCTTCTCAAGTGATCCAGACCTGCATCCCATCCTCTTTGGACTATCCCTGTCCATCTATTTGGTCACAGTGATCGGGAACCTGTTCAATATCATGGCTATAATCTCTGACTCCCACCTCCACATCCCCACGTACTTCTTTCTGTCCAACCCATCCTTAGCTGACATGTGTTTAGCCTGCACCACAGTCCCAAAGATGATTCTGGACATCCAAAGTGACAGCAGAGTCATCTGCTATGTTGGCTGCCTAACACCGTTGTCTCTTTTTATGATATTTGTATGTATGGATGACATGCTTCTGACTGTGATGGCCTATGATCAGTTTATGGCCATTTGTCATCCCTTGCAGTATCTGATCACTATGAATCCTCACCATTGTGGCTTCTTAGTTGTGCTGTCTTTTTTGTTTAATCTCTTGGACTCTCAGCTCCACAATTTAATTGTCTTAGAATTTACCTATTTCAAGGATGTGCTCATTTCCAGTTTCTTTTGTTATTCTGCTCAACTCCTTAAACTTGACTCTTCTGATTTCTCCAGTAACATTTTAAAGTATATTGCCAGTGGATTATTTGGATTTTTTTCCATCTTAGTCATATTTTTATCTTACTATAAAATTATTTATTCTATACTGAGAATCTCATCACCAGGAGGGGAGTTTAAAGCCCTCTCCACCTTTGGGTCTCACCTATCAGTTGTTTGCTTATTTTATGGAACAAGCAGTGGTCTGTACTTCAGTTCAGCTGTATCACAGTGTCCCACAAATTGTTTTTGGGTCTCAGTCATTTATACCTTGGTCACACCTATGGTAAATCCCTTCATCTATAGCCCGAGGAAGAGGGATATTAAAAGTAGCTTAAGCAGGATCCTCAGTAGAAAATTCTTATCTTAGGACCAGAGGTATCTGGTATAAATATAGAGTGAAGAGGAAAGTAAAATTAAACATTTATATCTGCACATTCTGCTTCAACAATCATATTGTTTTTTATTAGATGATTTTACATTCTCATTATGTATTTATCAGAGTAAAATAGTGGTAGTCAGTGTTTGAGCATAGGAAGTAATGGGAGTTTTAATGAGTACAAAGTTTTAATCAGTGAAGATGAACAATTTCTGTAAGTGGATTTTGGATGTGGATGTACTATAGTATGAGTATAATTAATGCTACTGAGATCTTCATTTAAAAATGATGAATATAATCAATTATTTATTTAAAAATTTTACCATAATATAAATGGAAACAAAAAACCAGAAAACCCAGACAAATCTTGAAAAGAAACGAGAGAAATGAATATATAACTATGTTTCCTAGTGATTATAGGAAGAACCCCTAAATTTAGTGGAGGTTTATTTTCCCTTCTTTTCACATTAGTATTAGAAAGCCCTTTGAGTTTGTGATGGATCTATTTGCTTAATTACGAGCTTGATGCATTCAGTCTCCAAGGTCATATAACAGTTAATATTCAGTCTGTGCTCCAGAAATTATATGATGGCTCCAGTCCAGCTGGCACCATACCTGTGTCTCTTCCTCCTATGGTTGTCTGTGTCTGAAAGTTCCTGTATAAGACTGGATGCAAGTATATTCTGAGGACAGGGCATGGGTTCTCATTAGGAAATAGGTAGAGAAGGGATATTGAATTTTCTGTCCTTTTATGACCCCTCAGAAAACTAGTACAAGGCACTAAATGGTGAAAGGCATGAAGGAGGAAGGAAGGACTATCAGGTACATTTAGTGTCCATTGTCAGGACAACAATTAAGTTTTGGGTAGCCAAATGGGAGAATACCTACGTGCAAAACTTTACCTATGGGGGCTGTAGAATAAACGTGTATGATTGTGGTTGGGGTTGTAGAAATCACATCCAGTGTTTTGATTTCTTCCCATAATGGTTCTTCTTTTCAAAGACATCCCAAGCAGACAATAGAAAATGGGTTTCTCCAAATGATTTCCTGAGCAATTCAAAGGGGTCATGAAGGACACATTGAGGATGAGGATGCAAATGAGCATGACAATAATCATAACTTCATCAGTCACATTTGATACATTTCTGAGTGTCAATTGTTTTATCTAGATTGTTTCAATTCATCTACATCAGCTTCCCTAGGCTATAAATGCCACATTATTTTTATGGAAAAGAAATGAGGATGACATTTTTATCCAACATGAACTTATAGATAGCTTGGCACACTGAAGCCATGTTTGAATTGAGCTGTCTGATTAGATGCACAGGGAACCTGGGTAGGAGAATCCTGGCATTTTGTCCCCTTGGCAACTCAGTCACCCATTCCACTTACCTGTAACTCAAGGAGAAACTCTTTATTCACTGTATAATCCTCTTCAGGCCTCCTGATAGCTCATAGGATAAAGCTGAGCATGAATCCTGGTGTGTCAACCATAGGAAGAATGGCTGAGGTGAGAAGCATGGAACACAGAAAGAGAAAACCCATGATAGCACAGACCTCTATATTTTGTTACTTCATACTATCCTTTCAGGTGACCATGCAATATTATAAACATCCCATTCAATTGGAAAAGGAGACTTCAAGTCCGGTCATGATTTTCTTCCTACTCAGGACACTGGAACTAGTTGAAAACTGTACCTGATGTCAAAACCTGTGTACCTGTATTTAAACCTTTCTGATGGTTGGAAAACAATGAAAAAGATTAGCACATCTTACCTAGAGATTGTCAATTTATTTGTCACTACTGTAAGCTCCATTTACATGTTGTTTAACTTAGGGCTATTTATTAGCATCCCTGGGGCTCAGCACTGTCATCTAAGTTGGTTTCTAGTTGAGACAACAGCATTGAATATCAATTAAACAGATAATAGCTCCTCACTATGAGGTTAATATGTGAGAAAAATAATGTTGATTTTTAAATTTTGCCTTTATGTAAGTATATAGTGTGTATTTGGAGAAGTAATGGATTTCATTCTGATTCCTCAGAGCTTATAACAAAAGTAAAAATAAAAATAAAAATCTGTGTTAAATATTGCTTAGTTCCTTCCTTCATTGACAAAACTTGGCCCTCATCACAATTTCAAAAACTTGTGTTTTTTTCCCAACCTGAACTTTTATCCTCTTCAGGAATCTCTCACAGACTGGAGACAAATAGAATGGCTTTTGTCTCTATGTCTTGGCTACTTGATAACCATAGCACCACCAAAAGCATTACAGCTATAAATCATTCAAAGACAGTGGGGAGATTTTCATGAGCATAAAAGAAGCAAAAGATGTACAGAGCCAGAAGAAGAGCAAAACTAATTGTTTGGAGTGAGAGAAACATAGACATTCATATCATTACAAGATTCCAGAGCAATTTGACACTTGTACCACTAGAATTATTTCCTGAACAACTGAATTCTTTATTCTAAAAAAAAAGTAACACTGCAATGTGTATTAGATTACAAAATTACTTACTGTCACACGCTGTCTGGTGATGAGTATTATACTCTCTGTTTCCATCAGGCAGTATGAACACAGGGAGTTCAAGAAATTAGCACACATTTTATATATTGTAGGAGGTCAATATACAGGACTAAAATGTTCATTTCCTGACATCCATACCTTCTTATTTGAATTTAAGGTATTTTTATTTGAATCAAAAGGAAATAGTAGTCACAATGCAATATAAATGTCTTGATTAGCTATCTGGGAAGATTTATTAGTACATGAATCTCAAAAATGTTCTTCTTAATAACAATAGGTCGTATGTTGTTCTTCTTCCAAAATATTCATTACATTATCTTGTTTTGTGCTTATCTGTGCACAGTCTTTATTTTTCCTGGTTTGTCCATCTTCATATCCCCCAAAGAATGCATCAAAGTGCCTTTCCCATAAGAGGTTCCCTAACTAACAATAGAATTGCACATGTATGTACAAGTACATTTAAATTGTCAGTTTTGACAGGCAGGTCTGTGCATGCCCTACTGGCATCCTGAGTCACGCAGAAGATGCCGAATCACCCTGCTGCAGATAGGCAGGTCTGCCCACACCCTACCATGGTCCGTAGTCACACTGAACACACGCCAAATCAGCCCGCTGCAGACAGGCAGGTCTGTGCACACACTACTGAGGTCCTGAGTCATGCAGAAGACACCGAATCACCCTGCTGCAGACAGGCAGCCACCTGATTCCACACTACAAAGACGCAGAGGACAACAGACCACCAGACCAAGGTACTGAGTCCCACTGTTCCCGGCCCAGAGGTAGGGGCTCCTGAGCTGTCGTCCCACTGCTCCTGGTCCAGAGGAAGGGGCT
>NW_004624876.1:1336391-1362033 GCF_000247695.1 Heterocephalus glaber
TTTTGTTGCCAGTTCAGTGGGTCCAGGTGGTTGAGTATCAGAGTGTTTCATCTCATTTCCTTCTGGGGTTGCTGTAGGTGATCTGAAAGCCTGGTTTTGAGACTTATTTATGTGTTTTCTCATTTCGACTGGGGAGGGCAGGGTGGGTGCTTTTAGCACGTGTGAGGATCACCTCCTCTGAGCTGGGAGAGGTGGGCCAGGGGGCGAGAGTGGCGGTAGGGATGGTGGCCCAAAAGCCCCTTCCTCTGGACCAGGAGCAGTGGGATGGCAGCTCAGAAACCCCTAACTCTGGGCAGGAATTCTTTAAATGCTGAGAACTTGATTAGCTCCAGTACAGTGGTCTGGTGGTCCGGTGTCCTCTGTGTCTTTGTACTGTGGAACCAGGTGGCTGTACAGAGAATAGGACAAAGGAGAGGTGTGTGTGTGGGGGGTTCCAGTGGATTGCTGCCAGGGTGTGGGCTGATTGGGTGTTTTCAGCGCAACTGGCGACCACAGACCTGCCTGTCTGCAGCAGGCTGATTCGGTGTTTTCTGCGGAATTCAAGAGAAGCAATTTCACTTGGCAAGGATTCCAATTTGTTCTCCTCTAGATCCAAATCTCTTAATTTCCTGAGGTTCCCAAGACCATGGGGAAGTGTCTTTAGAAGATTGTTTGTTAATATTAGAACCTCAAGAGAAACTAGACCAGATATATCCTCAGGGATCTTTGAGCTAATTAGTAGCTACATTCAATTTCACCATACTCGTCCAAGTTCCAAAATCCAAAGGAAGTGATGTTAACTGATTGTCCTTCATATTCAGGTTACTTAATACTTTTGCTCTAGAGAAAATTTCAAATGGGATTTTTTTGATTTGATTGTATTCCATGTTGAGGGACTAGATGGTACAAAACTGAGATGGACCACACACTGGATGTAACTGGAAGCAATTTACAGCTAACATCAAACTATTCAATTTTACAAGACTGGATAAAAGACTCTCTGATAAAGTAGAAATGTTATTGTACTTTAAATTAAATTCTTCAAGTTCACTGCATTTTGCTAGTTATCTGGGTATTGCTGACAGTTTACTATATCTCACTATAAAATGACTTAAACTGGACAAGTTTCTTATCATATCAGGGAGGTCCAGCAGTTCATCATGCTGCAAGTCCAGGTTTTTAATCTGTGTGCAGTAGCCAATCTTCTTTGGAGGTGTTCAAGTTGATTGTGAGCTATATCCAGTGTAATAAGGTTACATAAGTTACCAATTTCACCAGGTAGTTGTTTGATTTTGTTCTCTCAAGTGCTAAGCATACTGAGTTTTGTAAGGATTTTATTGTCCTTTTCCAAAGTAATTATATGATTAAAGTAAAGGTAGACAGTGGTGAGAGAATCTAGCCTGTACACCACTGAAGGAATTTCTCTCAGTTTATTATGCAGTAAATCAATCATCTGAAGCTTCTTCAAGTTATCAAGAGAGTCAGGTCCTGAGTTCGATCTCTGGTACCAAAAAAAAAGGAGAGAGAGAGAGAATCAGGCACACTGGTGTGTGAATATTCACTTAGAGCCATTGTCATGAGATTTACTAAACAGGGAACCTCTGCTGGGAAAGACTGTAATTTGTTACTGTATAAATAAACTTTTGTTAATTGACTCAATTCTGATGATGGCAATATATAGAGAGAGCTTTTGGATTTGTCCAAATGCATTGAAATTTCTTCCCAGCATTTGTTGAGCTCCTTAATTACTTCTGCATTACTGGATTTTTTCCTAATTCCAGGTGGTGGATTTGGCTGTTTGATTGTGTAGTCAACTGAAAAAGCAACCCTTGGGTGGGCAGCATTGGGCTCTCTGTGTTCATCTTTGGCATCTTTTCCTTTGGTTTTAGGTTCTTTTACTTTGCTTTCTTTTCCAAAACTTCCAGAGGCTTTTGGCTCCTTTTCTCTTTCCTTGGCTGTTGGTACTTTAGGATCTTTCTCTTTAGAGTCTTTTTCTTTTCCTAAACTAGTACTTGTGGTGACTCAAACGTGGATTAAAAAAAAATAAAAACAACTACATGAACTCCTTTTATTTTGTTTGCCAGAAATCCAAATTCAAAGATGAAGAGACAAGATCCTGCACAATCAAGAACTTGTCAACATGAAGACGTAATCAGCACAGAATAATATCCATCTGTTTCATGCTGGATCTAAAAGCACTACATCCATTTAAAATAAATAATTCCAAGTGGTAAAAGGGTGCTGGTCAATCAATGATTCATTGAATTCCTTCAAGAGCTCCAACTCCACCATCCCTGCTCACCTCCTTCCTCCTCTTCCCCCTCCTATCAATTGACATTCTTCTTTCAGTCTCATAATTTTTCTTCATCTCAAGGAAGACATGAATTCATGATGTTGGGTTTTAGTCAGAAAACACAAATTCTATTAGTTTGAAATGGAACTCTGAATTCTGTTTCAACCCTCAGCCAAAAGTGTGAACAAGTTCAGTACACAGGCTTCAGAGACAATCATTTAATTTTGAATCTTAACTCCCAAATATGTCATCTATGTGACACTGGGCACATTCTTTGCATCTCTGAGCCTCAATGTTTTCATCTGAGTTTATCTGAATTTGATGCAACCAGACTAAGAATTAAACATAATTGGTACTGTATGTGTCACCAAATATAATATGAATATATGTTTTAAGAATAAGGCATATTTAGATGTTATCATTATTACTGTTCAGGCTAAAGGCCATAAATTCTATTCAAACATCCTGTCATCTGAAGGCTTTATTTTCCATAGGACCCTAAAAGAACATGCTATATTTTTCTTATGCAAACATATTCTTTATTTTTCCCCTTACACAAGTAGATTCTTGATCACTGATAGGAATCCCCTGAGTATCCTTCATTTTGATTCTGCAGAGCCTATATATGCTTGGCATAGAGAGGGATACAACATCTGTTAAATATTGTTTGGATCTTTTCTTGGGTCACAGAAACAGAAGTTCAGCAGTGTGATTCCCACACACTTGTGCTTTTCTATTTGCAGGGTAATTCCTTCTAGTAATGTTCCATACAACTAGAAAAAAGATAAAACAATGCTTAATTTTCCAGTAGATAGGTTGCTACCATACAAGAAATGCAAATTAAAACAATATTAAGATTCCATCTCACCTGAGAAACAATGGCTATCCTCCAGTATTTAATCAATAGCAAATGCAGGCAAGGTTAGGGGGAGAAAGGAACACTTCCCCGTTGTTTGTGGGATAGTAAACTGATACAATCACTATAGAAATCAGTATGGACACAAAATGAGAACACTAAAAACAGAAATTCCATTTGGCCCAGCAATTCCTTTTTAGGTATCTTCCAAAAAGAAGTTTATGGCAGCACAATTCATAATAAATAAATCTTGAAAACTTTCCCCATCAACAAATGGATGAAGGAAAGGTGGTATGTATACACAATTGAGTATTACTTTGTCATTTAAAAAACATAAACTTGAGACATTCATAGGAAAATGGGTGTAACTTGAGACCATAATGTTAGGTGTAGGAAATCAGATACACAATCTTGAGCATCACATGATTTTTCTTATATGAAAATGCTAATAGGAAAAAAAGAGAAGAGAAAAATGTTAGTGTATTCTAAGTATGTTTCTGTTATTGGTTTGTAGTTTCATTCCACTATGTTATAAGAGATCAGTTTGCAAAAATTCCATTTCTGTGGATATGTTAAGGTCTTTATTATTGGTATGAGCATGGTCTGTTTTGAATTTAAAAAAAGAAAAAAATCCCAGAATATAAATGTCTATGAAGATAGAGAGTAGCTCAGTGGTTGCCTACATTTAGGGGGAGATTTTCCTCTTGCCTGGTGGCCGGGTGATTAAGTGAAGGCCTTAGAGTTGATATCCAGTGCAAGGCTAAACATGTTAAAACAGAACTGAACAGAAGCCCATGAACTAAGCAGCTGGAAGTTCAAAGGCTACGCAGCAATGTCTCTGCTTCCAACATCCCTCTTCCAAGGTTGGGTAGCAGAGCAGAGGAATATTCCACCCACTGGAGAGCAGGAAACACAAGTTGGAACAGGGCTTTTTGTTGGATCTCTGTGTCAGGACTACTGTGGTGAGACTCAGTATCCAGTAGGAATTGAAAGCCTCATACACAAGGCAGAATTCACAGAGCTCTTATACTGGCTGAAATGTGTGCACTGGTGGGATAGGATTGAAATTCAGCCTGAATCATTTCTTACCTGGATTGGGCAAGGGATATACATACCCTCCTTCTGAGATGCCACAGGCTCCTGTCACTGTCAACCTCATGTGTCACTCAGTTAAATATCAACCTTGTCAGCCAAGAGTCAGTTTGTACCACCCTTTCTTCCAACCTCAATTAGCACAGCTATTGTCAATCAGTACTTGCAAATGGAGATCTAGATCTTCTGTAGACCCAAAGAGAGACTTGTATTTGGGTGGGGTGGATTCATAGCTCTGGCACATGCTCTAAAGCATCCCTGAGAGTGCATATTTCTCTATGATCTAAGAATTGGGCATGATACAATTTAACATTAGGTGAGATTGCCAAGGACTACTTACACCATGCCATCCTAACACCAATATATGAGGTCTGATCAGAAAACCCAATGAATGGTTGCAGGCAGATTCAGCCCATGCCCGCCCCCCCCCAAACCCAGAGGCTTGGGGACACAAACCCAAGCCAAAGGGCCTCCAGAAAAGATTTGCTCAGGCACAAAAGCAACAGCTAGAAGCCCAACCTGATAACATCAGTAAGTCTGCAGAGATCCTGTCCAGCACTGGTGTGGGCCCAAGAAGTGTGGCTGCAGGCAGATCTAGGCAGAGCCCTTCCCCAACCTTAGTGACTTGCACACAGAGACCCAAGATAAAGGGCCACCCAGAAAAGAGCTGCACACATGCACAAACAATGGCCCGAATCCCTCTCCCCCAGATACCATCAGTAAGTGCTTGCAGATCCAAGTGAGCGACAATGTGGACAAGAGAGATGTGGCTTCAGGCAGATCCAGCCAGGGCCCTGCCCTGACCCCCACTGCTTGGGCACAAAGGACCACAAAAAGAGCTGCATAGGTGCAAAAAGCAACAGCCATTGGTTCACCTCTTACCATTGGTAAGTACATGGAGTCCCTAGCCAGAAGCCTGAACAGACACCAGGGACTGGGGTGCAACACCCCCAGTGAAAGGCCCTCCCAGAGAAGAGCTACATAGTGTGGCAAGCCCTAGCCATAGTGTGACGGTGCCAGTCGTCACTAGTCGAACAGTACCTGAGAGGAGGGGAGAGGATGAAAGAAAAACACAACCTCTGAGGAAAAGAAAAAGGAGAGAGAGGCGGAGGAGAGACCCCTCTTCCCACTTTATTGCCCTTTATATACCTTTTCCACAACCCCCAACCCCTCCTCAGCACATAATTCGGGCAACTAATTATTTTCCAGGGAAAAGGTCAAATGTATCTTTACAACTCCGGGAATAACATTCCCTTGCATTACAGACATTTGAACTGTTTCTATTTAACCACTCTCGTTACAATTAACCATCCTTGTTTTTGCACCAGCTGCATATCCAGGATTCATTATGTTCTCAAGAGACTCAGAGGTCTCTGAAGGTTATTTCAACCTTTCACTCTCCACGCCATAGTCACAACTAAATACCATCCCAAGTGTACACAAGTCCCAGCCAGAAGTCCACGCAGAAAACATGTCAGCTCAGGGATCCCAAAGGCAACCATTTTGAACCCAGGGATTGGTGTATTGGTGAGCAGCAGAGAAAAGGCCAGTCAGTGACTTGCTGAGAATTGAAGACCACTGGGTGAGCAAAAAGTTGCCTCAACAAATGCATACCAGGCTGTACTGACTGAAATAAGAAGACACAGAAACAAGCCTCAAAATCAGACTTCCAGATCACCTAAGGCAACCTCATAAGGCAACAAGATGGAACAATATGAAATTCAACCACCTGGACTCCCTGAACTAGCAACAAAAAAGTATCTCAAAAAATGAATTCAGAAAAAAATTATCAGATAATGAAAGAGATTGTGGACATAGTGCAAGATATGATTAATCAATCTAAAGCAGAGATAGATTAAAAAAATAGGAGCTGAAGAGCATGATTGAATCCCAACATAGAAAACAAATGTAACCCATAAAACAGATGTAAACAGATTTCCAGGAGACTGAAAACTCCAATGAAAGTTTATGCAGCAGAATGAGCCACTGTGAGGACAGAATTTCAGATATGGAAGATAGGATTGCCATTAGTGACCAAGAAAGGAAAAACTTTCTTAAAAAATAAGGGACCATGAGAAATCAATATACCATCTGCTATGCAATGCAAAGCAGAATAACATAACACTGATTGAGTCAATAAAGAAACAAGAGAGTGTTCAGATGACACAAAAATTTGATCTCAGAAGCAATAGCAGATAACTTCCCAAGTAGGGGAAAAGAACTTGACAAACACATAAGTGTGGCATATGACTCCATGTAGCCATGATCAAAAAAATTCTATACATAGGCATATAATAGTTAAGATTCCAGAAACCTAACAGAAGAACAAACTTCTACAAGCAGTTAGAGAAAAGAAACAAAATCACATACAAAGGAAACCCCATCAGAATCACAGCAGACTTCTCAACACAAACCCTCAAGGCAAGAAGAGCTTGGAGTGATGGATTTCATGCCCTAAAAGAAAACAACCTCCAACCCAGATTGATGTACCCTGCAAATCTATCTTTCAAAATTCCTGGAGAAATAACATTCATGACAAAGACCAACTGTTATAGGAAAAGACAATGAGGATCACAACCTCAGGAAGCCCAGAAGTATGAATCCATCAGGCAAGACAAGAAATTAAATGCCAAAGGAGAGAATTCAAAAAAACCAAAAAGTCATGACAAGGATAAGTCAATGCATACCAGTTATAATTATCAATGTTAATTGCCTCAAATAACTAATCAAAGAAACTGGCGAATGTGTCAAGAAGCAAGATCCAGTAAAATGTTGCATACAAGAAACACACTTAATAGAAAAATAAACTCATAGACTGAAAGTTAAAGAGTGGAAAACAATACTCCATGTGACAGGAAACCCAAAATAAGGAGGAGTAACTATCCTTTTTAGATTTCAAATCAACACAGATTAAGAGAGACAAAGAAGGAACCTACCTCCTTGTAAAAGGAACAGCCTAAGAGGAAGAGTTGACAATCATAAATAAATATATATGTACCAAACACTAGTTCAACCAACTATATAAAAAATTACTAATGGGAATGAAAAATCCAATAACCACTAATACCATAGTAATGGGGGTCCTCAATACCCCACTGTCACAAATAGATCGATCAACTAGACAAAAATAAACAATGAAATGCTAGAACTTAATCAAACTCTTGAACAAATGAACTTACCAGATGTTTACAGAGTATTTCACCCCACAAAATGAGAATCCACATTCTTTTCGACTGAACATGGGCTATTCTACAAAACAGATCACATACTTGCTCATAGAACATGTTGAAATAAGTGCAAAGAATTGTTACCCCCTGGATATTATCAGACCATAGTGCGATGAAATTTGAAATCAATAGCAAAAGAAAGTGCAAGAATTTCATAAAAAATGGAAATTGAATAACACATTTATGAATAACCAATGGGTCACAGAGGAAATTAAAGAAGAAATCAGACAGTTTCCACAATTAGATCACAATGTCAATAGAACATATTGGAATCTATAGGACACAATGAAAGGAGTCTTATGAGGGAAAATCATAGCAGTCAATGCTCATATTAGGAAAACAGAGCAAGCTCAAATAAGCAACCTGATTCTGAAAATCAATCTTCTAGAAGAAGAAGAGAAGGACAAACCCAAAGCTCATACAAAGGAGGAGATTATAAAGATCAGAGCAGAAATTAATGCAGTGGAGACTAAGAGAATGGTACAAAAAATAAATGAAGCAAAGAGTTGCTTCTTAAAATGGAGTGCTACTCAGCAATAAAGAATGAAAAATTAGAGACTTTTTTTAGCTAAATGTGTGCACATTGAGGCAATACCCTTAAGTGAAGTAAAGAGTCCACACATGTGTAAATACCCAATAGTTTCTCTGTCATGCGAAATGGAAAGTATAATGAAGGACTAAGAGGTATAATAAATACTGTGAAATAGGAAGAAAATGGGCAAAGGGGAAGTGGGAGGGAAACAGGAAAGGAAGGAAGGGAATGGAATTAATATGAGCAAATGAAAAAATGGAAACAAAGTCTTTGTAAATAGGGAGGAGTGGGAGGGTTGAAGGGAGGGCAGGGGAATGGGAAAAAAATTAGAATCAAGATAGACTATGTAAAGGTAGAAATTTCCAATGATGAGTGACATTATATTGGTTAACTAAAATGTTCCTATGAAATTAATTTTAAAATAATACATGATGAATGATTATATTTTAATGTATTACCACAGAACAGTAAAATGTCCCTCACTTTCAACACACTTATCCCTGTTGTCCTTTGCACTTTCTAAAAACAAGGCTGGAAATCCTCTTTCATATTTTTAGTTGCATTATCATAGCTATCTCAATGTCCTGAAGAAAATCTTTACCTTTTATGATTATCTCTACTTTGAGGATGCCCCAGACATTACATAGTTCCATGCCGAAAGTATAAGGTGGAGGAGGTTATGACTCTGCTTTCTCATTGGATGTTATGTGGCAGCAGCATTCACTCATTTAAAAAAATCATACCTTGTAAAGATGTCCTTAATGAGGACTTCTGGAACTGCTTCAGAAATGACAAGAATACAAGGATAAATCTATTCAAAGTGAGGGTAATTATTTTGAGGAAAATTAATAGCAATGACTTTTACTATAATAATTTTTAAATTGGTAAATATTCATTGTGTACTTTGGTCTTACCTCATTGTGTGGTACAAGACCCCATTGCTAGAGTTAGGTCGTGTTAGTAATCTTAAGACTGCACACTGGAACTTATGCTGAGCTGGTGAACATACCAGTGGATATAACCTAATGGCCCCTATCAGTTGGTTTGTCTACAATAGAGCTAGTAGAAGAGCAGTAGTTGCCCTATTCATCACACTTCCTTTCTCACCAGCATCACCTGTGGCTAGTTGCAGGTGTCTTCAGTCACAAATCCACCTCAACAAGAAGCTTCTTATAGCATCTCAGCCCATGATGTTACCTCAATGTTATGCTGTTCCTGGTGTTATTGGCTCAGGGTGGGACAGAGCTTGGAAGTAGTGGTGGCCATATGTAAGGCACAAAAGCCTGGGGCTCATCTGTTTATGGTGTTTTTAAAAGTTGGGCAGAATCCCACAGCATCTGATCATCGGCCAGTAAATGGGCATAAGGCTTCTGAGCCTATGGAAACCCCAGGGAGATTCTTGTGGGAAAGGACTAGTCTTTCAAGTACTCTGCTAGTTCATTTTGAACAATATATCATCTGTGAATCTGGGACAGTCTTGGCCTTGGGTCTCTGTCTAATGCTGAAACAGGAAAAAAATACCGATGTCAGATTACCAGTAAATCCAGACTAAGATGCTACTATAGCTGAAATATGGGAAGTGACTGTGCGATCAGAGAAATAATCAGTCATTTTTGAATTTCTGGAAAGTAGCCACAAACAAGGACAGATTACAAGGATGGAATAACCTTTCAATGTCGAGATGATATTATAGGACAAGGGACACCAAGAGCATTCAGGAAGCTATGACTTCATCTAAAAGGTAAATGGACCAGATAAAATCAGTATGGGAGAATGCCCAGAGAGAGAATTTTATGTAGTTCATTCATAGAACCTCAAACTAGCTTAAAAAAAATCAGAATGTAGAAATGACAAAGGGAAGAAAGCAATTTTTGAACAGTAATCTTTGAAATTACTATACATGTGGGAACATAAAAACGTGGTTGAAAGACTGGTGTTTGTGGCTCAGCGTTAGATCACTTACGTGGAAGGCAGAAGGCTCTGAGTCAATCCCCTGAGCTACATAGATAAATAAATAAACATGATTAAAGATTATCAGAGGCAAAATCAATCAAACAGAATGAAGAATGAGTGACCTTGATTACAGGCTATTTTAAAATACCTAAAGGACAATAAAGAAAAAGAATGAAGAAAGCTTGTGGGAACCTTGGAAAAGGATTAAATTGCAAACATTCTGGTTAGTCTGGTACATGAGAATCTTGAGAATGCCAAAGGGGTAGAAGGGAATAATAACAGAAAACTTCCCAGGGCTAGTGAAGTTTGAAAGTATCCAGTAAAGTCAAGTTCTGAGGTCACCAGGAAGGTTATAACTGACCAAGTCTACTTCAAACTATTTTATGCTTAAGTTTCTAAGGTGAAAATTAAAGAGATTATCAAGGTTGCAAGAGACAAATAATACATAGAGGTGTGAGGACTCATCTGACAACAGACTTTCAGTAGAAACATTACAAGCCAGGAGAGAGTGTCATGATATTCTCACTGCACTTAGTTTTCACATCACTGGGGAAAAATACCTGATACCCATAATGTAAGGGAGAAGTAATTTACTTTGGGTCATGATTTCAGCCTGTGGTTGGCTGGATCCATGCAGAAACAGAACTGAAGAGGGGCATAGAGGAGGAAAAGGTTCTCAACTTATGGCAACCAGGAAATAGAAAGACAGAAGAGGAGGCAGAGACAAAAACACATTTTTCTGGATCAAGTCCCCAGTGACCCACCTCAGTCACATCCTAAGAAGACATTCAGCTATGGAATTCATCAATAGATTAATCCACTGATGTTCTTATCACCCCCATGATAAAATCATCTTCCAAATAGGCATATGGGGAAGCTGTTATATATAAACCATGACAGTAGTAAAGAAAAAAGAAAAACCTTTTACATAAGAAATTGTTTCCTAGGTGAGTGGGAAGAGCCAAATATGTTTAAATTGATTTAAATATTACACATTATGAACATATATTGAATCATCGAATGATTTCCTGTGTATATGTATAATTTGAATTAGTTATTTAAAATTAATTTAAAAATCATTGGAAATCCATAAAAATAAATCTTCATCTTTAAAATGTAAGCAAAATGAATTAATCACTTTGTAGGCTAAGAAAAAGAATATTTATATAAATACATCAAACAGGAATAATCACAATGACAACAAAGAAATACATAGGATTTTAAGAGATTGCTATAAATAATATGTGCTAAAATTGGATAGCAAAGAAAATGAACAAATTCATAGGATGATTGCATGATTAATGTTGTTTTGAATGATGAAGAAATTGGGAAATCAAAATATTCCAAGGAGCAGTAGATATAGCTCATTGGTCTAGCTGATTGGATTAAGTACTTGCCTAGCAGGTACAAGGTTCTAGATTTGACCACTGTCACTGCTGCCCCAAAGTTCTTCATCAAAAAGAACTCAAGAAATAGTGACTTTTGAAATTCTACCATGATTTTAAAGAATAATTAAAGTGAAACTTATATGAAAATACAAAGTACTGTGAAAAGCCAAAGCAATCTTAAGCAAAAAGAAAAATTAGAGGTGTTGTATTAGCTAACTTAAAGACAACAACGTGTTAAATTACAACATGATAGTAATCAAAGCAGCATTCTCATAAGTAAACAAAAATCAGTAAAAGAGTATAGAAATAAATCTACATATTTGTTTAATTATATTTGATGAAGTGCCAAGAAAACACAAATTTTCTAATAAATGATACTAGGAAGACTAATATTTACTTCAAAAAGAATAAAATTAAAACCTTATCTCACAACACCCACCAAAATCATTGAAGATTTCAAGCTATAAAACTCATAAAAGAAAACAGAGGGAAATCTCCATGACATTATGCAATGAGTTTTTGCATATAAACCCAAAAGCACAAGCAACAAAAGTAAAAATAGATAAATGGAAAAACATCAAATCAAAAAGTTTTGTACAATCAATGGAACAATAGAAAGAAAAGGCATTCTATGACAGTATTTTCTAACTATACCTCTGATACAGAAGTAATTCCACTATGTAAGATAACCAAAAAACCCAATAGTAAGAAAATAAACTACTTAATTTAAAACAAGCAATATACATGACCAAGCATTTGCCAAAAATGACATATGACCAGCAAGTATGTAAAAAATTGCTCACATGGTTACTTATCAAAGAAATCCTAGCTTAATTCACAACAAGAGGTCAATTCACAATAGTTGGAGTACTTAACAACAAAAAAGATGAAAAATAAAAAATAATTTAAAAAGATGAAAAATAAGAAATGTCAAGATCTGAGAGAAAGATAACCTCTCATACACTATTGATGAGAATTCAAATTAGTACAGGCATTATGAAAACCAGTATGGGTATTTCTAGAAATAGAACTAAAGTGAAACATATTAATTCCACTACTGTGTATATATCCAATGACATGGTGTCAAAGAGGTATTTATATTCCTGTTTATTTTAGCCATATTCAACCACAGCTAAGGTATAGAATTAACATAGATGTCCATAAAATATGACTAGATAAAGAAAAAAAATATATATATACATACAATTGAATAGTATTAACCCATAGAGAGAAGGAAATCCTGTGCTTGACTACAGCACTGGTAAAAAAACATTGATGAAGGTACCATTTTCAGTGAAATAAGCAGGGCTCAAAAAGATAAATGCTACTTGATCTCATTTAAATGTGGAATTTTAAAAATGTTGAGCTCAAAGAAGTAGAAGAATGCTTGTCAAAGTCACAGGCTGGGAAGTTGTGCTGACCTCAGATGTACAGGTCAGTGATACAAAACTCAATTTAAAAAGCAGGAGTATGTTGAGATCTGTTTACAATGTGATGACTATAGTTAGTAATGTACTGCATTTTTAAATTGCTGAGTGATTATTATATGTTAAACATATGTAAGATAATTCATATATTCATGTTTGATTTAGTCATTTCACAATACATACATATTTCAAAACATCATGCTTACATGACAAATATTGAAGTATTTTATTTTTCAATTATGAAAAAAATTCAACCTGCCTTAAAAATGCTTCAGGGATTGTGAAAAAGTAGCCAAGTAGAGCTTTGATATTTTAAAATTTGGTATCTGTAAAATATTTTGATAACAGCTCAGCTATCCAAAAATAGGACTAATACACTCACCATTTTATAATCCAGTTGAGAATTCAGAAAAAAAAAATCAACCTTTTTATCTTCCAAAGAAGATGTCAAGAAAAAAAAATGATTGGATTAAGTCTTAAATGCTTTTTAAAGGAAGGCTGATTTTTACTTTTTCAGTCAGTTTACTTTTACATTTAACACACAATTCTAACAAAGTTAGCATCTAATTTCCTAGGTAGAAAATATTAGAAACAGAAAATAAGTAAAAGCAGTAGTATAAAGGGAGGAACGGGAGCCTATTATGAGCATACCACAGGTGGGACAATGTGAAGAAATATTCACCTTGACCCTAACTAGTAGGAAAATAATTGGAAATTCTAAAAAGCACCTCACCTACAAAGTCAAAATTGATTTAAAACACTTTGACATAGAGGAAATCTGCTAGAAAAACCTCAAAGGCCTTGAATTTACATATAAAATGATTCAAAGAACAACAATAAATGATACATTAGGGGAAAAATAAAATTTAGTCAAACTGAGGGAAATGTTAAAGTCATCTGGGTCAGTAGGTCAAAGAACATTACATTACAGACCAATAATACTTCTCCTAGAAATTTAAATGTGCTTCAGTTTTAGGACATTATTTTTAGGACTAATTTACATTAGTTTATGACAAATATATTTAAGTCATTTCAGTAGAAACCTAAATGCATTTGATAAATTTAATGCCAGCTACAAATGGTAGTGTGTGATTGTGTATTTGTGTATATGAAGAATGCACAGTCAAACTTTAAAAATAAGGATATATCTTTAACATGATAAATAATGTGGATTTTAAAATGAAAGATATCACCCAAGTGACCATGAAATTATTAAGAAATTAATTAACATGCAAAGGTTTGTTGCCAATAATATTGCAAATAAATTCATAAAATGAAAAAATAAAGGGAACATATATAATAAACTAAAGGTGAATGCCTCATTATTCCATTAGATTTACAGATAAGCATTTGGAGCCATAGAGACTTGTAATCTCAAGACACATTCCTGTATAGATCTCACATCATCCATTTTACAAATTCTCCAGAGTAATTGTTTGCAAGCTTTCATCATATAGAAGTAAAGACTTCTTAAACACAAAACACTGGGCCTATTCCTTAGAGTTTCTGATGTAATAGGTCTGGGATAGAGGCCAAGATTGTGCAGTTTAATAAGTTTTCAGGTGGTGCTCATCAGCAAATATGGAGACAATCCCTGGAGAACCATTAGTATAGTTTCGCAGCCCTAATGCTCAAGTCTAATAAAATATTATCTTCATTATTAACTTCTGCTCTACCCCACACCTGTCTCAGCTCATGCAGGATATACCACACACTCAGTGCCATGGAAATCCCTGTTTCCTGGGAGCTCTCTGTCTCTCTCAGTGACTTTTTCTGGGAAATCCTAGGGGGATGTTCCAGTCCGGGAATTTCTAGTTTCTGTCTGTAAGGCTTTACAAGATGGCTTGCCTTGGGGATTCTGGAAGCTTAAATTTTCCAAGACAATGGGGACTGAGTTCTCAAACCATCTCATTCAAGCAATGATTCTATCATAATGGTCTTTAAACAAATATGCAATTTTAGGGCAGAGAAACTTTCTGCCACTTCTATCTCCCAGATAACTATAACTATACTCCCAGGTAACTATAATCAAAGACAAATTCGTTTTCTCCAATTATCCCATCATTCTCCTGGAGATTAAAGTAGTTCCATTATCTTTCTTCAAAATAGACTCCCAGTGATCCTTAAGATGGTTGCCTAATTGTTGCTTTCTCATAACAGTGTTTAATTTCAAAGGTAGAAATTTCTCCCTGAACGTTATCTTAATGCTTCAAGAACTCCCAGAAGCTTTGAGTCTCTGAATTACATGGCAGGAGTAATGAAATGTATGGGAAGAGGTTCTATTTCAAGAGAGAGAATGTATTCTTTGTTGACATTGCTAGTAAATAATCAAATAGTTTGAAGAATGGAAGTGGCTTTTACAATTTGGGAGGTACAAAAGTTCACTATGTGGACCAGGGATTTAGCTCAGTGGTTCCACTGCTTGGCTCTCAAGTGCAAGGTCCTGAGTTTGATCCCCAGTACCAAACGAAAAAAAAAAGTTTCCTGTGAACTTCTGGGGGAGATACTGTGGTGGGACTAGGAACACTTCATTAGTGTGAGGTTGAGGGAAGGGTGAGTGGTGTGGAATTGCAAGCGTCAAGTTGAGACAAAAGTCTAAATATTTGGAGTAACACCCAAAGAAAAGTATGAGCCTATGCATTGAGTTGCATAAAATGTGTTACAGGTGCTATACTGTACTGATTAGAGAACAGTGTAATAAATGGTGTATATGTTAAGAAAAGATGTGAAATTACTTTAATATTTTCTGTTTTCATTTGACAGACTCTGGAAATGTGGAACCACAACACACCACAATCACTGTGTTTATGTGTATTTATGTATTCATATAATATTCTGGAAAAATGTTTATCCTCCTTATGCTAGATACTACAGGGATAGTTTCTGAATCAAAAGCAATTTATCAAACATTTTAATTCATTAATTTTATTGATATATTTTAGGCTTACATTATGACATTATCATTGGGAATTTGTACCTTTGCACAATATATCTTGTTTGTTATTTTTTCCCCATTCCCCTGTGCTCTCTTCAACCTCTCCACCCCTCTCTATTTGAAGACTTTGCTTCCACTTTTTCCTTTTTTCATATTTTTCCTTTCCCTTCTTTCCTTTTCCCTATCCCTCCTGACATTCCCTTCCCCTTCCCCTTTGGACCTTTTTTTCCTGTTTCACATTATCTATTATACAGTTTGATCTTCATTTACTCTTTCAGTTTCTTACACCAGAGAAACTATTTGGTATTTACATGTGTGTCCTGTTTATTTCACTTAAGATTATGGCATCAATGTGCATCGATTTATCTATAACTGTCTCCAGTTCCTCTTTCTTTATGGCATAAAATTACTCCATTTTATAAAAACAAACAAACACCAAAAAAAAAATCTTTATCCAGTCACCAGTTTATGGGCAATGGGCGTTTTTCCAGGTGTGTTGCCATTGGTCTTCCAGAAACTTCACATAAATCTAATGAAAGATAAAAAGCAAACACTACCATTGCAATAAAGAAAATACCATTACCAAAAAACCCCATTTTTTTAGTTTTTTGAAATTTATTAAAATTGACATGTTTAATCTTTTACCAATGGGCAGCTCCTTGCAATGAAGACACTGCTTTTAGCCCTATTTCCAGATTCCACAACTTTTAAAATGAAGTTATTAACAGATTTAGTACAGAGGGAATGTGACTCCATGTAAAATGCCTGCATACAAAAAAAAATCAAAACTAGCTGCCATCCTCATATACAATGGGGAGAAATTAAATATTTTTCTCCAAGATTTGGAAGATGAAAAAGATGGCTACTTGCACCATTTCTATTCAACATAATATTGGAATTCCTGCCCATAACAATTAGGAAAAAGAATGAAATAAAAGGCACTCAAGTTCCACAGGAGTGAGTCAAATTGTATCTGATTGCAGATGTCATCATCATACATAGAAAATTCTACATACTACCCTAAGAATTGTCAGAACTAATAAAGGGCCATAAATTTGCAAAATACAAAATGAACATACAAAAATCAGTAGCAGTTCTGTACTCTAATAGAAAGGATCTGGAAAAAGAAATGAAGAAATCAGGAGCTGGGATTTAACTCAGTGGTTCTGCCACCTGCCTCGAGAGCACAAGGAACCGATTTCGATCCCTGGTACCAAAAAGAAAAAAAGAAATGAAGAAATCATTTATTTATGCTGGAACTATAACAGTAAAACACATCAACAGATGAATGGAAAAAGAAATTTTGGTATTTATACATTGTGGAGTACTACTCTCATATAAGTAAGGATGGTAGAGGGTGTTTTAATCTCTTCAAAAATCATATTACCTGGAAATAATAATTTGACTTTATCCTTTCCTTTTTGTATCATTTTTGCTGTTTCTCTTGCCTAATTACTTTGGCTAAAATTTTAAAAAGTATTATATTGAGCAGGTGTGGGGACAATGGACAAGTTTGTGTCATTCCTAGTGTTTTAGCCATCTTCTTTTCACTGAGACACAATACCCCATGTTATAGTTTATATCTAGTTGTCTCTCCACCTATACAGTCACAGGTGGGTGTTTTTGGAGGGGGCTGGATCTAAGGTGTGGGTTGCTGGGATTAACAGTGTCCCATCTTGGTTGGATGGCACCACCAAAAAAGTGGGTAGCCTGGATGCAATGTAAAAGGACAGAAAGAAGCCATCTCTCGCTGCTTGCTCCTCTGCTGACTTCTATCTACTCTTCCATGGACTATTTTTCCTCTGTGATGCCCCTCTGCAATGCCACCCTTGTTTGGAGACAGCCACCTGTGGACTGGAACCTCTATAAACTGTGAGCCCAAATAATCCTTTTCTATTTTAACTATGGGTAGGGGTATTTTACTTCAGCAACAAGAAAAGTAATTAAGACACCCAACAGCCATTACTTGAATTAGGAAAGATTTATTTTTGGATTATGCTTTAGTCCATAGAAAGCTGGCTCCAAGGCAGTATAGAATAGCAGAGGCTTACAGTGGAGGAGAGCTGGTCCAGCATCAAGGCTGGGAAGCAGAGAACAAAGGACCAACACAGAGAGGAAGATAAACCCTTCCAGGCCACACACTCAGTGACCACAGCCCATCTCCTAAGAGCAAGTCAGGTATAATAAGCCCCATAGTCAAATCACCTTTCAAAAGCCCCACTTTTAAGCAAATAAGGCTTTGGTGAGAACATCTAAATGTAGACATAACACCAAATTTTATTTTTCTAGATGTGGTACTTCCATGCACCAATTCGCCATGAGGAATGTAATCATTATGCAATGAAAATATGTACCAATAAAATACAATTAAAAATATATTTCATCTTTGGTCAATTTTCTTACAATTACACCTATTTCTAAGTTCATGCTTAATGGACCTAACACATGAAGTACAAATATGGTGTCCTCAAAAATTATCTTCTTATTGACCTTAAATGTTCTCACTATATCGATGTACTAAATACTCGAGGTGATGTATGTGTCTATGACCCGGATTTGATAATACTACTAAGTATATGTGTATCAAAACATTGCTTCCTACCACATATGTATATGCAATATTATGTACCTATTAAAGTATCATTGAAAAAGTATTCCTTTGAATGTTAATGTTTTTCATTTGCATTTTAATTTATTCTTGTCTTCTTTTTAAAAATGAATTGAAAAAACACAAAAGTCATGGCAAATTGCTTAGCATGTGAGGATTGTGCTTGCTCTGTTTAGATGTCTTCATTTAATCCTGGAAATATTTCTTTGAGAAATTTTCTTTTACCACATTTTGCAAAAGAAGAAATCCACATTAAGATAAAGCATAACTGACATAGAGTTCACCATTCGAACATGGCAACCCTACACTTTGTAAAAACAGTGACTAGACCTTCAAAGTGTAAACTACTCCTTGAGGAGAACTTGATCATTGCATGCATAGTCCTGTCATGCTTAGGGTAACTCTAACATGTCACTACATTCCCTATGATCTTCAATTTTTTCCTTACAATCCACTTTCAGTCCTTTTGCCTTCCTCCTTCCTGTCTGCCCTCCTTTTACTCCATCCTCCTTTATTTCCTCATTTCTTTCTTCCTTCTTTCCATCCTTGCATTCTTCTCCTTTAGCTTCCTTCCTTCTCTCTCTCCTTTCTTCCAAGTTTTTGATGGCTTTATCAGTAATGGTAACCTTTTCCTTTACTTTTATGGCTAAATAGTATTCTACTACATGCATGAACACACTGCTTTATTTATTTGTTCATTGATAGACATTTAGATAGTTACCATATTTTGACTACTGTAAATACTGTTGCCATGAATTTTCATGTACATTTGTTCTTTGAGGACTTACTCGAAAAGCAAGAAAATCTACCAAGTAGTAAAACTGCTGGATCACATGATAGCTGCATATTTAACTATTTTTTTGAAACTGCCAGTGTTTTCATAATGGCTAACATTTTATATTCACTAAACTGTGTTAGCTTATGGGCCGGAATTTAGCTCAGTGGTTCCGAAGCCTGCCTCAAAAGTTCAAGGTCCTGAGTTCAATCCCCGGTACCAAAAAAAACCAAACCAAACAACAACTGTGTTAGCTTATAGCATTCATGCTAATGCTTGTCATTTTTCCTGTTTTGAAAATTATAGCCTCTTTTTTATGTAAAGTGGCATAACATTGTATTTTACTTTCATTCTCTTTACTGTTTATAAAGATTATTTTTGGTATATTTGTACACAGCATACTTTGATAATTTTCACCCCATATTACACTTCTGTTATGCTGTACCACTAGTTTCATGTATCGAGTATTTCAATACATATTTTGTTTGTTTCCACTTCAATCTACATTTTGTCATCTTTTTCAGATTTTACACAGTAAGGACAACATTCAGTATTTGTCATACTGAGTATGGCTTACTCTGCTCAGGTTGACAGTCTCCAGATCCATCCATTGTCTTCCAAATTACAGAACTTTATACTTACCTGTGGTGGCATCATCAAGTTTATCATTGTAATTTTGATTTTCATTCCCTTATGACTAATCCTGTAATGTTCTTTCTGCCAATTCTGGGGAGAAAAACCTTGCCTAGCTTTTGTGTTTTGGGATCATGTAGTGTGAACTTTTAAGGGGAACTTAGGGAGACCCTATCTCAAATTAAAGAATAAACTAAGGTCAGGGAATATAGCTCTCTGTTGATTCCAAATGCATGAGCAATGAATGCAAAATAAATACATTGAGCTTCCTCAAAATTAAAATCTTTTGTGCATCAAAAGGCAGATCAATGTTCTGGATATTGACTATAGAACTGGTGGTGTGAGTCAGCATTGGAAGGCTGAATAAACTGGAAGCAAATATTCAAAAGCAGTGACAGAGATTCTTCATTCTTTCCACTTTTATTTTGTCCAGGGTACAAGTCTATTGGTTGTTGCCAGTCACATTCAGTATGAGGCTTATCCCTCAGGTTCCTAGTCTTCAGAGGCCTATAATATTGATTATGCACAAAGCAGGCTGTAAAAAGTTATCTTCATAATTGTCTTATTTTGAGAAGTGAGTCTGGCCAAGCCTACATGCCTAGGTCAGAGTAACTCTCACCAAAATTCCATTCCCACAACTAAAACCTCCTGACTAAAATGACAATATTCTAATGACAACCATATATTTTGTGTATTCTGTTCCTAATTTGAGAATTCTTTGTCTTGTCCTTTAAGAGCCTTGTTTACATTAATTTACCATGGGAACCCCTGTAACATGTCTTTAACCCAATTGATTGCCAATCAAATTCAGTGCCTGGGACTGTCCAGTGCCTTTGTTGGTTGCACCAGCATTGGTCATCCTGGCACTTCAGTTTATCTCCAAGTTCTGTCTCTTAGTGTATTTTTTGTAATCAGGCTTGTGTTGCAGACTGAGCAAGTGGGGACTAAAAACTTAATGCAGAAGTCTCTAGCAATAGTCTACATATCAATCATCACAATTACATCCAGAACATTCATAATCTGCTAGGAAATTCTTACTCAGGTAAAATTGATATAATATAATTGGGAATTAAAATTTATCCCCTCTCAACTTGACAACCCCATTCACCTCATAAACCATACTTAATCTTCAAATCAAATAGCTAGTTCATAATTATACCTAACAACATACAACTATCCTGCTTCCAAAAGAAAATGCACTAATTCCTTTCCTACAATAGAAGACAAGCATTGTCTTTCAACGATGTTTATGCTCTATTATGTTATAAAGAAAGCAAACAAATATCTATTTAATGTATGTATATATACCTAAGCATATCAACAATATAGGACAGAAATATTCACAAAAACTACAATCCTCATGTCAGTAATTGGTGATGTTATTATCACAGGGATTTGTAACTACCTACTTACTATTCCCAGTCTGTGTTCTCCTGGCCCTTAGGAAGCACCTCACTGGGCCTTGGTACTTTACCTTGTAGGATGACCATATTTTCATTCAGGAAATTTCTGGACCACTTGTAATCCTGCCTGGATTGGGTTGCTGTAGTTTCCCATTGACCTTATTAATAAGGCATAGTAATGCTAGAAGATACTCAGAGGGAACATCTGCATCCTAAATATAGTCGTTCTTTTCTCAATTGTTGAATAGTAACCAACTTTCCACTTCCTATTAGTAGTCTGAATCAATCACCCACACCAACACTATAACTCTCTTTTTAGTTGTAGACTCAGAGGCAGAAGGAGGCAAAAATGACCAGGAGAAGGCTTAGCTAGTGGTTCTACCTCCTGGTATAAGTCTTCCCTGAGAGAGAAATAAGATATCTAGGTCAGGAGAGCACAGTGTCATGGAAAAACGAATAAAAAACTTTGATAATAGGTCACTGATAAGTGGTACCATCCCATTCTACCCCTTCATTCTTGGTCCTATGAATCATGGATATGGAAGAAGGAAAAGCATATATCAGGGACTGATTCAGAACATATTACGGCCTTCTTGAGAAACTTAATTTAGATGTACATGACCTTGCACTTAGCTGGCACTGTAAATGCATCTTTAAAATGTTATTTCCACTTTATATTAAGCCAGCTGCTTCTGCATGTTGGAGAATATGGTAAGATAAGTGAGCCCATTGCCATAATTATAGAGTATACTTATAAAGAAATATGGCTATACAGTGCATTCATTGATTATAAATGCTGCTCCATAGAATACCATGAGTGTAGTAAAGGCATTTTTAATCCCAAAGATAGTAGCTTTGCCAGAAGCATTATATTCAGGGAAGACATATCCATACTCAGAATAACTGTCTATTTCTGTAAGGACAAAGTGCTGCCTTGTCTATCATGGATGTGGTCCAACATAATCAACCTGCCACCAGCTTGCAGGTTGGTCACTGTCAGGAGAAATTCATAATTTTGTGGAAAAATCATTTGATTAGGCCTAGCTCTGCTGCTTACAGGCCAGATATGGCATTTTGAGACATATCTCCATTTTGTCCTCTGGTCAATGCTAAAACCTCAATGGGCTGGTCTTTCCTACCCAGAGTACCACTGATCAGGACCAAAGCTCAGCTTCTTCTCTAAGTCTCATTTTCTCTATCTTTTAAGTTAATTAAGCTGTGCCATCATGGCTCACAGGAGACTAGGACTTGCTGCAGAAGTTCTAGTAATGCCCACTTTCCTTGTACTCTATAGGACACCCCAGGGAGTGCAGCTATACTGGGCACTCAATTTTGGTCTCTGCTGCTGTCAAAATGAACATTCAGCACTGGCTGTTGCCAGGTCAGCCTTGGTGAGTGAAAGTCCATGTTGCTGAGTCCATCTGTGATACCATGATCACTTTGCCATGAATTCACTGGGCAGTGATGCTTACTGAAGAAAAATGTCAACTACTATCCACAGAATGGGTCATTCTCTCCTCTTTATTATTACATTTTTTGTCTGAGGTCATTTTTTGCTAAGCATTTACATAAGACACAAATACCTTCATCACCTTTTCCTGGTAGTGCCTGCATAATAGACAAAACCATCTGTAAACAAGTCCTAGTCTTCTCTTCCTTTGTCAATAGATCATAGGATACACGTCATGATGGAGTAGGTACATTCTACAGGACAGAGGCAGTAGAACCAGGGTCAGAATCATGGGCTTTTTGGCTACTTCTCCACATCACTTACTTTTATCTTCTGGTTCTGCCAGCGATGAATCAGGTATACACCACATCCATTTGATAACTACTGCTGTGCCTGTTAAACATTAAGACTTGATGGATTAGATATCACCTAGTTCATGATCGATAGCTCAAGTAACATTGTAGCCTTGTGTCCCAAGCCTAAGAGTTCAGTTTCTTAAGGCTAAGTATCAGGCTAGGAGCTGTTTCTCAAAAGGAGAGTTGTTTTCTGCAGATGATAGCTGAAAAATCTTTCTCCAAAATCTTTTTTTTTGTACTGGGGATCAAACTCAGGACCTTGCTCTTGGGAGGAAGGCACAGTGCCACTGAGATAAGTCCACGGCCCTGCTTCAACATCTTTAGGGCCTCTGCTGCAGCTCCTCTATGAGCGCCTTCCACAGGCTCCAAATAGCATCCTTATCTCCTAATGACAACTCTTGAATGCTTGGATATGTCTGGATACTTTAGCCCCAGGAGCAACACCACCTGCATGGCACCCTGGAGCTGTTGCAGAACTTCTTTTGTTCTGGAGCTCACAAAGATTGTTTATCAACAATTCAAAAGACAACAAATGAGGTTATGGGAAAAATAAACTTTTCTCTACTGTTGATGGAATGAATGTAAACTAGTACAAATACTGTGGGAATCACTATGTAGATTCTTCAAAAAAGAAAAATAGATATTCCATTTGACTCAGCTCTATTCCTTCTGGGTATCTTCAAAAGAGTTAAAGAATAGCATTACAATGATACCTGCATATATTCAGGTTTATAGCAGAGCAACTCATAACAGCTAAATCTTGGAATTAGCCTACATGCATGTCAGCAGATGAATGGATACAGAATATGTGGTATTTACACACAATGGAATACTGCTCAGGAATACAAAAAGGATAAATTTGTATCATTTGTCCAAATGCAGATGCACCATGATACCACAAAGCTAAGAGAAATAAATCAGGCACAGAAAGTTAAATATGGCAAGGTTTCTCCCATATAGGAAATTCAAAGTACTATTAATTTAGAAAGCAAAGTGAAACATAGATGATAAGAAACAGGGAGGTAGAACTTATGCTGATAGGGAGGGGATCTAGCGATGGAAGGAGAGGGGATGGAAGTGAGAGGAAGTATAAAGACTTAAGATGCAATACGTATATGTCCTATGTCCCTATGTTTGGTGTATTCATTATTTATCACAATATGTACAAATAAAATATGTGTAAGAAGCTATTGATGGCTTGGTATTTGTAGTATAAGGTACCAATATAAGTGTGTGGGATGGCAGGTGAGACTGAAGACTGATGTCCAAAATCAGTGGCAAAATCTTGAGCTCTTCCAAAATGGGAGCACTTCCTTTTTTTTTCTTTTTATTTTATCCAGGCTCCAAAGTGATTTGATAGTGCCACCAACATCAGGGCTAGGTCTTTCCACTTCAGGTCTCTGACTTATACATCAATTAACTAAAGTCACACCCAGAACTTTAGTAATGTGTGAGAAGATTCTCACTCAGGTCAAGGCGACATATTGCAATTAATGATCACAATATGGAATCAACCCGTGTCTGATATCAGATGACCAGATTAAAAAAAGTGATACATTTATACAATGTAATACAAATCAGCCTTTAAAAAGAAGGAAATCCTGGCATTATCTTTCATGTGGATAAACTGGGAACACCAAGGAAATAATCAGGTACAGATAAAAAATACTGCATTAAATTACTTAAGTGTAGATATTTAAAAGTTCAACTCAAAACAAAATGGTGACCACCACCAGTGGTGGGCTGTGAAATCAGGTGGATATTGGTGAAAATATATAAATTTAGTAAGATAAGATGAACAAATAGATGATATGTCTTTATATCATAATGAGTATTGTTAAAAATAAATTGTATACCTGAAAACAACAGAATGGCATCATAAAGTAAGGGGCCCATATGTTCAAAACACACATTTATAAAAGGCAAATATGTCCTACATATATACTGTTCAGAAAGAAAAAGACACACTACATAATGACAAAACATAAGATGTATTAAAGATATTTTCCCCTAGGAGATCCACTAATTGTCATAAAGCACACGAGGTGTTTAGTCCTAGGTGAATGTCAATAAAAAGTACAGTCATAAACATGAATATACAACCCCAAGAAAAAATAAACTTATATCACTTATAAGAAAATTGACAGATCTAGACACCATCATGTTGAGCAATATGAGTCAGACTCAGAAAGACAAATATCACATGATTTCCATAATACATAGATTCTAATAAATGACAATAAATTGAAATGGAGACTACAAGATAAGAAATGTATAAAATGTAGAAGATTTGATATGAACAAAATCTTTATGTTTTAATATACATTGGACAAAATATTTAATATACATTGAATCCCCCTCCCCAAATGTGACTCTAGGGCAGAGGACAGGACACAGGGAATGATGAAGAGTGTGGAAATGGTCAAAGTGTGTTATTTGTAGGTATGAGTCTGCCAAAAGGAAACACTAATAAGCAACAGTATATAAAGTACTATGATATAATATTCTACATGAAAGACAACACTATAATTGCTTTTTGTTTTATGGAAAAAAGTAAAAATTTCAATACAAAATTAGAAGAGAATAACAATAGTTATTACTCTGTGTTTCATAATCTTGAAAGTAGTTAGTGAACAAAATATATATAGAAAAAGATTCTCTCTTATAAAGAGGAAACAAAAAATAATGTCACAAAACATTGTTTTCAATAAGCTAAGAGAAACTAGTAGCATGAA
>NW_004624876.1:1362143-1372623 GCF_000247695.1 Heterocephalus glaber
ATATATATATATATATATATATATATACACATATGCATACATATATTGTGTCTCATATAAAAGAAACCATGCGGTACTTGAACTTGTGTGTCTGACTCATTTCACTTACTTTTATGTTCTTAGTTATATCAATTTACCTATGAATGTCTCGAGCTTATCTTTCTTTATGGCAGAGTAGTATGTAGCATTCCATTGTGTATAAATACCACATTTCCTTTATCAATCCGTCTGTTGTTGATGAACATATATGCTCTTTCCCAGATCTAATTATTATAAATTATGCTGCTTAAAACATGGAATGCATGTGTCCTGTACTATGAGGATTTTAACTCTTTTGGGCAGATACCTAGAAGAGGGATAGCTTTATCAAATGGAATTTCTTGTTTTAGTTTTTGAAGAATCTGTAATCGGTTCTTAAAAGGGAAAATTAACATTATTACCTTGAATATTACAACCTGACATAATGTAGTGAATGAAAAGAATGCCACCTCTGTGTAGAAATATGTGATTTTAGGAAACAGAAGTATACAATTGCAATATGATCCAGAAGTCCCACTCCTAGGTAGATTTTAAGGATGGAAAACACATGCTCAAATAAAGAAATGTGCATATAAATCCATAGCTGCACTATTTACAATGGATAAATTTAGGGAATTATCTGAATCCCGACCAATGCATAAAAACACATGCAGTACGTGTACAGGTGTAGTAGAATATTGTTCAGCCATAAAAGAAAATAAAAAGTCAGAAATAAGGAAGGAGGAAATGAAAAATTCAAGAAAGGAAGGTGGGAAAGTAGAGGGGGAAAGGGAAAGAAGGAGGTAAAAAGGAAGAAAAGTGGAAGAAATAATGGAAGAGTGAAGCAATAAAAAAAGAGATAGAGGAGATGGGGTTGAATGAAGAAGGTCAAGAAAAAGTAGCTCTTAGTGTTGCTCTAGGAAGGATATCACTATACATAAAATGAGAAAAGTCCCTTCAAGGAGTAAATTTCATATTGAAAATCCAATCACTGTTTTTACAAAATGTAATACACCAATGCTCAAAAGGTGCACTCTGTTTCAGTTCAGTTAGCAGGGTAATGATCCCTTTTAATGTCGCTCTCCTCTTTTAAGAAAGGGGGTAAATTTGAGCAAATATTTCAAAGAGAGGCTTTCAGGATTAAATAAAACCATACATCTAAAATCAATAAGCAGAAACCTCTTATGATAAGCAATTTGACTTGATTATTGAGTTATTTTCATTACATTCTTTCCAAGTAACATAAAAACAAAATCAAATTAAGGGACATAACATTAACATTAAAGAGTATAATTTTTACATAATAATTGTGTGGTCATTGAGTACAATGTGATGTTTTGATAAACATATACATTTTGCAGAAATCAAATGAGGCTAATTAACATATACATCAACTAAATATTTTTATCATTTCATTTTAGTTAGAATATTTAAAATTATTAAGGAGATAACATTTGACAACATAATGTCAACACTGAATATTTTAGGCACTTTAAACATGAAATTAGAAATATCACAAATTCCTGTAAGTACGCAGATCAAAGATAAAATGTTAAGAGACATGTGAAGGGAAGAAAGAATTTTTAAAATTAATGAGAGAGTGGAGAAGGAAAATCAAATGCAAAACCAGATATACAAATGTCATTCTCAAGTATGCAAAAAATAGAAAAATGATTCACAGGTTTTGGGGAAGACAAAGAACCAGGTTACTATAATTCCAAATATTTGTTTTAGAGACCTATAAAATCCCCTTAAGTTTTAAAGTTATTGATCCATTAAGGACAAGAGGCTGCTCTGTTGAGGAGTCTTCCCAGTGCCCCCATTCACTTCTTTGCTCTATAGGCTATAGATGAAGGGGTTCACCATGGGGGTCACCACAGTGTGCATCACTGAGGTGATCATGCTTGCCTGAGAAGAATGGGTGAATGTAAAACTAAGGTATTCTGCAAGACTCGTCCCATAGTACAAGGAGAGCCTACACATATGAGACCCACAGGTGGAAAATGCCTTTGATTTGCTAGCAGAAGAGGACATTTTCATTGAAAGGGAGACAATCTGAGAATAAGAGAAAAGTTTTACCTTTTGAGGACGTTCTATATTCTAATATGCATTGCTTGTACTGATATATTTGTACATGTTCTTTTTTTTTTTCTTTGCAAAGATTTGCATTCTCCACATCTGCATCAACAATTTTCTTTGGCCTTTTGGTAGCAACCATGTGGCATTTTGGGTTTTATTTGCATTTCCCAAATGATTATTGATATCCATTGTTTTTCTTTTGCTTTTGGAATTTTTATGTCTTTTAAACCAGTGTCTACTGGGTCATTTTCCATTTTAAAAAATTATGTTATTTGGTTTATAGCAATCAAGTTATTGTTGTTCCATATATATTTTGGGCATTAACTCCTTATCCGATATATAGTTTTCCAAGACTATACATTCTTTAGGTTGTGACCTAGTCTATTGAATTATATTTTGTTGTGCTGAAACTTTACTTGGCTGAAATCACATTGATCTATTTAAACGTTTCTTGCCACTGCTTCAGAAGTCATATCCACAATTTCACTGTACATATTAATAACATGGAACCTTTACTTTGTGTTTTCTTCTAGTCATTTTATGCTTTCAATTCTTACATTAAATATTAATCTTTTTTTCATTTTATTTGAAATAATATGCAAGAATTGAATGTAGAAAATTAAGGAGCAACAACATGAAGATGTGTAATGAAATGAAATCAATTTTACAGCTGTGATTCCTAACCAGAACATCACTTGGTGAGGAACATTAAATGGATACACCTCAAAAATATAATGTTGAGTGAAATAAATTAAGACACAGGCTTAAATACCACACACTATCTCTCATTTGAGTGAGGCAAAGTACAAAGAGATCAATAGAGAATGAACAGAAGAAGACAAGGGGATGGATCTCTTGCAAATGGAAAGGACTCCAAGAGAACAAGGATGAGGGTTAAGGAGGTCTGGAAGAAGAAATATGTAGAATAACGATGTGCCATGTACAGGAACCTCATAACCTCAATGAATGTAAAAAAACATATGCTATAAACATGACATAAGATTAATAGTGTCAATAAGAATCAGAATGGGGAAAGGAGAAATAGAGGAAGGAAGGAGCAACACAGAAGGGGAAGGGGCTTTTTAAAAAAGGAAACAAGTTGGGCCGGGGATTTAGCTCAGTGATTCCGCCACCTGCCTTGAAAGCACAAGGTCCCAAGATCGATCCCCAGTGCTAAAAAAAAAAAAAAAAAGGAAGCAAGTTGCATTATGTATATGTACATGCTCCTAGGATGATTGTAAAATGCATGTACTCAAACATATACTAATAAGATATGACTGTAGCTCAGAGCAAAAGCAGATGTTATACCAATACATTTGCTCTAACTTTAGACAGTTGGAGGAAAAGTGAAGTGCAAGTATTGCATTGCAATAATTGAAAATATGATTCCACCATAAAGATATATTAACAAACTATATTTAAGATATGAGGCTGAGGAGATGTAGGACACAAAGTTAAAAAAACTATAATGGTATCAACTGTGATTTTTTTAATGTATAACTTTATTATTAAACACACACATATACAAAAATTAAAATTATTCAAAGAAAAACAATACAAGGGAAAAAAACTATAATAATATTCAAATATAGTAGAACTCAACCAAAACAAAACTGAGAAGTACTTAAACATTTTTCCATATAATTTAAAAAGTATCTCAAATATTAAGAAGACATCAGAGGATGTGATTTGTTTTAAAAAGATTTTCAAAACTAATATTGAACAAATAGTGGTATGGAAAAATATTCTGGTTAGCTAATGGACTCCGCATCAGCCAAATTTTTAAATTTAAATATCAATAGAGTCATATGGCATGTGATGGAAATATAATCAGAGAAATATGTTATTAGGCAATTCCATCCATGTGTATCACAAAATACCACACAGAGTGCCAACTTCTAGGTGCAAACTGAAAAGCTGTCCATCAATCATCTGTGATGGTCCCTTGATATTATCCAAATATGCAGTGAAACACGAGATACATGAGGCTATCACTGGCATAGCAGCACACTGTTTTACAGTAACCTCTTTTATATAAGTAGGATTATGCTCTAAAAGATAAAAAGCACAGCATGTTATGATAAGTACATAAAACTGTAAGTCATTTATCACACAAAGGTAAAAAACTATAATGGTGTCAACTGTTAATGACATTACAGTGAGTACATCCACGTGTTATTAACTATAATTTGGCCTGGGCTAATAGGGCAGTGCTGCCACCTAGTGCAAATGCTCAACATAACCATGGCAACTGCAGAGGTGGCTCTTCACTGAGAGTGACACCATCCACCTGCCACATTTTATATAATCTCTTGCCACTGGCCAGACTGCGGGTCTGTGTTTGGCACAGATGCTGGGCGAGGTTGTGGTTTCTTGGGGGAAGACCAAATCCCAGCTTCTGCTTCTTCCATCCTGTGTACAGTACAGGTTAACAAGCAGTAAGGAGCCCACATATAAACAGCAGCTATGTGTTTTTTTAAATTCTCCTTCATACAATTTAAAATAAAACATGTACACACTCTGTCTTTCATTCTACTGTATGTTATTTAGCCCTTCAAGATTTTATCAAGCCTGTATTACCATATAAATATATATATATATATATGATTTTGTAAGGGAAATAATGCAATATGTTTACAATGTTGATGGTTTTAGTGTATTTAATTCTCTAATAGAGAAAGCCAATCCTCATCTACATCATTAAGTTATTTCAAGAATTATGTGATGTTTGTCTTTATACAATGGGCATTTTTATCCTCAGTGAAATATGACACAATGTCATCTATGTTCATTGAAATGACACCACTGCTTTTTTTAAAAGCCTGAGTAGTGTTTCACTAATTATATGTCCCACATTTGCTTATCTTCTCATCTCATAATAAAGATTTCACTTAATTGCATTTCTTGCCTATTGTGGGTAATAGTGCCATGATAATGGGATATACACATGCTTAGACAAACATAGTTGAGACGTTTGGGAGTACACATGCACAGAAATTGCTGATTCACATGGTAGTTAAAATTTTAATCTTGAAGAAGTACTGTAATGTTTTGCTTAATAGTTACACCAATTTACACTCTCAGTAATTGTGTTCAAAATCTCTTTTCTTTAAATTCCCACCAACACCCATTATTATTCTTTTACCTTTTCTTGGATAATAGCCATTCTAACAGGTATAACATGATATTTCATTCTTAGGTTTTAAATTTATTACATTAATGCATTACATTGATGATTAATAAATTTCAATAATATCTCATATACTTTTGATCATTTGTGTACCTTCTATGAAATGTTTTTCAAGGGTTTTTCTTGTTTATAATCTAGTTATGTGTATTCTGTTAAGTTTTCTGTTTCTGATTATTTACCTCATTTCTTGTAGATGATTTAAAAATATGCTGTATATTCTGTAGTTGTCTCCCTGCTCTGAACAATTTTTCTTTCACTGTATGAATTTCTTTTCATAATTTATATAATTGCATATTAATATCACACAATGATAGGGTTTATTTGGTGATGTTCATACATATATTTACCATATGGTTTCATGCAGACTCACCTCTCTTTTTTCTTTTGTTATGTATGAGCTTATATTTGTATGCAAAGAATCATTCTGCTGAGGTTTTCAGCATTTTTGTTCTACTAGTCTTTTATATTTATGATTTATGTGCAACTTTTTAACTCATTTATAATTGATTTTTGTGTGTGGTGTGAGTCTAATTTCATTCTACTGCATGTGGATATCTACCATTTACTACATCAGCTACAGAAGATATTGGCTATTCTTCACTGTGTTTTCCTGATATCTTTGTAAAATATCAGTTCATTATGAATTTATCATAGCAGAAACCTCTTCCCAGCATTAGCAGGCCATAGTGGCACAAGCTTCTTGCTCCTCTATAATTTGGCTGTGTTACATTGGAAGTAGCAGAGCCTGGTTGAGATCAATCCCGGTCAAGGTCAACTGATTCCAGGTAAGTTCTACCCATCTGATTTAATGGTTTGTCCTCTTCAGCAAAGATATTCTAGTGCCCTCATTCTGCAGTCCTGCCTGATTGATACTTGTTATCAGCCGGTATCCCAAGGCCTGCCCAGCTACTCTCCTTCCCACATTTATAATGGCTAAACATTGGCTGTCCTGGGAGTTCTTTGTCTTTGCTGCCCAGGGCAGCTTAGATCAGCAAAAGACTCAGTTTCCCTCCTCTCAATCTGTGTGTTTCTTTTAATTCCTTTTGCTTATCTTGTGGATGTCATACTGGCTAGCAGGAGACCAAGATCACCCATTCCCCATAATTTGTGAATTTATTTCTTAGCTCTGTATTACTTCACTGCTTCTTCCTATGGTTTCATAACTAATATTTTACATTGTGCTCTTAGTATCTTTTCATACATTAAAATTTTAATTTTGATCCTATTAAATGTCTATTTTTTTGCTGTTGCTTATGTTTTTTGTGATGCATCTACCAGTTAGTATCATCGTTCCATCCAAGGTAATGAACATATTTTTCTGTTCTTATCTAAAACTTTTGTGGTTTTAGCTATTAATCTTTAAGCTCTTGGTGTGTTTTTTAGTAGATTCTGGTTATGGTTTGAGCTAGAGGTTAAATTTCTTGCGTTTATATTAAATATTTCACTGGAAAAAGTTCTTTTTAAAATTTATATTTAAATTTTCAATAAACATACACATTTGTACATATTGATGTGATATGATGTAATATTTCAAAATATATATAATAGGTGCTGTTCAGATCAGGGCAATTGACATAGCTATCAAGTCATGATTATCATATTTTATTTTAAGAGCATTCAACTTTCTCTCTGACAGCTAATTTCAAATGTACGATTATTTCAGTCCTAGTTACCATACTGTCGTATTGCTAGGACAAAGTACCCAATACCTGCAATTTAAAGAAGACATCTTTGTTTTTGTTTTGGCTCATGTTATTAGTCTATTGTAAGCTGGCTCCAAGACAGAAACTATATTAGCCATGGCATAGGAAAATGTGCTCAACCCAAGGCAGCCAGGAAACAGAGAAAGAAAGGAAGAGCCAATGACAGAAATACTGCATAGGAGTCTAGGTCATATCCTAAGAGACCCATCTCTTCTGATCATGCCCCACCTAATAACAGCACGTTTAGCTCTGAATTCAACAGTGTATTCATCCACTGCTCAGTATAGGGCTTCCATCATTTAATTACATTCCAAAAGCCCCACCTCTGAATGTCAGAGCCTCTGTGTGAACACTCTATATCTAAACCATAACAATCAAACCTCAGCCCCCAAAGTACTCATGTTTAGCTCATTATGAAAAGTGAATTTACCGTATCTCCAAGAGTCAACAAGACTTGATTGTTCACATATTATGGAAAGGCCAAGTCTGTTTTCTCTGAGACACAAGGGAAAATTTTAAATATGAGTGATTTAAAAATAATATTATATATTTTCAACATACAAAGCCATGGTTAAACATTTCCATTACAAAAGGGAAAATTAGTGGATAGAGAAGAAGGGGATAAGCACAACACTGAAACCTAGCGGGACAAACATTACATATATAGCATTATGTCCAGACACCAGGGGAAGTTTTGGTGAAATGTGGGTTCTAAAGATCTTTTATTAAAGTAGAAAATAAAAGTGTAAGTCCTCTTCTCTTCAGAGGACTTACCTGTATGCTGCATTCTCAAAATCAAGTCTCAGGGATAATAATATCCAGCAGAAATTCTTTTTTAAACTGACATTTTAAAATGTAAATACTTATAGCTTAACATTTACTCAGTCGATATGAATATATTCTGTGTGGTGTTCACATCAGTGTGAGGATATCTGTGTCCACTAATATTATTTTTTGTGGTAAAAACACTCAAAATTTTTTCTTTTATTTTTAAATTATTTATTCTTTTTATTATTTAATATATGCCTTTTATATTTACAAATTCATTAAATTAATCATGTAAATAAAGCTCTAGGATATATAATGTACCATGATAACACTGGAAATGGAACATGCATCAATTGCAGAATTTATCAAAGAGATGGTGAGGTGAAGGAGAGATTATATGGAGACACAAAGTCTGAGGAGAAAAAAGGATTGCAGTGCTGGGGATTTAGCTCAGTGGTTTTGTCACCTGCTGCTCAAGCGCAAGGACCTGAGTTTGATCCCTGGTACCAAAAAAAAAAAAGAAAAAAAGAAAAAAGGAATGAATATTATGAATAGAACTGATGGAAAGCTAATGAAGATTAAAGGATATTTTCAAAGACAAACTATTCAAGTTAGTAAAGTGAAAGACAGTGGATATCAACAAAGGGAATGAAAGCTTACTTCAATAAAAGTTACCTGAAAATTGCAAATGTGGACAATGTTTGAAAGGTCAAATTTGTAGTAACAAGGGGTTACATCAAACACTAACATAATTTTCTAAATAAGTTCCTCAAAGTTATATCTTCAGTAAGTAGAAAAATAAAAGTGACCTGACCACAATATTAATAGAATAAAGAATAATGATGATGAGCAGATATAAATGCAAGAAAATGAAAGAGAAATTATGAAAAGAAAAACAAAAGACCAAATCAATGAAGCAAAGAGGTCATTTTATGAGAAGTTAAACACAATTAACAAACTGTTATCTAGAACAACAAAGGACGATGTTAGAAGACTCAAATTAAGAAAATCAGAAATGAAAAAAATTACCACTGATACCACAGAAGTAACAAGGATTGTAAGATACTATTTCTAAATTATGTACCAATAAATTGTATAAAATTGAAGAAATGAGTGAAGTTCTGTACATATGAATTGTGAAGGAATAGAAACTTTGAGCAGAAGAGTAACAAGTAAATGTAGACTTAGTTTACTATATCTTTTGCCAAAAGAGAAAAAAGTGGAACTCATGATTTCCTTGTTGAATTTTGCTAAACATGTAAGAAAAACTAATGCTAAGTCATTACAACTATTGAAGAACATGAAATATAGGATTAATTTCAAATTGATTTTATGAGTCCAGAATTTCCCTAACCCCAATACAGAACAACAACAAAAAACAATTTATAGGCCAATATCCCTCATGTACATAGATGCAAAAATCCTCCACATGATACTAGCAAACTAATTCCTACAGTATATAAAAAGATCATTGAATATATTCTAGTCAGATCCATCCCAAGAATGCAAGGATGAGTCACAATGAAAAGCAACAAATATAATGTAAGACATAAAAAATGAAAAAAACATCTTATCATCATTGGAAGCAGAAAAATACTGGACAAGATTTAACATTTTTATGATAAAAATTTTCCAAAACTTAGAAATGAAAGAAATATTTCCCACAGTTCATAAGAGCTAAGTCTTAGAAATGGCTTTTGTGTCCATCAATAGATGATTGTGTAAAGAAAATGTATTTGTATACAATGGAGTGATACTTAGCCATAAAGAAAGATAAACATGACTCACTTGTGGGAAAATGGATGTATCTCAGGTCATAATGTTAGGTGAAATAAATCAGACACAGAAATTTAAATATCACATGGTTTCTCTTATATTAGAACCTCAAAATATAAATGAAGAGCAAAATAAAAGGAAGATAGTAGGATATATTGAGATAGATCTTTTTCAAATGGGAAAAGAACCAAGAGCTGGAGAGAGGTGGCCAGAAGAGAAGGGCAAGTGATGAAAAACTAACTGAGATGTGTTATATAAGTGTACCATTCTCCATCAGAAAGATAATCGGTGTGTACTGAAAATCTGTACGAACAAAATTTCAAAATTTAGAATCTAAATAAGTTAAAAATAAAGAAATATATCCCAACACAAGATATTTAAGTATTGATCTATGATCTACCCTGTATATCTATGTATATATACAACCATATAGTCTTGGTTGGAAGAAATAAAAGTGTTCCACCTAATATCTGAAACAAGGTATGGATGCCCACACTTACCACCACCAATCAACATCATACAAGAAGTCCTAGGCAGAAGTTTATGAATAGAAAATAATAGCATCCATCTAAATTTGAATGACTGAATATAAATTGTCCTTCTGTATAGATGACACATTCTTTTATGCAGGAACATCCAAAGGAGTCACCCAAAACTGTTAAAAATAATGAAGTAAAGTTACTAGATACAGAAATCAAAATTTCACCATCAATATGTCTACACACCAATCATGTGCAAGAAATAAATCAAGAAAACAATTCCACTTATAATAGCTATAAAAATAAAATACTTAGAAATAATCTAAGCAAGTAGGTTAAATATCTGTACATTGAAAACTATAAAATGTTGATGAAAGCAATTGAAGTAGAATCAAAAAGTTAGAAGGATATTGTACATTTATAGAAGAATTAATATTAGTAAACTGTGAAAACTACCCGTGTTGAAT
>NW_004624876.1:1372723-1387557 GCF_000247695.1 Heterocephalus glaber
AAACAATTCCACTTATAATAGCTATAAAAATAAAATACTTAGAAATAATCTAAGCAAGTAGGTCAAATATCTGTACATTGAAAACTATAAAATGTTGATGAAAGCAATTGAAGTAGAATCAAAAAGTTAGAAGGATATTGTACATTTATAGATTAGGAGAATTAATATTAGTAAACTGTGAAAACTACCCATGTTGAATGATAGATTCTATTGTCTCCATCAAAATATTAATGATAAACACAGAAAATTTTAAAAATACTATAATTTTATGAATGTACAAAAGCTTCAAAGCAGCCTTGAGAAATAAAGAAAGCAAGAAGCATCATACTATCTGATTTAGAAATATATTACAAAAGACTGGGGCTTTAGGTCAGTAGTAGACCACTCACCTAGACTACATAGGGCTGTAATACAAAATAATATTAAAAAGAAACTAAAAAGAAAGATACAAAATGTATGAAAAATGAACACTTCTACATTATTGGAAGAAATGCAGTCTTCTACGACCATTGCAAAAATCAGTAGGTAGACTCCTTGGTACCGGGGATTGAACTCAGCTCCTTGTGCTTGCGCAACAGGTGGTGAAACCACTGAGCTAAATCCCCAGCAGTAAGTAGACTCCTTAAACAGCTAAAAATGGAAAGTCCATTTGACCGAGCTATATTCCTCCTGAGTATATTCTCCAAAGAGTTACAAATGTCATAGTAATTTCATATATGCAAACTTATATGTAAAGTAGCATAATTAAAAACAGCTAAGCTCTGGAAACAGTTTAGATGCCTATCAACAAATGGATAAAGTTATTCTGCAGTAAAAAGATTAAGTCATATATTTGATGAAAAATGCATGAGACACTTGAGACCATAATTCTAATTTAAATGCATCCTATGGAAAATCAAATATCATAGAATTTCTCTTATATGAGAAACTTTCAATAGAGATAAAAAGAGTAGAACAAAGGAGAGATGATAGGAAATCAGAATGCAGGTTTTTGGAGATGGGGAAGGGTGTCTAGAAGACACAAGAGGCAGAAGCACAGAGAGGGTTGTAAAAGAATGGAAAAAGATCAAGATACTTTACATATTTGAACCAATTCTCCAATACATATGCAACTACTATATATTATAATTATATATTTTAAAATTTAAATAAATACATAAAAGAAGAAAAATAAGACATCACCATTGAAAAAAAATTTACCTTGCCACATTATTTTTTATTTATAAAAATCGTTGGCTTTCAATTAAATATAAAAACATAGCTCATTTTGGCTGTTTACAAAGACAATTGCAATTTTAGAGTAACTTTAAAGAAGCAAAAGTTCAGCTAATGTCCTATTGAATGTTGATAATAATCCTCAGAAAACACTAGATTCACACATTAACTGGAAATACAAGAACACCACTGAATCCTCAGTTGGATACCTGAACACAGCTATATATTGAAAAGAAACTTTATTTTTTAAGCATATTTTGAAATATTTCAGTTGCAAACAGTTGACAATACACTTTTTTTTTTCATGGTATGATTCATTGCTCAATGTGAATGCGTGCAGTTGCTTAGATCGTAACTTCAGGACAAAAGCACAGAGGGTGCAATAGTGTCAATGAGATGTTAATGGAAAGGAAGCTTCTAAAATACAGAGAGTTCATGGGTATGAAATCAATCAAATATCCTGAATTTTCAATGTGAGGAAATTTAGTAACCATGAGTGAAAGTGTGCATTAACAGAGCCAGGATGAATGCAGAGCAGTGATGTCCAGAGAACCCACACAGCATTAAAAAGTATCTATGGAAAGGTGATATTGAAACAGAAAAATAATAATGTAAAAACATGATATAATAATACATGGTGTTGAGGAACAATTCATTTGAATATTATATTTGAATCAAATCAACTCATGTGCTATAACAAATTCATTTATGATTGGTCTCTTTAGGCATCAGAATTTTAACCCACCCTGAAGTTTTTAAATCTCATAGATTCATAGGAATCAGAATCTCTGGTGATAATACTCAGGCATCAGTATTTTATTCTCCCTGGGTGATTAAAATAAATGCCAAATGTATGTTTCAGGATATGGCTTATGGATGTAACCAGCCCAAATATATACCATCCATGTAATTTTTAAATAAAATATTTATGCACTTTGAAAACAGTTGCACATTTTAAATATATAGAGCTTTATATGGAGATATATGGAGACCAAGGTCATTTTTCAGAAAGTACACAAGCTGCCTGTTTGTAATGTTTTAGTTATGATATTTGTGATTAAAAACAGCTTAAAGAATATGTGTGGAATTTCATTAAAGATGGACCAAAGGAATCAACATTTAACCATGAAGCACTGAATAAAAAGAAAGTCATAAAACTCCAAGTGTGAGCAAAGAGGAAGAATTGGCTGTTCTACATGGCCAGATTATTTGCATGTCTACACAATCGGGTTTTGCAACACAAACTAGAGAATGTGAGGAAGAGATTTTAAGACTACATTGTACTGAACTGTAGTCTCCACAGGGCGCATTTCATTTCCTGATTCCTAAGGCTGTAGATGAAGGGATTTAGCAATGGGATAACCGTGGTGTACATCACTGAATCTACTGAAATCTTTGTAGGAGATGTAAGGTAAACACCAATGGCAGTTCCATAAAATAAGCAAACAACTGAGAGGTGAGACCCACAAGTGGAGAAGGCTTTGTGCTTCCCGCTTGAGGATGAGATTCTTAAAATGGAGGAAACAATTTTATAGTAAGAGAAAAAGATCCCTGAAAGGGGAAGAAATCCATAGATGGCACCACTTACAAAATATGTGACTATATTTTTGGTAAAGTTATCAGAACAGATGAGATGTAGAAGTTGAGAAAGTTCACAGAAAAAATTAGAAATATTCACATGCTCAAAATAGGTAAATGTAAGGCAATCAAATTGTGCAGCTGGGATTCTAAAAGACTGAACAGAAGAGGCACCATGACTAAGAAGACACAGAGGTGAGGGTTCATGACGACATGGTACCTCAGGGGGTGACAGATGGCCACAAACTGGTCATAGGCCATCACAGTCAGAATCATGTCATCCATACATCCAAAAATTTGAAAAGAGACATTTGTGTCAGGCAGCATTCATAAGAAATTACCTTACTATGTAATGGGATCTCCATAATCATCTTTGGGACTGTTGTGGAGATGAAACAGATGTCATTGAAGGACAAGTTGGAGAGGAAGAAGTACATGGGTGTGTGGAGGTGGGAGTCTGAGATGATGACCAGGATGATGAGCAGGTTCCCAAGCACACCCACCAGGTACATGGACAAGAAGGGTCCAAAGAGCATGGGCTGCAGTTCTGGATCCTCTGAGATCCCCAAGAGATGAAATTCTGAGATGTATGTTAGGTTTTGTTCTAAATTTCTTGGGCACCTTTTTCAAAAGAGGAATATTGGAGAAAGTAATCAAATACCAGGTACTCAGACAGGTGTCCAAATTGCTTTGGTGTTTATATTTTATATCCTGTGCAAGGATTAGCAGAGTTAGGACTTCTTTATCTGAACACTAAATTAAAGTTGATAGCTCATATTCAGAAAATTTTTATACATGCCACCTATGTTACAGTATTTTTTCTATTTTTGTCTGTTTTCTGGTAACCTTCCTTTGTAAAGAAAGTGCTCACTCCAATGTATGGTTTGCATTTTTAAACTTGTTTAATATATAACTCGCATTCTTACGTTTGGTGGACTTCACCTTTTGATAAGTATATTTAAGTTAAATGCACATAACCAATGACATTGCTGCCCACATATGTGGTGTTGGTGTAAATTTCACGTTAATAATTAAACAGTGATTCAGGAAGGGAGTTCTTTGCTTTTGCCCCTCTGTATTCTACAGTGCAGGACTTCAGAATACTTTCTCTGGTTTGCTAATCTTAAAGTCTTTTTCATATTGTTAAGAACTTTAGTACCAGGGATAACCTTAAAGTTTAAGGTTGAGCCTGATGCTTCTCATGCAACTTAATAGATATTCAGAGAAATATTTTCTGGTACCTGGGTTGCAATTGCTTGCCTCAGATACTTGAAGATGACTTGTGTTTTTATTTGGTCAGCTCACAGTACAGTTTCACAGGGAAAAATACAAAAAAAACCCTGTAAAATAATGTAAATATGTGACTGCAGTATAGACATCTGTGAAATGGACAGTAGATACCTAATTGCAACATTATAAAAAAACTTTGTTTTATTTTTAAATTGCAGAGAGTAGCAGTGCTCAGTACCAGTTACAAATATGTTTACCTGTAAATATTTTAATATCTGAAAACTCTGATGTAGGAACCAGTATAATTTTTTCATAGTATCTACACATGAAGTTCTTGGTGATCCTTTCCTGGACTAAGATTGAGAATCTATTGAAAATTTCCTGGCATTTAGAAAATGAGCCATTAGTATTATATGTAAATACCCACTATATATATTTTAAAAATCACCAGTAATATATACTTTAGAACTGATATTTTAGAGAGGTTCAATTTTTCACCTATGAAATTTGAGATTAATATCTCTGCATGATTCAATTCTCCTGTATACTTAATCATAGTAACTGTTCCCCAAAAGAACTGTTGCCTTATTTCAGTGAGAATATTTTAATACTTCAATATTATATGCATATCAATAATCATCAATATAATCTAAAATGTAACAATATCTAGCTACCCTAAAAATACTGAAGAATCATCTACATTTTTTTGCTCAATAAAAATCAATCTCAATCATATATAACCTATTATCTATTACTATTCTTCTATATTGACAAAATATCACTGACACGTGTACCGTGGCAATGCTTCTGTGCTTATTGAACACAAAATATCATCTTGTGTAGAGAATAATAATTCCATTAGGCTTCAAAGGAGCCGATAATGCCCTGGGATGGGCATTAGGGAACCAATATTTTAGTTCCATATCATTAATCTCGTGCCATATGCATAAGTGTGTGAATCTCTCCAACTCTTATACTCATACTGGTTAAGAGAAAAAGAGAGAATATCAATCATTTTCCCAATATGTGTGCCATTGGAACGATTTCAGAAAGTTGATAAAACTTTACTTTTGCTTTGTTTGCTTCTAATGAAGAATTTCATGAAATGGTGAGTGTATTGATAAAAACAAACATCAAAAGCCACGGAAGCATAGAATAAGATTCCAAGATGTGCATCACCTCAAGAATAAATCTTACCCCTTCTCTTTGGCTATTTTTCTTTTTCTAATACCCATGAGTTTTATGTCATGTCTTTGAATAACTAAACAGCATAAACATTGTTAAATAAAAATTTAGAGCTTGTTTTTTCATGAAAGACACAAAAAGAACTATTACTTTTTTAGTGAATATTATTTATTCCTAAAGAGGATGATAATGTAGATAGGAAAGCATTAAAAATGCTGAAAGCAAACTAATTACAACCATTTTTGGTGAACCAAACAATCACCTATCCAGTGTGTAAGAGAAGTTTTTATTTTTGATGGGTGCTCTGTATCAATCAAGGTATAAACTCTGGGGAAACAGAAGTTAAAGAGAGTAATTCTTTTGTCTATTTTCAAAACAACACAAGCATTCCTTCTTACTCAGAAAGAATGGTTATCATCAAGCAAATCTCTTTTCAAATATATGCATATATAAGGATAAAATTAATGTCCCATTTCATAAATACAATAATATAATTTCATGTAACAAGGTATTTTAGTTGAGTGATATGAAGTTTATTCTTATAATCATAAAAATGTTAATATTTATATTACATTTACCTTATTTTATATATTCATCACATGCAAATCAAATAGGAAGCAACTCTGCCTATTTCTTCTTCAGTTCTATTGTTTCAAGTAAAAATGAACTCAGATGCGAATGTTCAGTCACAGATACTAACAGTATGCTCTCATGACAGAAATAGTAAATGGGATTGATAGATTTAAAATTGAACTGTCAGACTCTGGGTCCCATTCACTAATCATAATTTTTCCCAACCACTATACTGTATTTAGTGGATATCCAGTTTCTAACCATGTACACATATGAGGTACATTTTAAAATTCTTGCCAGTTTTGTTAGTAAAAATGAAATCAGCCCCCTGGTTTTATTTCTCCTTTTGAAAGTGAGCTAGCAGATTACAAGAATGGAGGAGTGTGTGACAACAGCAACTGGAGAGAGGCATGAGAGAGTTGTTTCCTGAATTATAACGTTCCTAATCTTTCAGTTGTTTTCCTCTGTGACCTATGGATGTCCTTCCTGTAGAGGATGCAGCAGGTGCCACACACTTTTCTGGGATCTAACTGGAACCCCCAAAGGGACAGCACAGTGGGCAATGTTCACACCCTGTCCATGGAGCGAAAGGGAAATTACATAATTTGGGCTGTTAATATCAAAACTTGCCAGCATTCTCCAGACAGACTGTTTGATTCATGATCTTACAATTTCTGTCATCTTCTTCCTCATCAACTTCATTTGTTTCACAATTGCAATTACAAGTAATTTTATAGAGAGACCCACTTTATCCTTTTGTGGTTGACATGTCTATGCAAGCATGACAAGTGAGGTAAGGAATTAAAAATTTGAATTAGTTATCAGAGGCCCTCAGTACAACAAGAAACAAAGTTCACAATAATTAAAATTGAAATTATGCAATATTTATTCTTCCATAGGGCTGACCAAATGATTTGTTTTCTAGATGGTTAGGAAATAAACTATGCAATAGTCCTTCACTCATCCATGCTCTCCCTCAGCACTTATGGGGTGAATTTGCTTCTCTGCTGGATCATGACCAAACAGTGCAGACTCAAAGTAATTTCCCTGTTTTGTGAACTTTGTGAAGGTGCTGGTTACTTTCTCAGCTTAACAGGAATATAGTGTCAGATATAAACTTTCTGATACAGAGACTTTTGATGAGGAAACCCTATAGAAGCTACTTAGCTGTAAAATCAAACTGAAGAGCTAGAGATATATACTGATATTTACTACTAGACAGCCTTGGAGGATCATTGCGCAGAGATCATAATTAGCCGTGTTGGCCCATGTATTGAAATCCCTCTGGACTTCCTAATATTACTGGAGGAAAAGAATAAGAAACTAAAATGTCCATCACACTTTTGGGACTCTTTCTCTATTCAGGTGAAAATATCTACATGCTATTCACTGGATTTGTTTCTTCTCCTTTTTCAAAAATATATTTCTGCATTTTACTTCCACTGTGGATTATGGTAAAATATATACAATGAAATTATCATTTTCATCAGTTCCATGTGCAGCAATTCAGTGATATCAATCATGTTCCTCATGTACAAATATAACCAACGTCTGTTTCCAGAAATATTTCCTCTTCCCAAATGTAAAATTTGCACCCATATTTAAATCTCCACATTGCTTCATCTCCCAACCTTGACAATGACCAATCTATCATGAAACAAGTTCACAAAATAAAGCTTAACAGTTGCATCCATATTATGAACAAGAAGGCATGACTTGCAACTCTATATGTTTAATTTTGCTGTGAGTCCAAATGAATGCCAAGGTCCTGAGACTAGAATGTTCTCCTCTGGAGGCTCCATAAGGACCTTTTAATGTTCCTGTTCCTCAGGGTGCAGATAAAGGAATTTTGAATAGGAATGGCCAGAGTGGAAGACACCAAAAGAGCTGAACTTCAAGTACACTTCTAAAGGAAGTATTCTATTAAAAAAAGGAAACTAACAAGTGACATCACTAGTGGATATGACACTATGGGTGGGGAAGACATTATTTTTCCTGTAATCATGAGTTTTGAATAGTGAAGGAAAAACACATTAGGAACAGGAAAATATCCCCGAGGTAGGAGGAGAACTAGAGATGTCACCAACAAAATGCCTGAATATATTATTGGTGAATGTGTCAGAAAAAAAGCAAGATTAAAAGGTTGATAATGAAGTTTCCGTATCTGTAAAGAATGTAAATTTAATCATTCAAATTGGGTAGCAAGAAATAAAGGAAGCTACACACACACACTCACAAACACACACACACAAATACACACACATACAAATGGAAAAGCCACAATGTCAGGTTCTTAATGACTAAGTAAGCAGATGACATTCGGCATTTCATTCTTGAGGTTAATGTAGGAGGTGACAGTCCCAGTCTCCCCTCTGACCTTCAATAATCCCAAATGAACAGGTCACTGAGAAAGGGTTTTTCTTCCTGGGGAGTCATGAAAGGGAGAGAGCTGATAAATCCCATTATCAGAACTATTTCCAAGGCACAAACTCAAACAAGAGCTATTTATCTTTTTTTTTCTCCGAATACAAAAAGCTTTATATGAAAATATTTGAAACTCACCAAATGAACTTCTTATCTTGGAAGGTGATATCCTTTGTTTGGAAAATCTTTTCTTAAGTTCTACAGGACATTATTAAAAGGACTGGAAATCAGTGTTTAGACCACTCTAAAAACTAAGTGTTTTGTGATCACACTGATTACGGCCAGGATTTGTGAACTACAGAAGGTGTGGTTAAATGTTTAACAAAATTTTCACTTTTTCTTCTCCTTTGCTGCTATACCTGGAGTCTTGAGGCTGTTAGGCAAATGCCCCACCAGTGACCCATTCCCCAGGCCTCATTTTGAAATTTTTGATATGTCCTCTCTGCCAAGAAGGGGAGAGACTCCAAGAATCAGACTAAGAGCGAGCTGGTAATTTGTCTCCATATATAAAAATATAAGTACAAGTATAAAGCAGAAAAACAGTAACTTCATGTAACTGGATATTTTGATATAATTGTATGAAAATACTTGTGGTAACTTATAGCACTAATAATAAGATACAAATTTGATTTTGCCTTGGTGTTATGCATTCATCATATTAACAACAGAGGGAGGATCCATTCTGCCCTTTTACTTCTTCAGTGCTGTTCTATCAGTGAGAAATCCACTCAGATGAGCAGGCTGAATCAATGAAATACTAACAACTAATCATTTTAAACAAAGGAATAAATGTGAGAGGATTCAAAATGAATAGTTAATCTCTGGGTCTGATGTACTGATCTCATGAATTACTTCCCAATCATCAGAAAGATTTCAGCAGATGTCTAAGAGTGTTAACCACCTATAAATTTGAGGTGTATATTTTATTATTATGTGATTTGATACATATTAATTACATTTATCTGGTTGTATTAGTACATATGCATATGGAATCTGGACCCATTTAATTCCCCCTTCCTCCACACCCTCCCTCCATACAGAATAATGAGTTATGGTTACGTATTCATAACATGATATACTGGTTCATAGTCATACAACATATTTTGATTACTCTATCCCCATCTTCATTTTGTTTCCTTTACCTTCTTTCCACCTTCTCCCTGATTTTCATATTTTCTAAAATCTATGCATTAGGATCCTGTTATTATTCCTTTTGTAGCTATTTGTATAAGAGAAAAACATATATTTAACTTTATGAGTCTAGCTTGTTTCACTAAATGTGATTGTCTTTAATTCCATCAACTTCCCTCCAAATAATATGCTTCTGTTCTATTTTATGACTGAGTAATATCTCACTGTGTACTTATACAATTCATCTGTTGGATGCCATTTTCCTTATCCATTCATCTGTGGATGGGCTCCTAAGTGGGCTCCACAGCTTAGCTACAGTGAATTGTGCAGCACTGAACATGAGTTCACATCTATCACTACAGCATGCTGACTTTAATATACCAAGGGCTAATGTAGTTGGATCAAATATATTTTTAGTTTGAGTTTTTAAGTGTTAACTCCATACTGCTTTCCATATGACTATACTACTTTACATTCTCACCAACCAGTGTGCAAGGATTCCTTTTCCCCACATCCTTACCAGGACTCAAAGTTTTTACATTCTAACTGGGGTATGATGTAATTTCAGTATTGTTTTTATTTGCATTTCACTAATGGTTACCTAAGCTGAATATTTTTTCATATAATATTGGCCCTTGGTACTTCTTTTGAAAGTGTTTCTTCATCTGCCTATTCATTGACTGGGTATGTGGGTTTTTATCTTGAAGTTAATTTTGAGTTCCTTTTATAGGCTAACTATTAATCCTCTAGCAGAAGACTAGCAAAGATTTTTTCCCACTCTTTGTATTACATCTTCACTCTGTTGTTTCTTTTGCTGTGCAGAGCTTTTAAGTTTGATATAGTCACATTTGTTCATCCTCAATGTTATTCGCTGAACTACTGGAATCGTAGTCAGGAAGGTTTTGTCTTTGACTATGGATTCAAGTGTTTTCCCCTGATTTCTTTAAAACAATTCAAAGTTTCTGGGCAAAAGCTAGGTCTTTGATCTTTGTGGTATATTAGTAATCACTTCCAGTTTCATGAGTAAGAATTTAAAAAGCCCTGAAATAACTTCTTATTTTGAGATTGTGGGATGATGCAAGAATGGGAAAAGATACGGTCAGCTGTGAGAATGTATTAGAGTGGCCTGTACAAGATTACCATGTATGTACTTCTGTGGTTTTTTTTCCTGTGATTCACAGATACCATTCTTGTAGTAGATGAAGTGTTTGCCACCCTCTGCTATCCACTACCATATACCAAAAATCCCTAAGTTAGGCACAGTGAGCAAGGCATATTCTCCAGCAGTTACAGGGCTGGGGAGTAGCTGACTGCCTCATCAATATCACAATCTTCTATGGTTCAACAGGATAAATGCCCCATGTCTGTAACCAGATCAATTCAAACAAGGATTCACTGTTTTCAATCTTCCAACCTGGTATATACTACATAGAAATGCTATCCTCATTCATTTTCTATAAGACAATAATATTGGAAGAGCATACAGCTTGGAGAATATCATGCAGAATGAATGAATAAGCCACATATAACATGGAGCTCATACCCTGGCATTTTAGAAGCCATGAGAATTAGTTCATGGCTTAATTTTGGTATAATTTTGGTTGTATTTTCCTTCTCCTCTGCTGTTCTCTCTGTTCCTCTTCTACTTGCTCCATCCCCATCTCTCATCACACAGTACTTGACATGCTGCTCCTTCTCTTCCTACTAACCTTGATACACATTTAGAGCAACTAAGGAAACAAACTGAAGAGACTTAATCTCTTGGATCATAGTTGAGATATATATGGGAAGCAGAATCAGGGTCAATGGAGAACAACAATTTGAATGAGATTCAGGGACCTCATACACAACCACAAACCTAAACTTCACATTCCTCTCTGCTGAAATACACATTAATGTATTTCCTGACTAAAGTGCCATGTGTGCCCTCATTATGAGGAAACAATGCATGTGAAAGTTTTCTCTCCATCCTTCATCTCCATCTGCACTTACTGGGCAAATTTGCATCTCTACTGGGTCATAAACAAGAAAATGAATAACGGATGTATTTCCCAACCTAAAGTTATCTGATAAAGGCTCAGACTTTGCCTATAAGATTGATAGAAATATTACTGTAGACATCTAAACTACTTAGAAAATATTATAAGGCTGTTAGGCAAGGCCAGGCCCTAAGCACAGAAGATGACTGAGTCACATTTTCTAAAAGGTCAGGATTCAAAAAGGAAGTACTACACCCACATGCTTCCCCTAGGGATGAACAGCTGTGATTGATATTTCAAATAGACATCAATCACATTAATTGTGGACCACCTCCCAGGCCATTTCCTTTCCAAAATATCATTATTCATTCCATGCATGCTTGCTACATGAATTGTTCTCCATTTGATCCCCATTTAATCAATAAGCAACTATACTCTAATTTCATTGGTTGATCATAGCTTTTCCTCAACTCATACCCATCTTGTGATTTTCCAATTGGATTTAACTGCTTGACTATAGTTTTGTCCCACCTTGAATAACCTCACCTCATGGGTTTGCTCAATAAAGTACATTTCAGAAAGAGGGTGGGTGAAAAACCCACTTTTAGGTCCTCCTTCTGTCTTTCTTAGAAGCTACATTGTTTGCAATAAATTATTCCCACTCTTAACCTCCATTGTTCCTAGGATTCATTCTTTGATTATAGAGAACACAAACTAAGCATTTTAAATATCTAGCAGGTTGAGAGTTATAATATTTCCTTTATGCTCTTTGGATTATTTTGAGGTCCTATATCATCCATAGATCTTATGCTCTATGTCAATATCATGTCAGATACATGTCTTGTTACATACACAACTTGAAGAGGGGGAGACACAGCTATGGATATCAGTAGTTTAGTGCTAAAAATGAAAAAGCTGTGGACATAGACTGATTATAATATTTTGAAGGATCAATCCATAGAGCTCATAGTTAGCCAAAGCATTTTATGTAATCCCAGTCATTAAGAACTTCTTAATATTAATGGGGGAAGAAGAAGATGATGACAGAGTGGATGTCATCTCTGGTTTTCATCTCTTGCTTTATTCAGGAGGAATCTCCTGTGCAGCAATCACTTAGATTTTTGTTTCCTTCTTTAAAAATAACAGAAGACAAATCTATAATTTATCATCATTATTTATTTTGACAAAATATAGGTAACAAAAGTTAACATAACTATTCTTATTACATGATTCAGTAGTTTAATGGTAATCATATGCATATCTAAATATTTTCAAGTCCCAAATTGAAACTTAGCACTCTTTTTATTTTGTACCATAAATTGAACTCAGGAAGGCTCAGGGCTGCTGAGCAACATTCTGGTCCCCAGTGCTCATTTTAAAGAGTCTGTGTTCTTCCTACTTCACACCACTGTAAAATGCCAGTTTGATATTTAGTATAATATGAAAGTACAATTCTCAATCTATAAATATAAGATGACTAGGTGGCAGAACTTAAAAGACTATATGCTTAAGACTGATGCTTTTTTAACCTATATTCTATGGGAGGCATCAGGTCCTCATACTAGACTTTTCTTCTATGAAGCTTCCACAGGGCATCTTTAATGTCCCTGTTCCTCAGGCTATAGATGAAGGGATTCATCATAGGAGTCACAATTGTGAACATCAGTGAGGAAACCAAACTCTTTCTAGGAGAATGCACTATGGCTGATCCAAGGTACATCCCAATGCTTGTGCCATAAAATAAACAAACAACTGACAGGTGAGACCCACAAGTGGAGAAGGCTTTATACTTCCCTCCTGATGATGGAACTCTCAGGATGGAGGAAATAATTTTATAATAAGAGAATAGTATTATCAAGATAGGAAAAAATCCAAATATGGCACAAACAAAATATGTAATTATATTTTTGTTGAAGTTTTCACTACAGTCTAGATTAAGAATTTGAGCAGGTTCACAGCAGAAGCTGGAAACTGAAACATTTTTGAAGTAAATGAACTTTAAGACAATCAAAGTATGAAGCTGTAAGTCCAAAAGGCTTAACAAAACACATGCAAAAACAAGGAGGATGCAGTTGTGAGGGCTCATAAAGGCTGGGTAACGCAAGGGGTGACAGATGGCCACAAACCATCACAGTCAAAAGCATGTCATCCATACATCCAAAAAGAATAAGCAGAAACATCTGTGTCAGGCAGTCCACGTAAGAGATGACTACTCTCTGAGTTATGATATCCACAATAGTCTTTGGGAGTGTGGTGGAGCTAAAACAGATGTCCACAAAAGACAGATTGGAGAGGAAGAAGTTCATGGGGGTGTGGAGGTGGGAGTCAGAGCTGACAGCCAGGATGATGAGCAGGTTTCCAAGCACTGTGACCAGGTACATGGCCAGGAACAGTCCAAAAAGGATGGGCTGCAGGTCTGGATCCTCTGAGACTTTCATGAGATGGAATTCTAACACAGCTGTTAGATTCTGTGCATCTATATTGTCTGGACACCTTGTTAAAGAGAAAAAATATAGAAAAAAACACAAATATTTAGCACTTTATATGTTTTGTACTCCCATAGTCACAAGAATTTACTCTTGCATTCCACATAATTTTATTAATATATCTGAGTTCTACTAAACTTATTTTTTTAAATCTTCCACTATTAATTTTTATTATTCACCTGTTTTCTACACAGTCCAGTGAGCAATGTTAGAAGACCAAGTATATTGGAGACAAGAAGTTCATGATCACATTAAAATACTGCCCATTGTTTAATAAAAATTGAGAATAAGTAATAGCTTTCCTTCTTTAGAAATAATCATTCTGCAGGAAACTAAGAAGTATCCTAATTTACCTTATTTCTATCAAAATCAGGGTCCAATATTCTGATATTCAGAATTTTAATAAATTCACTAAAACAGCTAGGGATCTATTATTTGATCACTAAATGTTGATGTTTCATATTTATAAAACATTCAATAACAGCTAGGGATCTATTATTTGATCATCAAATGTTGATTTTTCATATTTATAAAACATTCAATATGTTTCCCAAGTTCAATCCCTGGTACCAAAAAAACCCACATTCAATATGTGATGAAAAACAAGTGAAAGTTGTGTCTGATATTATGATGATATAATATGGAAATGATGCAAAACAGGGAAGCTCAGAAAATAATGTAATACATCTGGTAGTTTCATCAGTTGAAATACTGTGACAATAATTACCTACTTTGCACACCTGTTTTATGGAAACTTTCGAAAATCATTTAATTGCACATAGTAGAAGTTTTCTATCCAATTTATCAATGTGTACCTGGCAAAATATTAAAATGTCCAGATACCGTGGTCTAAAATCAAAACCAGATTGATTAGAATATTTGCCTGTGAAGCTTTTGTGGTTCACTTTACAATATAGTTGAAACAACTGCAGCCATAAATTTCCTGGCATTTAGAGCATGAATCTTTAATATGTTAATATTAACTGTTTTTATAAATATTAACGCACACAATCTGTATTACAATGTAAAATTT
>NW_004624876.1:1397586-1409891 GCF_000247695.1 Heterocephalus glaber
AGATGCAGAAACAACTCCAGACATACTTAGCCACCTCATCTTTGACAAAGGAGCCAACCACCCTCTTTGGAGGAAAGATAGCCTGTTTAATAAATGGTATTAGAAAAACTGGATTTCAGCCTGTCAGAGATTAAAACTAGACCCATATGTATCACCATGCACTAAACTAAGATCAAAGTGGATTAAAGATCTAAATAATGAGACAGAAACACTAAACTTGCTGGAAGATAAGTGAGGTACAACTCTTGAAGATATTGGCATAGGAAAAGACTTTATGAACAAAACCTCAATAGCATGGCAACTAGCAGAAAGAATCAACAACTGGGATTTCATTTTATTGAAAATCTCCTGCACTGCAAGAGAAACCACCAACAGAACTAACAGTACAATGTGGGGAAAAAATTTAGCAGCTGTAACTGAGACAAAGGCCTACTATCTAGAGTATATAAAGAACTGAAAAAAATCAGACCCCCAAATTCAACAACCCAATTCAAAATGGACATCTTATATGAACAGACATTTCTCAGACAAAGACGTAAAAGTAGCAAATATAGATACGAAAAAATGTTCAACATCCCTGGTCCTTCGAGAGATGCAGATGAAAACAACACTGAGATTCCACCTCACCCCAGAAAGAGGGCTGCTATCAAGAAATCAACCAATAACAAATGCTGATATGATGTGGAGAGAAAGGAACTCTTCTCCATTTTTACTGAGTGCCGACTGGTGTCACCACTATGGAAATCAATGTAGAGACACTTCAAAGAACTAGGGCTGGAGGTCCCATTTGACCCAGCTATTTCCCTGTTAGGTACTTTCCCAAAAGAATTAAAGGAATCATAACACAGAGATATATGTGCACCCTTGTTTATAGTGGCACAGTTTGTAATTGCTAAATGTTGGACACAGCCCAAGTGCCCATCAACTGGAAACTGAATAAAGAAGATGTGGCTTTTTTATAAAGTGGAGTACTACTTAGCCATAAAGAATGAGAAACTAGAGTCATTTATAGCTAAATGGATGCAATATTGAGGCCATACTCTTAAATGAAATAAATAAGACACACATGTGTAAATACCAAATTGTGTCTCTAGTGTGAGAAACTGAGAGTGTAGATAAGGATTAAAAGCATTAATAACTTATAATTAATACTTTGAAATAGGAAAAGTTCCAAAAGGTAGGGGTTTGGGGAGGAGATGGGGGAAAGGATAGAATGGAAAGGAAAAATTATGAAAGAAAAAAAAAGGAAACAAAATCTATGTAAATAGGGAGGGGTGGAGGGTTGAATGGCACACAGATAATGGGGAAAGATGAGAACCAACATACATCATGTACAGTTACAAGCATCCAATGATAAATGTAAACATAGTGTATACCTAAAATGTACCAGTAAAAGTATTTAAGAAAAAACTGAAGTTTGTGGTTGAGCATGTTAAAAAAAAGATATCTTCTGACCTGTTCTACTGTTTTTCTGTTTCTGCTATGTTACCATATATTTTTGTCCTTATATACATGAAAGTTTTGAATTTAAGTTTAGTGTCTTTCTTTCATCAATGATTATTCCAAGTGTATACCTTGTTTGACATGGAAGCATAAAAATAGGACTGTGTGTTAACCTCAAAATATTTCCATTATCAGTGTGGGCTTAAAATACTTAGTGCTTTCCTGTCTGCATATTCATTATTTTCAGGAATGTCTGAACTAATATAGAACTAGAGAGAAGAGAAAATTTCTCTTGTTCCTGGAAATTTCCTGGGCACATGGACCTGTAACTCCATCTAGGAGCATCTCCAACATTCAGTTTTTCAAAGATGGAGGCCAAGATTTTCCTGAGTAGAGAAAAAAACCCAAAAAGTAAATATAAGAGTCAAGTATACCTTATTCCTTTACGAGATTTACATCATCTCAGGCTTCACTGCCCATTGAAACTTGTATTTTCCAATAGATCTACTATATATTTAATAAATGAATTATTTATTTTAATAAACCACAAGTGCCCAAGCATTTATAAAATTCCACACATAGACTGCATGACACATACATTGTGGAGGAGGGAGATATTATCCCCATTTCCATCAAGAACTAAGAGCACAGAGAGATGGGGACATTTACATATATTCTGCATAGAGGGACACAAAACAAAACATGTTTATTTTTTCTGATTCCCATCCCAGGGCACAGTCTCCTCTAATAAGATAGAAATTACTTGGCCCAAAATCATCTAAGAATTACAACTAAGAGAGTGGTTTGCGCTAAATTAGCATGTACATATTTCTCTTTCCCTGTAGTCCAGAGCAGTCTTTCCTATAATAGACACAGCAGATGCCACCCAACATTCTTCCCTGTCAGTTACACAAACTCCGAAAGTGAAGAGCACAGTGAACAGAAATTGCTTTCTGCAGTGACAGGGACTTGAAGTGGCTGGATGCGTTGTTAATGCATGTCTATGCTACAGTTCTCCAGTAAAAATGCCCTATGCCATTCCTCAAACAGATTAGTTTTTTAAAGTGTTATTCTCTTAAAATAAAGCATACTTGAAGTTACAAAAATGCTAGGCTCCTTATTTTTCTATAAAACAATAACAATGTGTGGCTGTGCAGGTGAAATGGAGCAAGCTGAGCCTGATGCAAAGATGAAAGTCTGGGACATTAAAAGCTCTGTAAACTGGTACCTGCTGTCATTATTTTGCTGTTTTTCTTTTCCTAATCCCATTAATAAAACTTTAGGAGTCCTAAGAAAACCAATTAGAGGAACATATTTTCTTGGATTATGGACTTAGTGTCAATGAGAAGTAGATTCAGGGTCCTAGGACAGTAAATAATTTTTGTGGAGGATAAGTTTGCAATATAGACCCTGAATAACCAACACTTCATGGTACACTTAGTTGAAATGTTGCATATCATGTCCTTTTGAACATCAAAGGTGTCATGTTTGTCTTCATCATTATGAAATAATGCATTAGAAAGTCCCCTCCATCTTTAGTCTCACTCACACTTACCGGGTTACACAGCATTTCAGCTGTGCCATGAACAAAGAAATTAAGAATAAATGTGTCTCTCCCTATCAAGAGTCCAATGAAGGCTCAGCCACTTTCTTTAGTATTCCTGTGAATAACATGTTAAATAAGACATTCCCTGTGCAATAAAAAGCCTTCCTCAGCAAATCCTAAGAAGCAGAGGCAGAGGTATCGAGCCACTGAAGAGTGGTAGACATAGGTTAATCATTTACTATTATATTATCTTGAAGGATCAATGTCCAGCTGTCATAGTTAACGAAAATGTTTCATTGGAATAATTAAGGAATTCTTAATATTGATTGGGGAAGGAAAGGTCAGAAAAGGAATATCTACATGGTTTTTGTATATTTCCATATTCAGAAGTAAGTTTATGTGTAATATTCACTAGATTTGTGTTTTTTTAACAAAAGGAAACAACTTTTATTACCCATTATTTATTATGGCAAATATATATAACAATTAACATTTAAACATTTATTCAATGTCATTAATTACATCCTCATTGATCTGTATCACAACTATGCATATCCAAAAATGTGTATTTTCCAAAATTAAAATTGCTTACTCATTTTACTCATCCTGTATTCTTCTAGTCTCATAAACCTTTCATCTAACATTCTGATATGAAATATGCTGAGAAATTAAACTAACCAAACTACCAAGAAATATCCAGAAGGTAGAATTTACAGAACTAGATGTTTAGAATTGAAGCCTCCATTCCACATATATTCTATTTGGTTGCCTCGAGTACTAATTCTAGAATTTTCTGCTGTACAGCCTTCCTAGGGAATTTTTAATGTCCTCATTCCTCAGGCTACAGATGAAGAGATTCAACATAGTTGTCACAATAGTGTACATTATGGAAGACACCATGTTCTTTCTGGGAGAATGCACTAGAGTTGACTCAAGGTACATCCCAAACCTTCTTCCATAAAGTAAACAAATAAATGACAGGTGAGACCAACAGGTGGAAAAACCTTTATACTTCCCACATGATGACGGGATTCTGAGGAAATAATTTTATAATAAGAATAATATTACTGAGATGGGAAGAAATCCAAATATGGTACCGGCAAAATAAGTGATCATGTTTTTGGTAAAGTTTTCAGTACAATCCCACTTAAGAATATGAGTGGATTCACAGCAGAAGCTGGAAATTGAAACATTCTGGAAGTAAGTGAACTTTAAGATAATTAGATTAGTTGTGAGTCCATAAGGCTAAATAAAAATATATACAAAAACTAAGAAGACACAGAGGCAAGAGTTCACAATGAAGGAATACTGCAAGGGTTGGTAGATGGCCACAAACCTAACGTAAGGCATCGGATATAATCCATATATCCAAAAAGAATGAGCAGAGACATTTGTGTCAGCAATTCCATGAAGAAAATGACAATGTTGTGATTTAGGATGTTCACAATCATCTTTGGAACCATGGTGGAGATGAAACAGATGTCAGCAAGAGACAGGTTGGAGAAGAAGTAGTACATGAGGGTGTGGAGTTAGGACTCTAAACTGACCATAGTTCTATCAAAATCAAGGTCCATTATTCCAATAATTAGAATATTAATAAAATTCCTACAAAAGCTTAGACCATACTATTTGCATATTGAATTAATGGTGACAGTTCATATTCATAAAAATACAAGATGAGATCAAAAACAAGTGTTTATTTTGACAGTTCTCACTACAATATAATTTGGAAATAATGCAAATCAGTAAAGCCCAGAAAAGTGAATCCATACATCTGTTTCACCACTTGTAATGTGGGGACAGTAATCATATACTTTATATAATTATTTTATGAATATTTTAAAGGATTGTTTAATTGCACGGAAAAGAGTTTTCTTGTCCCAATTATTAATATATTTCCCTTGTAAATTATTGAAATAAACAGATACTCTTACCGAAAGTAATAACCAGTTTGATCTGAATGTCTGCATGTGAATTTCTTTGTGGTTCTTTCTATGCTAGTGTTGAGAACAACTGCCCAAATGTATTTCCTGCCAGTAGAACCTGGTTTTATAATTTATTATCATTAACTGTTTTACTAACAATAATCCATACTATCTATATAGCAATGTGAATATTGTATGCTATTTACATCAGATTCATAATTTGATTATGATTTTAATTGTAATCTGTGAATCTGTTATTTTTTGATAACTCTGCATGACGCTATGCTCTGCACAGCATGTCCCCAAAGGCAACTATTGTCAGGAATCTGTGGGTAGATTTTCCTGTTATTGTTTCCATAGTAGTATTGATTATTGTATCTATAAAGCCTTTACTTAAAAACTTACCTGAAAATGTACCTAAAGTTCATCTAAGTAGTATATGTCATATGTTGCTCCTAAGATGTTCTATTTTACATCATCAGTATTGATTTTTGTATCTGTAAAAATCTTTTCATAATGACTTACATGAAAAATACCTAAAGCTCATCTAATTAGTATATAACTCCTATTTCTCTTGTAATATTCTAATTTACATCAATGTGTGGACCTGTTTTTGTATTTGTGTAGTACATACAGGTGTCTCAAATTAATTAGATGATAAATAGCTTTAACAGAAGGTGAACCCTGACTTAAATAGTGAGTTTAATACTAGGACAATCATTTCAATATTTTCATTCTTATCTCCATAACACATATGGATTGAATTTCCCAACAAAACTGTTGGTAGAGTCTCATTCCTTGACTTCCTTTTTTTTTTTTTTTTTTGGTACCGGGGATCAAACTTGGGATCTTGTGCTTGCGAGGCAGGCACCAGAACCACAGAGGTAAATCCCCGGCCCATAATTCCTTGACTTCTTCAAATAAATTTGTAATATATATGTATATATTCTATTTTGTTTGATAGTACTGAACTTCACATTATCTCATTTAACAATTCAGTCATTAAAAGTATATCTATGTCCTCTTACTATTTTTTTATTCATTATGCTTATTGGTACATTTTAGTTACACAATATGATGACTTTCATCATTGGGAATTTGTACCTTTATATGGTATATCTTGGTTCTTATTTTTTTCCCATTCCTATGACCTGCCTTCAACCCCTCCACCCATCCCTATTTACAAAGGCTTTGTTTCTGTTTTTTCCTTTTCTCAAATTTATTCCTTTCCCTCCTTTCCTCTCACTCACCTCTCCCACTTCTCCTTTGGATATTTTCTTCCTATTTTACATTATCTAGTAGAGTAGGTGGATACAAGTATAAATAAGTTCATCTTACTATTATCATGTTCTAATTTCTCAGAGTCTCAGGTGGGAATAATCTTTCCAAAGTAATTTAACAAAAACTTTTATTTTACATTTAAAATATTATTTTCACCTGACTCCAGTAGAGAGTATCCTCTGGGATGGCTCTCATGAAATTATCATATTAGTCCTGAATAATTGCTCTGATACAATATTCTGATTGTTTGTTAATCTTTCCCTCTGTTTGTCCATAATGCCTAATGAAAATGCAGTAAGTTTCATTGCAAGAGCATGTGTGCCAAATAATCTACTTTTTGGAATGGATAAATATTTGGTCAGGTGGGTTCTTTTTCATAAAGGATTCCTACATTAAGGAAATGATGAATTTGATGATGATTGCAATTGTTAAACTTAATTTGGGCCATAAAGTTATGTAAAAACATTGATATGTCTTAGCCCAAGTCTTAAGATTAGGCTAGTGCTTCACTTTGGAAATCTTTTTCTTTTTGGTACACATCAAACACTGCTACATTCTTTGAATAATTTTAAGTTGACTCTGCAGATAAATACAATTAGTGGGCCCATATTCATGACATACTCCGAAAGAACTAATTTATCTCATTTTTGTTTGATTGGCTATTAATGAAAGGGTCAAAGTGCAGACAGGAAAGCACCAAATATGTTGATGCCTCAGTGACCGTAGTCAACCCATCACTGATTAACACTCATTTTTAAAAATATTTCTCTGTGCTAGAGATGGTATAGGTTTTGGAGAATCAGAAATTAAAAGGAGTTGATCATTCCTCTCCAAATACAAAGAGTGTTATTATACAAGAAGAAACCTATGTCATCTAAAGAAGTAAGAAAACAGAAACCTTAATTCATTGCATACATTTTCTTGAAAGGCATGATGATTTTCTCCTTACTATGTGTGATAATATCTAATCTTGCTCTGATTTCATGCTTTCCTCACATATTAATCACATAGGCAGCAGCCATCATCTGTTCAATCCTTCCTCAATGCACTTGTCTCAAGTAGTAATCACCTCAGATATCAACACTGAGTCTCAGAGATACAATCAGCCTGTTCTGTTTTACAGAAGTGATATGTTCAATGGTCAGGATTTAACATTACATTTTGAGGGCTGGGGATTTAGCTCAGTGGTTCTGCTGCCTGACTCGCAAGTGGAAGGACCCGAGTTCAATCCCTGGTACCAAAAAAAAGTAAAATAAAAAATAAATAAAATTACATTTTGAGTCTCTTGATGACATGCACTAATCTGTTTTTGTTTTCCAATCATCAGGAAGTAGGTCGGGCCACCTTAATCACAGGTCTCTTTCACAGGTCTTTAAATTCTTCCCTGTTTACTGAGCAATGACAAACTCAAGACCTGCCTTTAAGTATCATTTTCAGATTACATATTAATTACAAGAATGAATTTGGATGTGGAAATCTGTGAGTGTATCCTAGACAGGAAGAATCACAGAAGTCTGTGCTGAATTAATGTGCATTCCATCTGATCTTTCCTGTGGTCTCAGTCCTTCCTATGACTGTTTCAGTGGTTGTCAACTACTGATCTGCCCTGTCACTGACCAGAGACTCTGTGAAGGAAAAAAATATGAAGCAAAGATTTTCATTCTAGAGTGACAGGAAAGTGCACTGACTGAGTTGTAAAGTGACCAGCAGCTAAGATTTCATAAAGTTTTGATTACTTGAAAATATCAAGGAAAGATTAAAGGTAAAGGAAAAATTATGTGAAAGAAAAAAAAAGGAAACAAAGTCTATGTAAATAGGGAAGGGTGGAGGGGTGAAGGATGCACGGGTAATGGGGAAAAAATAAGAACTAAGATACATCATGTTCAGGTACAAACACCCAAAGATAAATGTAAATGTATTGTATACCTAAAATGTACCAATTAATATTAAAAAAAAGGTTATGATCAAAATCAATGGCAAATATATAAATGAAAAATCATTAAAATAGAAAGCAAATTATACTAAAATAAAAGGCTCCCCCTTGCTTTGAGCACACTTTGACCCTCATTCTTTCCACTTTCTGAAGCAGTCTGAGGGTATTGTGTTGTGCTGTTGTGGCTGCCTTGATATTCTGAATCAATTAAAATCATTCACTTTTCATGGTCACTTTGACTTCAAGGAAGAACCAGAAATTGCATGGTGCTAGATCTGGGAAGTAAGTTGGATGAGGACACACCATGTATTGACAGAAATTCCCATAAAAATTTTGAATTGATTCAGGGCATTGAGGTAGCCACAAAAGGCACAGAAGAGAAAACCGAAAACTGCATCAGAAAACAGCAAGAATAATTGGATAAATGGGCTCAATTTGAAGGGGACTATTTAAAGAGGCATTAATGGCAATGTGTGGTTTACAATCATAATTTTTAAAATTTTAATTTAAACATTCACCCTCATACTTGAACACATCTCAGATTAACAGTTCACCAGATAATACAGAAGAAAATATTTTAAAGAGAAAACTTTTACACCAGATATTTTGTGGTATTTTAGGGTTTTGATGCAAAAGTAGTGTATAAAATTCAACAATCAGAAGAATGTCTCAATATTTTTTTAAAGGTATGGTATCTATTAATTTCAGAACTATGGTCATAGATATCATTGATTATGTGTACTGAACTAAAGCATATTTACTAAATTTGGAATGCACTTAGGCCAGGAGAAAGAATTATATATTACATAATTTCAAATGACAAAATCTGAGTAAAACCTTAAATTTTTAAGAGAGGGAATTCAGAAAATCACATCAAGAAAAAAATGCCTAGACAAAAACTGACACATGACATTGTTTTTATCATTATGATCCATCAGCTTTGATTTCATATCAGATAATATTCTTTGTTGTTCAGTTTTTTTAAATATGCTAAAAGGGATTTTAATCTTTGTCAATTAAATTAGGTATATTTCATCCTTTCTTATCCTTTTTTAGAATGATTTTCTTTCTAAAGGAAGAATTTTATTACTTACTTCATAATTTTTCTTAAAACATTTGGACTTTGTAAAGCAAAGTGTGATTATTATGCATATTTTTTTCTCTTATAGGATATTTGAGTGTCCCCAATATAAGTTTGTACAGAATGATGCAAATAACACAGACTACAGCATCAAAAGGATTATAGTAAGTTTGAGTTTGAGGTTAAATGAAATTAAGTTTAATAAGATTGAGAAATACTGTTGTAAAGTATGGATATCATGGGGAAATATTTTACTTCTGAATGCATGAACTCAAAATGTAAGAGAGTGCTAGATGTCCATATATTTGTATTATTTCTTTCATTTTGTTTTCTTTTTCAAGATGGATTCAAGAAGTACTGAAGTACCTATTGTCACATGTCTCATAATTCCATCTCAAGAAATTCAGAAGATTCAGAACTGGAGCCTGTCTTTTTGGATTGATCCTGTGGTCACCACTCTGGTGAATATCTTCTTCCTCTGCCAGAACAAGGACATTGAATGTTCCACAAGGAGGCTCCACAGCAGGACATTTTATTCTCAGGACCAGTGGTATTTATTTGGAAAGTCGGGTGGAAAATGCAGAAAAATTAATGTATAGAACTTTGGGTCATGGTTCCGTGTTTTATATTTTATATTTTATTTCCCCACCATGTTAATAGTGAAATGGTCATTGCCAGGGTTGAAAGAAAGAAAAGTATAGAGCTTTATAATATGTATTAGATTTTAGATTTGGAAGATGAAGCATTTCTGGAAAGGTACCTTGGTGATGATATCACAAGATGAACCTAACTGATACCACTGAATAGTGCATTCAATATGGTTAAATTTTTAAATTATACATAGTTTGCCATAATTATCAATGGAAGTAATTAAAATACAGATGGTTCTTAGTAAGAAGGCAAAAAAACAAAAGAAAAATTATTCAAGAAAATGTAACCATAACTCCCTTCTGAATAGAGGAAGAACCCCAAAAAGTTGAGTGGACATTCACTGGCTCTTCTTTTTCTTCACAAGTAGTAGAAAGTCCTTAGAGATTAGAATAACATGGACTAATTTTTCAAATTATGAGCTCTGTGCATTGGACCACAAAGGTCATATAATTGTCAGTAATCAGCATGCTTCAGCAGGCCTTCAGTATGATGGCTGTAGTCCACTGGTCTCTATAACATGATTCCTTTTATCATATTTGTCCACATCAGGAAACTAATATCAGACACTGGCTTCATAGCAAGGCTTAGAAAGGACATAGAGCCCCTAAGGGTACAAGGTAGGAGAGTTTCTTTGGATCTGCATCTATTGGTCATGACTGAGTACAGGAGCAGCCTTAGACAGAAAGTGATGGATGGAGATGATGGATGGAGAAAGGACTATCAGAGACATTTTCCCCTCATCAGGACAAACAGGCCATTGTGGATGGCCTATGCAAGGGATGCTAAGAGAAAAATTCTCAACTATGCAGAGTGTGAAGTTTTTCTCTGTGCTGGGTTGAGGGTTGCAGATAACTCATTCACTTTTGCTTTCCTTCTGCCTGTCTTGTACTACATAGACATCTTACCCAGAAGGCATAGAATGCTCTGCACTGTCCCTACCATTCCAAGGGAATTTGAAGGAGATAAAGAAAAAGAGGAGGAGGATGACAGTAATGATAATCTCGTGAAGAATGTCTGAGTGATTGCAGAGGTCCAGGATCTGAATTCTGTGTTCCATAGTTTACTGCATTTTATTTCAAATGTGCAGTATTTCCCAAATCATAACTGCTCACTTTGTTTTGGAGAAAAGCAGGAAAGACTTTACATAGTACACTGGCAAGTTGTCCCATTAACAGCCCAACATGTGACTTCCTTGTCACTCTAAGAGGGGACCATTTGCTCTCTCTGCTCTTTTTATGGGGGTTCCTATCTGATCACATAAGAAAGCAGTGTGTGTTGCCTGCTGTATCCAGCATAGGAAGAAGCATAGATCACAGACAATGATCACAGAAGGAGCAAGCACACAGTCATTCAGCATATATCTCCTTCTTCCCTTTCTTGTACACCTGTGCAGTGGTCCACATCTGCTTAATCTCCCAACTCAATGTGAAAAGGAGGTCTTGATTCCATACCTGCTCAAGTAACTTGTCAGAGTTTAAAACTATACTTTCAATGTGCCCATGGTTGAAACTGTTAGATTTGGCTTAATTTTATGTGATGGTAGGGAAACCATGAAGAAGGTTAGTGCATAGGATTCAAATAAATTTGGAATCTTTCAATCCCATTTATGAATTCTGAGACATGGGCCAGGGTGTTAGCATTTCTGAGACTCAGAATTGTCATAACATTATTTCTAGTAGATACAATTGGATGAAACCAGAAACAGATATGTTTTTAATACACGATAAACATAAAATAAGTGTAAAGTATTTTAAAATATTATTGATAATCATAATGCTACCATTTATAGTGGTCAGTCACAGTATCATGTATTTGAAGTAATTATTATTCTATTTTGTAATGGGACATTTAATCATTTCCTTACATAAATATATGCTACCAATTTGTGGGGAGATGACTTTCAGTTCTCATCTCCAGCATCTATACAATATGTGGCATAGAGAAGATATAAAAATAAAAATTTTCTACCCTGCACTGGACAGATGCTTTCTGCTTTTCTTTTTTTTATTCACAAAAAATTCATTATAGTCAGTCCTCTATGGACTCTTCTGATGATTTTCAGTCTACATATTTATATTTTTCAAGAATATTCAACATGATAAGAGGTAAGAAGTAATAGTTCATCCTTATGGCTGTATCATGGGCAAAAAACCCCTAAGAATTCATAGTCCACACCATTCCATCATTCCAAGATTCTAGTAGAGATATTCATGGGCATAAAAAGAGTAAGATATGAGTGGAAATCTAGAAATAGTCTCTGTGAGCTAAGAAAATAGTTTGGGTATGAGAGTAGAGGGGAAGAGAACGTGACTGGGAGGTGAAGGGGAAGTAATAAAAAGATGTGATATATATGTAAACCTAGAAATAGACTCTGTGAGATAAGAAGATAGTTTGGGTATGAGAGTAGAGGGGAAGAGAAGGTGACTGGGAGGTGAAGGAGAAGTA
>NW_004624876.1:1444929-1460890 GCF_000247695.1 Heterocephalus glaber
AAAAAAAAGATATGCATATCTTTCCACAATGAACAATGGAAATTAAAATTCAAGGACTTTGAAAAGGAAATAAATTAACAAAGTAATAATACTCTTAAGACTTCTGTGTAAAGGAAAAGCCCTCAAATTTTTGATGACATTTAATTTTTAAACTTTCATTGAATTTCACATATTTCAGAGACTGGAATAATATGGACCAATATGGAAAATTATAAGCTGTATGCAATGGGATTTCAAGGCTATGTGATATGGCATAACCATTCTTCTAGTGTTTGTTTTACATTTTGACATGCCTGTATCTCCTGTTTCACATCTATCTAAAAGAGGAAGCCCACATTTGACATTGTCATATCAAGTCTTCAGGCTATCCTTGAGCTTTTTCTCTTCCTCAGGGAGATAAGCAGTGTTGGATGTGTTTGGACATTCGATAGTAGACACACAGCCTAATTTAAAAAGTAATGGGTGGAGGACAAACTATTGGAAACATTCCTTCCCATCATTAAGACATTTGGACAGTGAGATGGGATGATGATTGTGCAGTTTCAGCTCAGAGAACCATGAAATGTATGTACTTACTTATTACAGAGGCACCAAAATCTCACTCAGAGTTTTTCTTTTCTCCCACACCTATCCTTTTTAGAGAACAGGGAAAGTAGTTGTTACTAGAACTTCTGCAGTAAGTCTTAGTCTCCTGCGAGCCACTACAGCACAAGGTGAATTAACTTATTATACAGGAAAGGTAACAGAAAAATGAGACTTGGAGAGGAAGCTGAGCTTTGGGCCTGATCAGTGCTGCTCTGGGCACCAAAGATGAAAGCCTCTGAGCTTGCCACACATTTTATTCAGTACATTGGGAGAAACAAATTTAACAAATGACTCAGGACAGAGAGTTCAGTACATCAGGAGAAACAAATGTAACAGATGACTGGAGAGTTGTAGAATTCCTACATCAATGGGGAACAACACAGAGGAAGATTTTGTTCCTCCCAGGATGTCTTCAGTTGCTGTAATCTGGTCCTGGAGCATCACAGCATCACTGCATCTTTGAGGTCTCAGTTGTGACCAGAGCCCAAAATGGAATTATTTCTTGAAATGCCATAGGTGTCCTGCAGGCAGGAGGTCTAGGCCTAATCAAATGATTTTTTCCCCAAAATTATGTAGTATTGCTCCCAACAGTCCTTTTTTTCATAGCCATCTAACTCATGATAGCATACTATGTGTGTCAGTAAACTATTGCCTCAGCATCTCAAAAGAATTATGATAGAGACAAGGGGGACGATGGTGAGGATTAAACTAACCATAATGTCATGAAGCAGAAATGGAAAATTTCCTGAATGGCAGCATCCAGGTTATGTATTCTAGGTAATTTATTTAATTTTTTGTGCACAATATTTTTGAGCAAAAGCTTCTACATTATTATTTTAAAAGGAAAACGGGGCACTGCATTTTTGTGTAATTAATTACAAGTTGTTGGACAGAAAACAGTGAAGAAATATTTACATGAGGCTGTCTGATAACACATACAGGACATTTTACCAGGCAAACCCTGGCGCGTATTTCCTTTGACAATCCAAGCATGCATTTTTCTTTCCTATCCCTCAATTAAGGAACAATTTCATACTGTACTCTACTCTTACTGGTCCCAAGTAGATCACTGTGCAGAGAGGCATGATAACTACTGCATCCACTTTAGAGAGGATATCTCAATGAGAAGTAAAGATCAAAGATTAAGAATATCTATAATGCTTAGTTTTTTATCTCATGCCTGGCTCCCCACACTATGCTTTCCTTGAAGCTGTCTACATCCTGCTCCTCTCTTATAAATCGTCCTTCTCAACATCTACAAGAAAAATCACTCAGGTTAGATTTCTGTCCAACTCTGAAACCTGAAAAGAGTTTGATTTTCCCATATATAACTCCAGTGTAGACATAAAAACCTCTGCTGGAAACTTTATGATGGTTAAAAAATAACATGATTTATGGATCTCACACAGAGCCTGACAATTTAATTTGGAATATTGTCCAAACGTCTTACTAGTATGTAAAGTATGGCAGATTGTTTTTATCTTTGACATCTCAGTCCATTTTTAACTTACACTACTGTAGTAAGCATGGATCAATATATAATGAATGATACTCCAATTATTAATATGTAATGAGTATATAGTATAAGGCTAAAATTAAAAGTTGATAACATCAGTAGAACAAATGTTTCAATTTTACAACATTCAAATAAAATATTCTCGTATCTCAAGTGGTCATTTCCCTTTTTACATTATTTTGTATTTTTGTCTGCAAATATATGCATGTATTTAGAGAAAATTCATTTCTGACTCCCCAGTTGTTATCTTTATCCTAGCACACAGGAGTAACTAACAACAAAAATTTTCCCTAAGCAGTAAGTATACTTTTTTGGCTCACAATAAATGGACAGTTTTTCAGAGATCATATCAAAAATGTTCATGGATATAAAACCTACATACAGAAAGAAAAGGATGTAATATCATCAATGGTGTTGAGATATATATTAGCATTTTACATTATCACTGACTCCAGAGCCCTTTCTCAATAAAATTTATAGTTGTGTAAAAAGCTTTATTTGAAAAGACATAGTAATTAAATATTTGAGTTCCTAATTTCTTTTACACATGAATATGTTGCAGAAATGGGTGATAGTTACCATATTTCCACAGAGGGTAAGAGCAGACAGAACTGCATAACTTTACATACATTGTACGTTTCTTAGCAGGTAAATACTATATGTCTTAAAAATTCAGTTCCCAACTCTCATCCCCCTTTACAGTCTCCTCTAATGCAAGTAAAGTGTCTTGATCAGTAATAATGCAACGATTAGTACTAGACATACCTCAGGGAAATTTTTGAAACTATACCTTAAGAGTAATATGATGTATATAAAAGGACTGATTTTTATTGGGAAAATATAAGCAACAGTAATATTGAGTATATATCACATGTTGGAGTTAAAACAAGCACCCTCCACTCACATAGTGTAGGGTAATGTTCACTTGCATGAAATGAAGAGAGGCACAAGAGTGTGAAATGGATAACATAATATTAATAAACTAACAAATTATATCATGTACTTTCATCTAATAAAGCTGAGCAACAGTGAAAGCATTTGAAATAGCGATAAGTACTTCCCAGAACACCTTGAATGTACACATGGATATAAAATAGCACATTGCAGAGCAATAGGTATGTTGTAGACTGCTTAGAATAGCATCAGTTAATTTCAGTGTACGTTATTAAGAAAACAGTTTTTGGGTACTAAACAAATATTAAGTATATTTAAGGTAAGATTTTTGAGAACCTCTTTAGGGATCCACAATTCTATACTGATATGAGATCGACAGTCATATCTACTCAACTAGTTATTGACATGCATTGCCTTTATATATTTGAATGTAGATCTGAAGCAATTTTTCTGCCTTGTAAACTTATTATACAATTATAGGGCTCTGGTGCCTTCCTTATAATGAACACTATCTGACTGCAATCAAACTGAAGAGCTGCAATAAAATAAAGATGATAAAGTAAAATGAAGTAAAATAAAGATGGATCCTGATAAGAATGATAAAAAGAAAAGAAGACCAGAAAGTTGTACCTAGAAGTTCCCATTGAGTAGACGAATGACTCACAAATGTTTGGTAGACATTCATTACATTTTCTTTTTCTTCCACTAATATTGTGTGGTCCTTGAAGATTGAGACAAAGTGCGATGATTCATTTAATTATGACCTCTCTGCACAGTCTCCAAGGTCATATAATAGGCAATAATCAGCATTTCTCTCTAGCCCTTCAGATTGGTGGCCCTGGTGTGCTGGGCTCTAAACCAGCGTTTCCTCCTACTGTGCAGTTCATCAGCTCTTCATCCATTGGCCATGTCCAAGTACAGAAGCAGTTTTCTTCAGTAAGTGTTGAGGGAGAAAGGACTATGAGAAACGTTTTCTTCTTCATCAGGACTAATAGGACAGTTTTTGTAGCCTGATAAAGGAATATTAACAGAAAAACTTGCAGCTATGCAGAGTGAGAAGTTTACATCCTATGCTGGGTTGAGGGTCCAAGATAACTCATTCACTTTAGCTTTCCTCATACAAATGTTGCACTTCAATGACACCTCACCCGCAACAACTTAAACTGGGACCCTCTGCACTGTTTCTTTTTATTCCAGGTCATTATGAATTAGATTAAGGTAAAGAGGAGGAGGAGGGTAAGCACAATATCATGAACTATATTTGAGGGCATACTAGATTCCTGGTTCCTTGCTACATGTTCTATTGTTTGTTTCTGTTTCTTTCAGTTCAAATGCATAGTCATCCAAAACTCAAAACTTCCCACTTTTTTCACCAAAAGGGGGAAAGCTCTACTTTTATGTAAATGCAATCAGATTATTGGGTAAAATCAGTGGAGAGATTTTTTGGATTGGCCTCTCTGAACACACACACACACACCACTCACATACAAGTGCACTCATGCGTGCAACATACTTCCTGGGGAATGCTGGCAAGCTGTTCTATTCACAGCCCAAGACATCTCTTCATGTCACTGCACAAAGACCCTATTTGCTCACTGTACTCTTCTTTGGGGGTTCCAGGTGGACCACAGGAAAAAGCAACATGTGCTGCCTGCTTTACTTACCATAGGAAGGGCAGATGTGGGTCGCAGTCTATAAACATAGAAAGAGCCAAAACGTGATAATTCAACACACATTTTCATCTTGTCCCTGTCTAGAATATACTTTCTGCTGTCCACATCTTCTAAAATGTTTGTGATCTGCCCAATCAAACCAAAAAGGAGATGTGCAGTCAAATATAAGTATCATTTCTGCTGAAGTATTTCACTCATTCCTTTCTGTCACTGCTTCCCTGCTCTACTTGCTAGGTAACATGACCTAAGCAGCTTATCTCTGTAACCTGATTGCACCATTATATTTCTGACTTGTAGCAAGCCAGGCATGGACTGAAATCCTTGAGACACCGAACCAAAGTAAATATGTTTCCTTTATGTAGTGATTGTTGAGTATTGTATCTCAGCAAAGGAAAAAATGACTAATAGAAAAATTTTGTATCAGAGAAGTAGAGTCTTTTTATTGGACCATGTAGTTCAGAAGCCATTGGAACTAGTTTCTTGGGAAAGATTTAGAGTTCTGTGATACAACAATCCCTAGAATGCTGTAAGGGAAATTTGATATGTAATTTTGGTTGGAGATCAGAAAACCAGAATATGAATGGGAATATAGAAAGTAAGGGCCAGTCTCAGGAGGTATTTAGTTAGGAAAAAGAACTACATTGGCAGTTGTACTAAAAGTCATGTCTGTTAAACTGTGGTAAAAATTGTTATGTATGTGTTGTGACTACTTATTTATCCTCTGTTTATCCATTAAAGAGAGAAGACTAATTTATCTGGATGATGACATTTCAAAGCAACTCAACACTCAGGTTGTGGCCTGGGTATGCCTGGCTATTTTAACAAAATTTATAGCAAGGATTGGAACAAAGCACAGAGGATAACAATTTGAAAAATGTAAATTTTGAGCATAAGGAATTATGTCTTAATTTTAGCTAAAGTTGTTTTAACTGAAGAGATTAATGTCATTAAAAAGAAAATAAGTACTTTGTATAGGGATAAGGAGAAAAACGCTTTTACAGCATGTCACAAATCAGTAATATCCCACACATTTCAAGTTCTAGGGTATAAAAATTTTAACCTGTCATTTGATAAGAGAGCCCCTGGATTGGTTCTCAACAAGGGCTATCCAGGAAGTTTGCTCCCCAGGATTCATTTCTCCATAAGAACTATGAGGACCTTGGAAGATGCTGTAACCATTGCACAATGAGTACTGGCTACTGCTTGAGCTGCTGGCAGAGGTAGACATATGCATGTATGTGATGCTGATTTTACCAACATGCAGAATCCAAAGATTGTGGGCTTATCTTGCATATCATGAAGATTTTTAGTTCAATCAATTTTATTATGAGGGTCATGATTTCAATAATTTTGTATGTGAATAATGTTCTCTTATTTTATTTTTCCATTAAGTTTATTGGTACACTTTATGTATAAAATACAGTTGCCTTTATCAATGGGACCTTGCATCTTTACATGATGAATCTTGGTTCTTATGTTTTCCCCATTCTCATGCCCTCATTTCACCCCCTCTAAACTTCCCTATTTACAAACACTTTGTTGACATTTTTCCTTTTTCTCATATTTTGTTTTTTCCCTTCTTTCCTTTACCCTACCCCTCCCACATCCCTCACTCCTTTAGACCTCTTCTTCCTATTGCACAATATCAATTATACAAGTTGTTCCTTATACTTTTAGTTTGTCTCACTAGATAAACTTTGATATTTACATGTGTGACTTATTTATTTCACTCAAGAGTATGGCCTTAAAAAGCATCCATTTACTTGGAGGCCATGCTCTTAAATGAAATATATAGGAAACACATGTGTAAATATTGAATAGTTTCTCTAGAGTGAGAAACTGAAAGTGTAAATAAGGATTAAAATGATTAAAATAAATAATTGATAATTTGAAATAGGAAGAAAAGGTGAAAAGGGGTATGGGAAGTGGAGGGGGAAGGGGAAAGGAAAGAAGAGAAAGGAAAAATTACGAGAATGCACAGGAGGAGTCTTCTGGGTTGCCTCAGCACAAGTCTGCTGCAGAGGAGGAGGACTCCAGGCCACCATAGCAATGCTCCCCATGCAGCAGAGGATGCTTCTGGGCTGTTTTAGCACCACTCTGCAGGCAGAGGAGGAGGCTTCTGGGCTGCCATAGCACCATATCCCACACAGAGGAGGTGAGCCACATGGGTAGCAACAGCACACACACATCCCCACTGTCAAAATGAGAAGTCAAATAAACAAGTCTCAAAAGGAGACTTCCAGATCACCTACAGCAAACCAAAGGGAAACAAGATGGAATACCCTGATACTCATCCAACAGGACTCCCTGAACTGGCAACAAAAGAAGATCTGGAAAACATGAAATCAGAAATAATTTCTCAGATAACAGCAGAGATTGTGCTCACAGTGCAAGATGTGATTAATAAATCTAGAGAGGAGCTCAGGAACATGATGGAATCACAACACAGGCAACAAATGGAATCTATAAAACAGATGCAAACAGATTTCCAGGAGATGAAAAACTCCATTGAAGGTCTACACAGCAGAATGAGCCAATGTGAGGACAGAATTTCAGATATAGAAGATAAGATTACAATTAGTGACCAAGAAAAGAAAACTTGCCTTAAAATTTAAGGGACCACAAGAAAGCAATCCAGCACCTGCTAGATGATGTAAAGAAGAATAACACAAGACTGATTGGAGTCAACAAAGAAACAGGAGCGTGTGCAGATGACATAAAAATCATTTCACAGAAGTAATGGCAGAAAACTTCCTAAGCAGGGGCAAAGAACTTGACATACAGATAAGAGAGGCATATAGGACTTCCAACTAGCCTAGGTAAAAAAAATACTACACATAGGTGTATAATTATTAAGATTTCAGAAACCCAACAGAAGAACAAAATTCTACAAGCACTTAGAGAAAAGAAATACATCACATGCAAAAGAAAACCCTTCAGAATCACAGCAGACTTTTCAGTGCAAACCCTCAAGACAAGAAGAGCTTGAAATAATGTATTCCAAGCCTTAAAGGAAAACAACCTCCCTCCCAGATTGACGTACTCTGCAAAACTATCTTTCAAAATTGATGGAGAAATAAGATACCTTCATGACAAAGAGCTCGTAAAGAATTTCATGAATAGTAAACCAGCACTCGAAAAAATTTTAGACAATGTCCTAGCAAAAGACAATGAGGATCACAACCCCAGGAAGCACAGCAGAATGAATTTGTCAGGCAAGAAATTAAATCCAGAGGGGGAGAATCCAAGAAAAAGAAAAAGTCATGACAATAATAAGTCAATATATATCAGTTATAACCATCAATGTTAATGGTCTCAATTCACCAATCAAAAGAAATAAAGTGGCAGAATTGGTCAAGAAGCAAGATCCAAAAATATGCTCAATACAAGAAACACATTAATTCAAAATGAAACTGATAGATTGAAAGCTAAAGTATGGCAAACAATACTCCATGCAACAGAAAACCCCCAAAAAGTAGGAGTAGCTATCCTCTTTTCAGATCAAGTAGATCTCAAACCAAAACTGATTAAGAGAGATGCAGGAGAACACTACATCCTTGTACAGGAAAAAATCCAACAGGAAGAGATAAAAATCATAAACTTATATGCACCAAACATTAGTGCACACAATTATATAAAACAACTACTAACAGACATAAAATGTCATATATGCACAAATACAATAATAGTGGGGAAACTCAATACCCCACAGTCACAAATATATAGATCAACTGGAAAAAAAATACATAATGAAATACTAGAACTCAACCAAACTCTTGAAGAAATGCAGTTAGCAGATGTTTACAGAGTGTTCCACCCACAAAATCAGAATATACATTCTTTTTAAATAGACATGGGTCATTCTCCAAAATAGACCACATACTCATTGAAAAAGTTTTAGTAACTGTAAAGGAATTAAAGTTATCCCTGTATATTATGAGACCATAGTGCAATGCAATTGGACATCAATAGCAAAAGAAACTGTAAAAATTTCACAAGCACATGGAAATTGAACAGCACACTTCTGAAAAAAGAATGGATCACAGAGGAAATTAAAGAAGAAATCAGACAGTTCTTTCAAATAAATGACAATGACAAAAGAACATATTAGAATCTGTGGGACACAGAGAAAGCACTGTTAAGAGGGAAATTCATAGTAGTGAATATTCACATTAGGAAAATAGAGAGAGCCAAATTAAACAACCTGATACTGAAACTCAAGCTTCTAGAAAAAAGAAGAGCCAGGAAAACCAAAAGCTCATACAAGGGAGGAAATTATAAAGATCAGAGCAGAAATCAAGGCAATGGAGAATAAGAGAAAGATACAAAAAATGAATGAAGCCAAGAATTTGTTCTTCGAAAGAATAAACAAAATTAACCAACCCTTAACCAACATTGTCAGAAAAAGGAAAGAAAAAGCCCAAATCCATTGAATTAGGAATGAAAAAAATGAAGTTACAGTGGACGCAGCAGAAATCCAGAGGATCATCAATACCTACTTCAAGAACCTATACACCAATAAGATGGAAAACACAGAAGAAATGGACAGAATACTACATAGTTATGAATTAAAAAGTTGAACGAAGAAGACCTAAAAATTATAAACAAACAAATATCAATCAATGAAATTGAAAACTTACCAACCAAGAAAAGCCCATGTACTGATGGCTTCACTGCTTATTTCTCCAAGACGTTTAGAGGGGAACTATTGAATACTGCCATTACAGTTTAAGCTCTTCAATCAAATTGAAAGGGAAGCAATACTCCCAAATTTCTTCCTGGAAGCATCACCTTGATCCTCCAAACAGAGAAAGAAACAAATGAAAAAGAGAACTATCAGCTAATCTGACTAATGATCATAGATGTAAAAATCCTTAATAAGATACTGGCAAATAGAATGCAGAAGATCATCGAGGTGATCATACACCCTGACCAAGTGCGATTCATCCTAGGGATGCAGGGATGTTTCAACACATGAAAATCAATCAATGTAGTACACTATATAAATAGAGCCAAGAAGAAAAAAAACATACAATTATCTCCATAGATGAAGAAAAGTCATTTGACAAAATCCAACACACATTTATGGTAAAAACCCTACAAAAATTGTAATAGATGGTCTCTGCATCAATCTGATAAAAGCCACCTATCAAAAACCAACAGCCAATATCATACCAAATGGTCAAAACTGAAATCCTTCACACTAAAATTAGGAACAAGACAATAAAAGATAGGAAATGAGGAAGTTAACTTATCATTATTTTCAGATGACACGATACTCTATATAGAATACCCTAAGAATGCAATGAAAAGTCTTCTAGCCTTAATTACCAAATTCAGTAGAGTAGGGGAAAACAAGATCAACACACAAAAATCAATAGCTTTCTTCTACATGAACAACAGACTCACTGCAAGAGAAATAGGTCAAACAATTCCTTTCACAATAGCATCCAAAAAATTGAAATACCTAAGAATCAACCTAAGAAAAGAAATCAAAGACTTCTTCCCTGAAAACTATAGCACTTTGAAAAGAGAGATTGAAGATGATATTAGAAAATGGAAAGTGATCCCTTGCTTCTGGGTAGGAAGGATCAACAGAGTGAAAATGGCCATACTTCCAAAACTGCTATATAGATTCAATGCAATCCCAATTGAAATTCCAGCATCATACTTCATGGACCTTGAGAAAACAATCCAAAAATTCATTTGGAACAAGAAGAGACCCAGAATACCAAAAGCAATTCTAGGTAACAGAGACATGGCAGGGGGTATCACAATCCCCAGCCTGCAACTATACTACAAAGCTACTGTGATAAAAACAGCATGGTACTGGCAAAGAAACAGACCTGAGGACCAGTGGAACAGATTAGAAGATGCAAAAACAATGCCAGACACACTCAGCCATCTTATCTTTGACAAAGGATCCAAATGCCCCCACCGGATGCAATATAGCCTATTTAATAAATGATGTAGTGTTGGAAAAATTTGGTTTCAACTTGCCAAAACTAGAATTAGACTTTTATCTCTCACTATGTACTGAACTAAAATCTAAATGGATTAAAGAGCTAAATATTAAAACAGAAACACTAAGCCAGCTGGAAGAGAGTTTAGGAAGAACTCTTGAACATACTGGTGGAGAAAAAGATTTTATGAACAAAACCTCAGTTCCCCATGAAGTAGCACAAACAATCAACAAGTGGGATCTCTTTTTACTACAACCTTCTGCATAGTAAGAGAAACCACCAACAGTATGAAGGGAGAAGCCACAATGTAGGAAAAATTTTTCACCACCTATCCCTCAGACAAAGGTCTACTATCTAGAATCTATAAAGAACATAAAAAAATCAGACCTACCAAATTTAAAGACCCAATACAAAAATGGGAATCTGAAAAGAACACACATTTCTCAAAGAACTAGAAATAGCAAATAAACATATGAAAAAATGTTCAACATCACTGGTAATTAGAAAGATGCAAATGAAAACAATGCTGAGATCCCACCTCACCCCAGAAAGAATGACTGCTATTAAGAAATCAACCAATAACAAATGCTGATATGGCTGTTGGGAAAGAGGAACACTGCTCCAATTCTGGTGGGAGTGTAGACTGGTGCAACTGCTCTAGATATCATTATGGAGATAACTCAAAGAACTAGGATTGGAAGTCCCATTTTACCCAGCTCTTCCCCTGATGGGTATCTTCTCCCAAAAATTAAAGAATCATACAAAAGTGATATATGTGCACCCATGTTCAGAGCAGCACATTTTTTAACAGCTAAAACTTGGAATCAGCCAAAATGCCCATCAATTGGAGATTGGATAAAGAAAACGTGTTTTTTAAAAAATAAAATGTAGTACTACTCAGCCATGATTAAATGAGAAATTGTGACATTTATAGCTAAGTGGATGTACATTGAGGCAATACCCTAAATGAAATAAATAGTACACACACGTGTAAATGCTGAATAGTTTCTCTAGCATGAGAAACTGAAATTGTAAATAAGCACTAAAAGGTATAATAGATAATGTGAAATAGGAAGAAAGGGGGCAAAGGGGAAGGGGAAGTGGGTTGGGTAGGGGAAAGGAAAGAAGGGAATTGAAATAATATGAGAAAATGAAAAAATGGATAGTCTCTGTAAATAGGGAGGGGGGAAGGGATTGAAGCATGGGCAAGGGAAAGGGGAAAATTAAGAACCTAGAGAGATTATGTAAAGGTGCAAATTTCCAGTGATGAATGTCATCATACTGTATACTTAAAATGTACCAATAAAATAAAATTTAAAAAAGAAAATGATTAAACCAGAAAAAATTTGTTTTTCCAACTTTAGAAGAATCAAATTCCCCTGGAGAATTTGCTAAAACAGAGACTGCTGGCCCTTATCCTCACATTTTGTAAAAAGCAAGTTCATAGCAGATCCAAACTTTTATATCTACCATGATTCCAGACACATCATTTTGTTTTTATAGAAAGTTTGCTTTATTTTGTTTTCACTTTATGTTTTCCATCAGATTCATTGGTAGCATGCAACCTGCAAATCAAACAGGTGTTTCCAAATTTTTTCTCATGGGACTGACAGATGATCCAGAACTGGTCTTCCTCACCTTCTACCTGTTCCTAGCCATGTACCTGCTAACTGTTCTAGGGAAACTGCTCATCATCCTGGCCATCAGCTCTGATTCCCAACTCCACACCCCCATGTACTCCTTCCTCTACAACCTGCTTTTTTAGTAACATCTGTTTAGTCACATGCACCAACCCAAAGATGCTAGTAAATATCTGAGCACAGGATCAGAGCATTACATACACAGGCTGTCTCTCCCAGGTCTGCTCTGTCTTAGTTTTTGGTTGTGTAGAAAACTGTCTCCCTGCAGTGATGGCTATGACAGCCATGTGAACTATTTTCATCCTTTGAGGTACACTGTTGTCATGAATCCTTGATTCTGTGTCCTGAGGGATTTCCTCTCTGCATTTATTTGCACTGTGTGACCCTGTTACATGCTCTGATTGCACTGGGGATGTCTTTTTGCAAAGACCTGGATATCCCAAACTTCTGTGAACTTGCTCAGGTCACCAAGCTCGTCTGTTATGATACCCTCAGCAATAACACACTAGTGTATTTGATGGCTGGCCTATTTGCTGGTGTTCCTGTCTCTGGAATCATTTTCTCTTATACTTACATTGTGTCCTCTGTTTTTTTTTCCATTAAGATTATCGGTACATTTTAGGTATAGAATATAATACATTTTAAGTTACATTCATCATTGGGATCTTGTACCTTTAAATGACATATCTTTGTTCTTATTTTTCCCCATTCCACTGCCCACCCTTCCCTATTTACAAAGAATTTCTTTCCATTTTTTTCCTTTTCTCATATTTTTCTTTCTCTACTTTCCTTCCCCCCCAACTTCCCCTACTCTTTAGACATTTTCTTCCTATTATACAGTATCAATTATACATTTTGATCCTTATTCACACTTTTAGTTTCTCACACCAGATAAACTATTCGGTATTTACACATATGTGACCTATTTATTTCACTTAAGTGTATGGCCTGAATGTGCATCCACTTAGCTATAAATGTGTCTAGTTTCTCATTCTTTGTTTCTTAGAAGTATTCCATTTCATTAAAAACATCACATATTTGTCCAGTCTCCAGTTGATGGGCAGTAGGTCTGCTCCAAGCTTTAGCTATTACAAACTGTACCACTATAAGAACAGATGCACATACATCTCTGTGATATGATGCTTTTTATTCTTTTGGGAAGATACACAACAGAGGAATATCTGGGTCAAATGAGACTTCTAATCCCAGTTATTTGAGGTATCTCCATACTGATTTCCACAGTGGCTGCACCAGTCTGCACTCTCACCAAAAATGAAGAAGGGTTCCTTTCTCAACATAACCGCACCAGCATGTGTTATTGGTTGATTTCTTGATAGCAGCCATTTTTTTCTGTGATGAGGTGGAATCTCAGTGTTGTTTTCTCTTTTGAGGACATCATCAAGAGGAAACTATAAAGCTTTTTCCATCTGTGGGTCTCATCTCTCTGTTGTTTCATTGTTCTATGGGAGAGGTGTGGGAGCATACATAAGCTCTGTAGTTACAGATTCACTGAAGAAGACTGCAGTGGCTTTGGTGATACATTTTGTGGCCACTCAGATACTGAACCCCTTTATCTATGCTCTGTGGAACAGGGACATGAAGGAAGCATTGAGGAGACTCACTGGCATGTTATCTTCTTTTCTGTCATATGTTATTTGTTTTAGATTCAGGTTTCTGGAGCACGTCAAATCAACAGGATTTGGAGGGAGTCATAAAGCCTGATCTTTTTCTCTCCATGCCATGATTTTCTACCATGATCACATAACATAATGATAAGGTGCATTTGAACTTGGCTTGCAATCTGATGTTACTTTATGTTTCACTCTGTAAACTTGGAACATGATTTTAATTTTCTAAACACAATTTCTCTGCTTAATTTCCAAAGACACAGAGCCTGAAGCAGAGTCTCTAATCCTAAAATATTTTTATGCTGCATTCTCAGAAGAAGGTAAGATGAGAGTGGATAGAGCAGGGAAAGTAAGCAAAGCTCTGGTCATATGTAGAAATGTATGGTTATGGCCATGGGAGGTGCATCCAGAGTGAGTCCTACTAATAAAACAAGAGAATGAATACCCAGAAACTTTGAAGCAATTTCTGAGACCTGTTATTTTTAAATTATTCATTTCAAAGCAATAATAGAATCTGCCATATTTAAGATAATCATCTATAAAATTTTCATAGTTGATGAAAGCAATGGCTGCAGATTATTATGCGTTATTTAAAACATTGTGATAGTTAACTGATTGTGTCAACTTAAGTAAGAAAAAAACCAACTGATTGGATTAGCATAGTTCTGGGTATAGCTGGAGGGTTTACTGAAGACTGAAGACCGAGTCTGAATGTAAGTGGTACCAACAAATGGGCTTGTAGCCTGACTAGAATAAAAGGAAAATGAAGAAACAAGCCTGGCTTCTATTTCTTCTGAAGAATACCAGTCTTTACCTTTACCTTTACCTTGGTTGTCATCCTCTGGCTTCCAATGCAGACCATTTGGCTTCTTGATATGAACTTGTCAGGGATACTACAGTAAGCTCCAAGCCTTCAAACTTTGATGAGATCTTTTGCATCTCCAGCATGCAGACAGCCCTTTTGCACTCTTCAAAATCTGACTCTGGGAATGGCCATTGTAAGCCTACCTTGTGAATCCTTATATATTTATAAATCTTGTGTTAAATCTGTGTCTCTAATGAACAGTGACTGATATATGTGTGTGTGTGTGTGTGTGTAGAAAACCTGCAGAATTCTACCAGGATACTTATAGATCTGATTAGGAAATTCATCAAAGTGACAGGATGCAAAATCAACCTCGAAATTCAAAAGCATCCCTATACACCAACAATGAATTCATTGAGAATATAATTAGGGAAGCGATTCCATTTACAATATAATAAAAAGTTATATACTTCTAAATCTAACTATCCAATGAAGTGAAAGTCTTCAAAATAAAAATTGCAGAACACGGAAGAAATTGAAACAGACATTAGAAAGTGGAGACAACTTTGTTCATAAATTGCTAGAATTAATATGGTTCAAAGGGCCACATTACCAAGACTAGTGTACAGATTCAATGCAATTTCTAATGAAATACCAACAACAGTCTTTAAAGTGTTAGAAAAATAATCCATACAGAATCAGAAAAATGTTAAAATGGTCAAAGCAACTTTGAGCAAAAAGAGCAATGCTGGTGATACCACAGTATCAGATTTCAAATTCTACCACAAAACCATAGTAACAAAATAATAGGATATGTATCAAAAACATATGACATAGAGACAAACAGAATGAATCAGACCACATATAAATAAACCCAAGTACCTCCAGCTATCTGATTTTTGCCAAAAAACTCAAAAACACATGCTGAAAGAAAAAGTCTCTTCCTTCCCCTTCCCTTTCCCCTCCTGTCACCCCTCCACTTTTGGACCATTTCCTATTTCAAACTATCAATTATTCGCCTTAATCATTTTCATCCTTTTTTAACACTTTCAGTTTCTCACACTAGAGAAACTACTCAGAAAGGAAAAATTGAAAGAAAAAAATTGAAAGAAAAAAATGGAAATAAAGTCTATGTAAATAGGGAAGGGTGGAAGGGTGAAGGGCATACATGTAATGGGGAAAAATAAGAACTAAGATACATCATGTTCAGGTACAAGCACCCAATGATAAATGTAAATGTATTGCATAACTAAAATG
>NW_004624876.1:1481155-1509191 GCF_000247695.1 Heterocephalus glaber
AGGAGAATGGGGAAATTTAAGAACCAACATAAAACATGTAAAGCTACAATATCCCAATGATGAGTGTAACTGTATTATATACCAAAAATGTACCAATAAACTTAATGGAAGAAAAAGTGAATTGCATTAAAATGTTGAAGTGAGACAATACAATGCCATTTTGAACTAAATTTTAAGTTTCTATCTTGGAAATTGTAAATCACACCAAATGAGATGTTATGGTAGAAAGCACGTTGATAAATGTGAAAATATGGAAGTCCTGGAATATGAAAGACTAATTTAAAGTGAGCATTATTATGAAGCACCACTTAACCCATAAATGATTGTTGGAATCTGAACAAATGTATTCAGCATGTGCACACATCTGCATACTAGGATTTTTGGTGATTTTGTAACCTAACTATACCTCAAATAAAAATGAATGCATATAATTTCAACTCAGTCTTCATCTGTGAAGAAAACCTTGGCAATCATTCTGACAGTAGGGAAAATGTATTCATGGGATTCCAGATATGGAGTCATGTTCTCCATACATTTTTGGCAATCAGTATTGAGTGCAAAAATAGACTAAAATGTTCTGTGTTAACAATAAAACCCCCAAATTAAAATTCAGTACACATAAATGATACAGAATACATAACTAAATATTTGTGTATTTAGTATTTTTCTTAATATTTATAACTGTATTATTTACTTCCACATATAAAGATATATTTCTCATCTAAAATAGATATCAGTCTTGCAGATATCAACAATTATATAAAGATTCCTTCATTTGTAACTTGAAGTCAATATAGGAATTTGTTATTGGTGGGTTGATAAATGGATATGGTGTCAGATAATAGAGATGAATAGAAAAGAGAAAGTGAATTCTCTGTATCTGGCCTCAGGGGTCAGGCAAACCACCATGCTGAATCATTCACTTGTGTAGCATTAGTCCTCAAGGACAAGTACTCCTGGGAGGAGACTTATACTTAAATAGCAGGTCTAATGAGGTGCTTTGTATATTAATCTCTTTGGAATATAGAGGCAAGAGGAGTCATTGAGTGACCCCACTCAACAGCCCTCCTTCAGTCTGAAAACTACCTGAGCCTCCTCCCAGAGATAATTATTCTTTATTTGTATCTTTAAAAAATTTATATTGCTTATTTGTTTATTAGTGCATATATGTGATATATAGTGAATCCATTCACTGTGTGCATTTGGTACAGATACGTATTGCATCTTTTGCATTTTAAATTCCACTTCCCCTCTTCTTCCTTCTGTCTCCCTCCATCCCAGGTCGCCTTCCAGACTGCAAAGGGTATATTTCCCAGTTTCTTATCTAACTATTACTTATATTTTATTTTCCTCTTTACTTTATTTATTCTTTGGTTTTCTCATATAAGTGAAACTGCAATGAGATATTTCTGACCAGCTCCCATTGACATGTTTAGTCTGTTCTCCCTTGCTGAGGATACATCTTCCAACTTCAATATTCAGATAAGATGCTGAATATCTGTGCTTTTGAAACCAACCAGGTGAATTTTATCCTAGGAACCATTGAGGAAAGCTAAGAACCAAGGGAAGGGGAATGCTATGGGACACAACCACCCACGATGCACCTCTCTGTTGTGTTTGATACCTTGTACTGTACATTTGCGTCAATACTCACACTCCTTTCCTTTGCTTAATCTCATAATCTGTAAATGAACAGGGCCTATTTCCTTTGGAACAGAATCTGTACCTTCTCAAACATTATGATGGTTTCAAAAATATTCTGACATTTATGTGTATTCTTGTGAAGGTATTGGGCAAGGATTCTGATGATTCTCTTAGTTGTTAAGGCTGTGGTGATAACTAAGTACCACAGACAGAGGTGCTTAATAGTAGAAATTTATTTTCTTATTTTAAAAGCTGGAAGTCTAGAAATCTGGATATCTGTAGTCATGGTTTTCTAACACATTCCTGCTGCTGCTTGTAGCCCATTCATTTTATTCTGTTCACCCCATTTCCTCCGAGATTCATCAGAAACATGGAAGCTAGAAACCAAACAGTCATTTCAGAATTACTTCTCCTGGGACTGACAGATGACCCACAACTTCAGCTCCACATCTTCAACCTGTTTTTGACCATGTACTTGATCACCATCCTGGGAAACCTGCTCATCATCCTGGCCATCAGTTCTGACTCCCACCTGTACACCCCCATGTACTTCTTCCTCTCCAGCCTGTCCTTTAATGACATCTGTTTAACCACAACAACGATCCCAAAGATGCTGCTGAATATCCAAGCCCAGGATCAGAGCATCACTTACACAGAATGCTTCAGTCAGGTTTATTTTGTCTTGGTTTGTACTGTCTTGGAAAATTTTCTCCTGGCAGTGATGGCTTATGACCACTATGTGGCCATTTGTCATCCACTCAGCTACAGAGTCATCATGAACCCCCACCTCTGTGTCCTGCTGGTTCTGTGCACTGTGATCATTAGTGTTGTGGATGCCCTGGTCCACACTCTGATGTTGTTACAGCTGTCCTTCTGTGCAGACCTGGAAATCCCCCATTTCTTCTGTGAACTTGCTCAGCTCATCAAGCTCGCCTGTTCTAATACCCTCATCAATAATATCCTGGTATATATTGTGGCTAGCCTATTTGCCGGTGTTCCTGTTTTGGGGATAATTTTCTCCTACATTCAAATCATGTCCTCTATTTTAAGGATGTCATCATCAAAAGGAAGGTATAAAGCCTTTTCCACCTGTGGGTCTCACCTCTCTGTTGTGTTCTTGTTTTATGGGACAGAATTTGGGGTGTACATCAGTGCTGCAGTTACAGATTCAATGAGGAAGTTTTCAGTTGCTTCAGTGATGTATTCTGTGGTTACTCAGATGGTGAATCCTTTTATCTATAGCCTGAGGAGCAGGGACATAAAAGAAGCCTTGAAGAAACTCCCTGGTAGGATAACTTCTCTTCTATGATGTGTCATTCCCTTTGAAATTGTATTTCCAGAGGAAGTCACAATGACAAGATTCCTAGAGATTCAGGATGAATGATTTTTTTCACTACAGTAACTTAAAATTTTGAGATGACCTAATGACCAGATGACTTAATCTTGCCTTGAATCCTGCCATTGCTGTAGGTCTATCTCTTTTATCTTTGCCATACCATTTCAATTCACTAAACACAAGATCTTTGCTCAATTTCCATAGAAGAAAAGCCTAAAGCATTGTAACTAGTTTTACTAACAAAAGATTTTTTTGTGGTGCACTTTTAGAAGGGGCAGGTTGGAAAAGTTGGACCACACAGGAAAATTAAAGTCAAGCTGTGATCTGGTCTAGAGAATTGTTTCCTCATCATTTTGTTACGTCCACGAGAAATGAATCCTAGTAGAAATCCTCTTTTGTGGGAAAGAAGGTGACATTTATATCCTGTGAAGTAATTATTTGAGTAGAATGTATCTTTTTAAGGTAATAGCACCATTTTCCATACTCTGTTTTACCACGCCATAATATTTGCGTTTTTGATAATGTTCGTGATTTGAGATGATTGTGAGATTTTTACCCATTAATGAATAAGCACAGTCATCAATAAATATATTGCTTGCATAGCACCAACAGCATGCACAATATTTGGCTTCCTAATTCAAGAAACTGACTTAAAATCTGTATTTATCATTTGATATGCATATGAAATCTTTCAGTTGCACCTCTGAGGATGGATTTAGTTGAAATAAGAAAAAATAAAGACACTAAAGTAGGTCAAAGTATTCAGATAATCATATTGAGTACATCAGAGTTCAAATGTGCATCCAGGCAGAAGCCACTGGGGTTCTTTCATTCTTCCATGAGTGAGTTTCATTCTTGTGCCTTTTCTCTTTCTGGTCATGGGACACCACAATCAATTTTAGGTGTCTTATTTTGACCTGGTACCCAGAGATACAAAGATGACTAATGAATTAATGGGAAATCTTTTGTTTATTCTTCATCTCTCAGAAGATGTATGACAAGTCAATATTGAAAGGAAATACTGTAAAAATCTTTAAAATAAACATGTAAAGTGGTGAGTAAATAAACTGCAGTAAAATAAATACCAAATGTTGAAGCCACCGTGTTTTGTGTGTGTGTGTTTATATGCACGTGTGTGCACACTAGGGGAAAAAGTTCCTTTTCTTTTTGAGTACCTCCAATCTACTAACATCGCAGTTAATCATTTTTGTAAGTTTTTATATATTGCTAGTATGTTGAAAAATGAGTCAGTACAAAGTTATGTTTGACATAATAAAATCATAAAAATAACTACTACTTCTGATCTTCTCATAATGCAGGGGTAATCTTTATAAGTTGCGATTCATAAACTGTTTTATAATTGACATGTAACATTGGTACATATTTCCTAATGGGGTAAAATATGACAAGTGATCCAATCAGGTTTATTACAATTTTTAACTTTTCAAACATTTATCGCATCCATGCATTGGTAATCTTTAAACAAATTTCCTCTAATTATTTTGAAATACATAGTAAATTGTTGGAGACTATACTTACCATGATTTACTATGAAATGTGAGGACTTGTTGCTCCTGTCTAGATCAATCCTTTTTCCCCACTCTTCCTATCAGTTGGGACTTCTACTCTCTACTTTTATGAGATCAAATTTTTTAGCTTCCATAACATGAGTGAGGAAAGGTGGTATTCATCTTTCTGTCCCTGACTTCATTCACTTTACAAAATTTCTTCTAGATTCATGCACAAAGCAGCATTTTGCACAGGACTGAATAATTTTTCTTAGTGTATATAAATCATATTTCCTCTACTCATTTTTCAGTGTGTGAACACCTTCATTGATTCCATATTCTGGCCACTATAAATAGTGCTTTAATAAACATATCTTTGTTTAAATGATTTTCTTTCCTTTAGAAGTATACCCCAGTGCAATCTCTGAATAAAATGGTAAGTGTATTTTTACTTTATAAGCAACTTTGTCCTGTTCTTTTTGATTTCTGAGACAGTCTTGGTGGAATATTTGGTATTTTATATGGATACTAATTATATACTCTAACATATTCATTTCTTCATTGTAGCTCAAATCTATCCTCTGTGGTTTGAATGTGAATAATGATGATAGTTGCCTTTGTTTTATATTCTTGATTTCAAAAAGGATTCATTTAATATTTAACTATGCAATATTTTATTGACTTTATTTTTATATGCCCTCTACTTATTTAAAATAGTTTCTTCAATTCTCTCTTTGTATTTTTTATTATCATGAATGGATATTACTTTTTTTCAAATATTTTGTCTTCATCTATTGACAAAATATACAGTAATACTTTCTACTTTACAAATAAGCTGAATCATATAGGGGATACCTAATGTACACATTTATGCATCCAACCATGAATATATTATATGTATTCATTTATCAAAATGGAATGAAGCACAGTATTGCCTTGCTGTATTTACATTGATAATATAATGCTTCAAAAGTGATAGAAATCTTGGTATATGGAGCATTCATCCATGAGAGAAAAAATAGATAACACGCAAAAAAAGACAAGTGTAGTAGGTATTGGATTGTGACACTGTGCCTCCTGTCAGGAAGGATGGAATTCTCACCCCAGCTATTGGGAGTACTGCTGGCAGACAGCCCAACCCTCTCCCCTCTCGTTCTCCTTCTGGGATTGCTCAGTAGAAAAGATTCACTGCAGCTACAGCTATTTGCCCTTCCCAGGACTGCATCAATGACTAAACTATGCAGTCTTGAGACATGACTTTCAAGTCCTTGATGAAACTAAAGGTGCATCTTCATCTCCATAACTCCCTGGTGGGTCAAAAGCCACTGCCTAGGATAGGGTCACAGCTTACTTTATCCCTCATCCTCACCAAGGTTCCTTCTCTTATCTCCCTCAGCATTTCACTCCAGGTGCACACCCTGATTTCACCAGCAATCTCTATTTCAGAATCTTATTTCCAAGTATTTCAACCCAATGGAATAAAAAATTATGGCCTTTTAGATGATGAGAAATGCTATGAAGTATATGTTTTAGGAAACAGAATGAGATCATGTAAAGGTATAACCATGTTATAGAGGATGAGAGGTGTCACTAAGATGATGGCATTTGAGAAAATCCGAATATAATTAAGGGAATGTTGTGGTGATGCAGAGATTGGAGAAATATTGTACATTTTGGCAAAACTGAACTTATCAGAATGCAATATAGTCTTGCATTCCTTGTTGAACTTCTATTTCTGATATTCTGATAAAAATCTTGCACAAAGTACATAATGATGTCCTTTTCATATACCAAATTTCTCTATATTTGGCATCTATATTGGCCTGGCTGTTTGAAATGATATGTAGCAGGTGCCTTATGTATATTTTCTGAAATTGTCCTTGAATCTTGAAACTCTCCAAATGATGGAAAAAATGGCTATCTGTTCAAACTCTGCATGTGGTGATGTTCTTTGGAAAGTTACACTACTGATAACTTTAAATTACTTTTGCTTTCAAGACAATTTACTTGTCATAGATTCTTCAGAGAAATATGTTCTGTTGTAAGTGCTCTCCTTAAACACAACACTCCCACAAGTTCATTGCACTAATTAACTGCTAAATAGATCTCTAGAGTCTTCCTTGTCTGTCTTCCCAATCATGCTTTCTGATTGGATTCTTAGCTCATTCCAGTTATGTCCAATGTATATGAATTTATTTTTAAACATAAATAGTATTCTAGACATCTCATCCTACTTTAGGGTGATGTTGTAGGCTCATTCTTTCTCCTACCACAGAAAAACACCCCAAAGAGGAGCTCTGTGCTCATTGTCATTAATTTTCATCATCTAATATTTTTCTGAGGTGCATCTAAGCACTTGGAACTGATTTATCATGTGGAAGTTTCACAGTTGCTCTAAGAAATCACTAGTGAAATATCTGCTGCTAAATTCATTTATGACTCATGTTGCTCTATGACATAGAGCATACCACAAATCCAAATCCCTAATTAAACATTTAGGGTATTTACTACCTTGGAGGCTTTTCTTAAATTTTCAAGAATTCTAGTGTATAACTATGAATGTGAGCAGCAGTCAACTCATGAGTTCACCCATATTTCTCAAATAAGTTCTACTTCTGTCTTTATTAACTAATCCCCTAAAACATTTTGTTCTCATTACATATAGAGATGAACCACTTTCTTACTTTAGAATCTTTTGTTTCAGTCATCATGTCATATTTGTAATATTTGTTGTATTCTGATCAGCATACTTTTATAGTATTTCTTCATGTTTCTGTTTTATTTTGTCTTAAATGGGACAACTTTGTTTTCTAAGCCCATTGAAGTATTAATACATTTTACGTGTTTTCTAAAAACATAATGGTTAAACTTTGAAGAAACTCATTTCTATCTTTCATGAATTTAAAATTATATATAGTAAGTTATAAACTCATGGTGATGGAGTTTAAATATTGTACAATATTTTGGCAAATATATGACACTATAGAAGTTTTGAAATATGGAAGGTTTTTAAATCAACAGTATCATGGAGCATCAGTTCCAACAGTGAAATTATGGTCAAACATCTAACTGAATCTACTGAGCATATCATGATATATGGTCATGTCTTCTCTTGGTGGTTTTGTAAATGAGCTAGCATCCAACTAAAAATATGAAAAGGGGGAAAGAGGAGGAGGGAACCATAAAATGAATTAAGATATGTTATGTTCATGAACCAACCTTCCATGGTAAATGCAATCAATATCTTCTACCAACATAGACTAACAAAAATAAAAATAAATGAAGAAATGTAAATTCAACTCATAATCTCCTTATGTGAAGAAAACTATTGAATATATTATGACAAAATTGAAGAAGGTAATGGAATTAATATGAGAAAAAGAAAAAATGAAAACAAAGTCTTTGTAGATAGGCAGGGGTGGAGTTGTTGAAGGGAGGGCAGGGGAATGGGGAAAAAATAAGAACCAAGATAGATTATGTACAGGTGCACATTTCCAATGATGAATGTCATTTTATTGTATACCTTAAATGTACCGATAAAATTAATTTTAAAAAACAAAGAAGGTATTTGTCCCACTTAATCAGTTATGTTCCTGCCTATGTTTTTGGACATTAACAATGATCATAGAACAAAGGCTAGAATTCTCTGTGTTAAATATAAAGAACAAAAATTAAGCTTCATTCGACACCAATGATACTCTAGAAAACATGCCCCTAAATGCACTTTATAACATTGGTCTAATAATTGCAGTTACATTATTCACACTCACAAATATAGCATAAATATTTCCATTTAAAATAATAATCAGGCTTCCAGATAACATGAAATAGGTGGAGAAGCCTTAGTCTGCAACCAAGAGAAACATGAATTTAGTAGAGAAGTAGTATATGCTATGTGAACAAGGTCTGTCAAATGCAGATGACAAGGAACAATACAGGATACATAGTGTTGTACACCTGAGCTCGGGGGTCAGGAAAGCCATTATCCTGAAATCTTCACCTTCAGAGTTTTCATCTATGATGGATTAAAGTGATAGCAAAATATCTGGTCTAAGGAGGAGCTTTGCATATATAAGAGTTGAGTTGTGAACTCACTCAGCAGCCCACCCCAGTCTCGAAGTGACTGCTAATATTCCTCCCAGAGAAGATCCAAGAACCCAGTCACTCATTTAGTCTATCTGCATTTCATGAGGACACAACTTCAGTATTCTTCAGTACTCAGGCAAGCTGCTCAACATTGTTCCTCTGAAACCAAACAGGAAACACGGGGTTTTGTTTCAAAATGAGGGTAGATATTGTATAAGAATTTCATCTCGGTTGATGCAAGAGGAGAAGAGAGAATAAGATGATGATAAACGTGTCTCTCATGCCTCTCTTCTCTGTTGTTTTTTTGACACATAAATGTATGAACCAATAAGCCCCCAGGCCTCATTCTATCTTTCCTTACTCCACAAGGAAATATCCCACTTCATTCAGAGCAGAAATTTTCCCCTTCTCAAACTTAATTCTTGCTACTAAATATTCTGTCACTTACTTGTATTTTCAGGCTGGTATTGGGCATGGGATTTTGTAACTATGTTACTAGGGCTAACATAAACAACTAAGAATGGGATACTTAACAGAAAATTATTTTCTCACAGTTTCAGGGGCTAAATTCCAAAGATCAACCAGGATAGCTCCTTGGAATGGTTTCTAGCAGATTCTTATGTTACACTGTTGGTGTTTGTGTATATATGTTTTCTTTCTTTTTCATATTTTCTTTTTTCATTTCATTAATTGTATTGGCACATTTTAGGTATACAATATAATGACATTCATCATTGGAAATTTACACCTTTACATAATCTCTCTTAGTTCTTGCTTTTCCCCATTCCCCTGCCCTCCCATTAACCTCTCCAGCCCTCCCTATTCACAGATTTTGTTTCCATTTTTTTTCATTTTCTCTTATTAATTCCATCCCCTCTTTCCTTTCCCTTACCCCTCAAACTTCCCCTTCCCCTTTGCCACTTTTCTTCCTATTTCACATTATCTATTATACCTTTTAGTGGTATATATGTTTTCATCTCATCACTTCTTTTCCATTAAATCTATACACATTCTGGAAAATGGAAATGAAACAGTTGTTTCAGAATTTCTTCTAGGACTGACAGCTAATTCAGAGCTGCAGCACCTCATATTCAGCCTGTTCCTGTCCGTGTAACTGACCATCATCTTAGGAAAGCCCTGGCCATCAGCTCTGATTCCCACCTTTGCACTCCCATGTACATCTTCCGCTGTAATATTTCTTTTATTGATATGTGGTTCATCACTAACAAAATCTCAAAGATGTTAGTGAACATAAAGACACAAACTGTGAACATCACTTGCACAGGCTGACTCTCCCATGTCTGCTTTATATTGCTGTTTAGTGGCTTGGAATATTGTATTCTTGCAGCAATGACCAATGGCTGCTATAGGTCCATCTGCCATCCACCAAGGAGCACAGCCGTCATGAAACCCCACCCCTGTATTCCACTGCTTCTCCTTCTCTTTGTCCATTAGCTTTGTGCACACCATGATGCACAGTTTGATGGTGCTGTGGCTGTCCTTCTGCCTAGAGATGGAAATCCCACACTTCTTCCATGAACTTGCTCAGCTCATTAATCTCACTTGTTCTGATACTCTTCTCAACAACATTCTGATGTATGCTTCATCTTCCACATGTCTTGCTTTTCCTCTCTCTGGAATCATTTTCTCTTATATGTACATTGTATCCTCTCTCTTGGGAATGCCCTCCTCAGAAGGCAAGTATAAAACTCCCCCCCCACCCACCGCCGTGGGTCTCACCTGTAAGTTGTCTCCTTCTTCAGTGGGATAGTTTCTGCCATGTATATCAGCTCTGCAGTTATTGACTCACCCAGGAACACATCAGTGATTCTGTAAGGTACTCTGTGTTCCTCAAATGCTGAATCCCTTTATTTACAGCCTGAGGAACAGAGACATGATGCAAACCTTGAGAAGTCTCAGTGGTAGGACAGCTTTCTTTCTGTGATTTGTTGTTTGCTTTAGACTTCAGGTTAACAAGTTGGGCAAACTTACAGGATTCCTATGAGCCAAAATATCAGACTGTTTCCTCACTACCATCTTCACTTTTCTCAAATAATAAGATAACACAATGACCAGGTGAATTTTATCTTCTCTGGAGAAATGAATTTTCATTGTGCCCAATTTTCTGATTTTGAGACATGATTTCAATTCTGTAAACATAGTTCTTTGTTCAAATTTCACAGTAACAAGAGATTTTTGTTTCAGAAAATTTTGTTGTGTTGTGCAGAGTTTTTGAAAACTATTTTTAACAGAACATGTTCATCATACATATTGATCACATTCATCATAGGGAATTTGTACCTGCACATAATGTCATAATTATTTTCCTATTTCCCTCCTTACCCTTCAAACCCTCTTCCCATTCTCACTTTCAAGAGATTTGGTTCTGTTTTTCCTTTCCATTCTCCTTTTTAAAATTTTCCTTTCCCTCCTCCCTCTCTCCCCCCTCCCTTGTTCCACTTCTCTTTTGAAAATTTTCTTACTACTTCCCAATATCTATCATCCATTTTGGTTATTTTTTAGGCTTTTCCTTTCTAATGCAAGAGAGTCAACTTGATATTTAAATATGTGTCTGATTTATTTCACTTAAACATATGGTGTCAAGGTGCACTTATTTACCTGAAAATGTCTCAAATTGTTCCTTTTTAGAAAAGACATATTAGAGAAACTCTATAGGGCCAAGGAAATATTAAAGCAAACTGTTGTCATATCTAGATAAGAATTTCCTCCTGATTGTGGGCTTTCATCCTGAGACTTACATCTTAGTGTCATTTCTTTTGTTCTTAGTGAACTTTTTACTGAGTGGCAAAAGATTGAATATTTGTAGCCTGGAAAACAATTACTGAGACATTTAGTGGTCAACTGTAGCCCCCTGAGGTAATGCTGTTATTGACTGCATGACAATTTGCATGATGAGATTATCACTGTGCTGAGATGATTGTGAAATAGTTGAAACTCCTCAGTGAAGGTAATTTTAGCCCCAGTAAAAAAAAAAGTCTAGCAGTAATATTTTGCAATAATAGAGTGATACCTTTCATTCCAAGGACTTCCAATGTATGGAATGTAATAATCTAGGGCTTTCATCTGTCCTCCACGAGGTGGCCTCTTCCTAAGCCTGGTCCTATCCAAGTCACCAGATGATAGCCACAAACCCAGGTGTTGTCCTGGACATGAGGCTGGAGAGAGAAATGTGAGATCCCTCCCTTGGATCAGTTCAGATAATTAATTTTCCTAATATAAAGTTGACCGCAAATCCATAGTGGATTGAATTTTGACCCTTCAAATATGTCCAGTTCCTTTTATACTGAGTTGGGATCAATTGAAACATTAAATAGGTGCATGTTACTTGTTTGAGAATAGATAATTTTCTGAGAAAATGTTTTTCCTATATTATCAGGGTGGGTCTTAAGTGCAAGTGTATGTTTCCTTCTGAGAAAGACAGAAGAGGGAAAAGAAGACACAGAGAGCAAGGAGATGTTCTAACCATGGAGACAGAAATTGCATTGTTGCAGCAAGTGTTTGACTACTGGTATTCCAATGATTTGCCCTTAAAACACTGTCATTTTCATGTAACTTTAATACATTTCATCATCCTGGTGATATTCCTACACAATTTATTATATAAATGTGGATCTTTTTGACTTGGTTAATGCTCAAATTTAGCGAATGATCTTCATGTATTACTGTTACCCTCCCCCCCCCCGACCTCCAAGTCAATCATGGTGTGTTTAGTAGTTATGCATTCATTTTCAAGCCTCATAATTTTTTCCCATTGCAGGGATCCATCACAGGACCTTGCACTTGCCAGGCAGGCAAGTCACTGCTGAGGTACATCCCTAGCCCCTAGCTCCATATTTTTAAGTTATGTATTGTGACTTAGAAAGTCATATGCATTCCTAAGGATGATTAAATAATGGTTTTCATTTTTCTGTCATCATGAATAAAACTGCTTGAATATTCTTCTACTTGCCTTCCAAAGGAAAAGAAGGTAGTTATTAATTGGGTTGGGAATAACCGGCTATAGCAGAGTAACTATATTTTGGGGGTCATTTATATTTGGCGGTAGTTCCCAAGAGATTTTCAAAGTGACAGAACCATTTCAAATTCTCATTAAATATCCCCACTACTCCAGCCCAAAGCATATTCTGTATCCTGACAATCTAATGATTATAAAATACCATTTAATTAGTTTTCATTTTTCTTATGATGATTAGGATCATTTCATATATTGTGGACCATTTAAGAAATATGCATATTCATTATATTTCCACTGAGCTTGTCTTTTTGAAATCAATTCCTAATAGCACTTATCCACTTGTAATAGTAGTCTTTATTTTATATATTATATATTTTACATTATATATATGTATATATTAAAGACTTCTATATATATAGCAAATCTATTCTTTAGGCATGGATCTCCTTTAGAATGCATGCTACATTATTAGTAGATCCCTTCAAGTGCTTAGTTTTTAGATGGTTGGATTTGTTATTTTCCTCATGGTCTATACTAAGTAGGTCTTAATATTGAAACCCTTACTTTCCTCCATAAAATATTTATGATTTTGTCTTAATTAAAGTGGATCATCTGAAATTAATTTTTTGCCTTTCATGTGGAAAAAATCAAATTAATTTTTATTACTTAGCACTTTTTACTAGATAATCTATTCATTCACTCTAATGCCAGTTCAGGAACAAAGCATTGACAAAAAGTTCATTAAAAAAGCATTTCAATTCACTGTATATGTTTTCTGTACTTTTTTTCTAAACACTTAGAATTGTGCTATCTATCACAACACAAAGATTATTTGCTTTAGGGAAGGGTGGTGGGAGTGAAGGGCACATAGGTAATGGGGAAAAATAAGAATTAAGATACATCATGTTTGGGTACAAACACCCAATGATAAATGTAAATGTACTGTAAACCTAAAATGTACCAATTAATATATAAATTTTTTAAAAGATTATTTGCTTTAATAATTGTACCTCATTTTCAAACTAAACTAAGGTAGCTTTCTAGAAACTTGTACTTACAATCACATACTAAACAGGTTCACAGCATAAATATTTCTCTATTTATTTACAATTTTCTGCAACAATATGGAAAACTATAAAATTTAATTTAAATCAATATATGACATGTGATGAGTGACATTACACAAACTTAATTCTCAAACTTAAGATACTGTACCTAGTAACAGAGTTATCTAAGTGTTAGTGTTGGTGATCATAGCTATTTTTCTTAATTATTGTATGTATTATCATGATTTAGGTAACATTTTCATTAGTTTCAAAAATTAGTTCTATTGCAATGATGGATGATTAAAATGACATGGGATATTTGAATCATTTTGGAGGGCTGGGTCTTGCTGAACAGATTATATTGAATCACGCTTTTAGATTTCACTCAGTCCTATTTGCAGAGCATTATCCAACTGAGTCACTCCTCAGAAAGTTTCTGATTCTCCTCCAACTGTGGAAAAATTAATTAACCATGCCACAAAAGAGTCTGTGTTCCAAAGTGGGTTTAAGAATGCTCTGTTTTAGATGCACCATATTCAGAACATGATAATATGCTTCCTGGGGCCTCCATTTATAATGTTCATGCTTGAAGGAGATATTACATCTTACCTATTACTTGAAGATAAAATATTACACTCCTGAGATAATATGTACCAAATCTTCTTTATCTCAAAAGAAAGTAAGTGGTGAAAAATAAGTCATGGGGGATTCTACATTTTTAAATTTTGTTTAGCATATAATGGTCAATGTTTTAGAATGGTAGATTTCAAGTGTTGTATCAAAACCAGCAGAGGCAGCTTTTAGGAATATTTTAGAAGAGAAAACTTGAATCTTTGACCAACTTTCTGAATCTGGCACTCTAGGTGTGGAGCTCAACACTCTGATTTTTCCAAGTCCTCCAGCTGATTCTCATGCAATATGGTAGCACAGAATCACTATCATAAAACACAGAAATAATACTTTTGGTTGTAGTTTTCCTGTTAGCTTGTGATTTGGGGAAATTCTCAAGGAAAAATGTGGTGCATTGATTGATTTATATCCATCAGGACATATACTGAACAGGTCTTCAATGAGACAGACAAACCATGGTTGGTTGTTTTGCATGGTCTTCTGAATTTTTAAAACATATGATTAGTTACATTTATAAGGAAGTTACATTTTGTTCTTCAAATATACAGGCCTGCAATTTTCTAAATTTATTTTCTTTTCTTGCTTTGATAAGAGTATAAAGATAGCATCCTGAATGGAGTTTGGATGTGTTCACTCCCCTTCAAACTTAGGAGGACTTTGAGAAGAATTGATACAAGTTCTTAGCAAGTGTATGTCTGTAATCCCAACACCCTGAGAGGCTGAAGGTGTAGAATCACAAGTTCAAGCCCAGCCTGGGCAACATAGATATCTTAGAAAGACTGCATCTTAAAATTTAAAATGCTTGATTTAATTCAGCATAAAGGCCCTGGATTCAATCCCTAGTACTACAAAAAAAAGTCAATAAAATTTCTTTAAATGTTTGGTAGAATTCATTAGCAAGGCTCTCGGGTCTTGAATTTATTGCTGATTGGAAAATTTTTTATTACTGATTGAGTCTCTTCAGAATAATTATTCTCCCAGAAATGATTTATGACTTTATCCATCAATTCTGAATAAATGAAGGCACATCAAAGTTGTACACTATCCTAGGGCTTGAGATGCATCCATTTACCTAAAAATGTTTAAAGCTTATCCTTCTTTGTGGCAAAGTAGTATTCCATTGTTTATTGTATATAAGAAATGTTAATGAAGATACAGGGAAAAAGGAACTTATCTGTTTGTAGGAGTATAAATTAGTAAAACTACAATAGAAATTGTTATAGGGATTCCTCAAAAAACTAAAAATGAAGGTTCTATTTAACCCAGCCTACTTTGAGGTGTCTTCCATAAAATTTTAATAGCATCATATCACAGTTACATATGCATACAGATGTTGATAGCAGCACAATTTATAAAACCTCAGAAATAGCCCATATGCTCATGAAAAAATGAATAGATAAAGATAATGTGGTATTTGTTTGTATACAATGGAGTACTACTCTACCATTAATATATTTAAGAAATATTTTTCTTAGTATTGTCAAACTTATCATATGCTAGCAATATTATCATAATTTTTTATATATACAGAGTCTGTCTAAAATATATACACACTTGAGGAAGAGAAAAACTTGTATAAATATACTAATACTAAATTTATTGGGACATCATGAGATCAATACAAGTTACCCTTGGCCTGTACAATTACAATAGATCTGCAAAGTGGTGGCCATGAATTTTTCAGATGTTTATTAGTTTTCTTTTCTTGAAATATGTATACATTTGTTGGCAGACTCTGTATATCTAATATATTTCTGTAAAATGTTTTCACTTAAAATTCAATTAGACCTTGTGATATGATAAACTAGGAAGAAACAGCTAAAATGGAAGGTACAGGCTTATTAGAAAAGTTTAATAGATTACGTGTCTAATAATTTTGATTAGTAATGACCGAGAGATGTGGATAATGCACAGCTGGAGTCAGGGTGAGAAAATCACTCATGTTACATTATTTCTCTCCATAGAGTTGGTATTTAAGAATATATGCTTCTGGGATCGGCATGGCTGCAGTGATTCTGGTAACTATCAGGTTAATGAGGAGCTTTTGATATTGACCCCTGAAGGATACAGAAACTTTAAGAGTGAGGCTGTGTAACCTCACTGAAAAGCTCTACCAGCAACAGCACTACCACAACAACAGCTGTGCTCTGACAGAGAATGATCTTCTTGGTGCAGAAGCACTGAGTCAGTCTGAGTATCCACCCGTCCTGAGGACAAATCTTTTGACTTTCACATACAGGTGACTTTCTGAGCACCATTCTTAGAGAAACCCTCTAGGTAAGCCAAAGTCTCTTCCTTTATTTGGAAATCAGTGAGGATATTGGAGTACAATTTCACATCCTTACAGAAATCTCTTGGATAATCATATGAGGTGGGTAGTGTGAGTTCACTGTGTAAGGGGATGGAGAAAGAGTAGCACATTGAGTGATTTCTTGGTCCTCATGTTTCACAACAATAGGAGGAGCAGAAATGACCTGAATAACAACACCTGCAACAGAACCTTACATCTTGCTCCGTCCCTTGACCAGTGTTATTATGGTGCTGTGTTGTTCCATGTTTCATTAAATGGAGTAAAAAGTGCAAAGCATACTAAATCACCAACAAGATGATCTCCTTCATTGTTCTATTTTCTCAAGGTGGGGCTCTTAAATGTGGTGGTGTCCTGCACTTATGGATCCTAATTGGATGTGCAGTCATCAGCAAGGGGCAGTACATATAGCATCTATCAGTTTAAAAATGTTCAAGTAAATTGTGCTGCAAATATAGTGGAACAATCTAGTAGGTAACAAAAAATAAGGAGGACTACATATAACATTATCAGAAATTGAAATTATCTCAGGGCACAGATTGTAAATGACACACATATACAGTAGGGTTCTGTTACATGAAGATTTTAAAATACAACACCATGAAGAAGTTTTGAAGAATTGAATATTCAAGGAGAATGATGTATGCAAACTTAAAGTGAAATTTCCCTCGTGGAAAAAATTAAATTCATAAAAGTACACGATGACATGATGAAAAGGGCTTGAAACATGCCCTTACTATTTTTCACAGTAAAAATTTCTAAAGAAACCCATGGGGAAGAGTATGGCATTTTGGTTGATTCTAGGGAGTGTCAGCCCTTCAATATTTCCTGGAGCTTCTGTAATGCATGGATAATCCTTAAGGAAACTGTACACACTTGCAGAGTTTCAATTAAATGTACATTTTCCTCATGTAGCATTTTTCTGATATATTTCTAAATTATACATAAGCTTTGTACAACATGGATCTAATTATTTTGATATTTCTTTCATTCTCATTGCAACATATTTTATCATATGGTGACGCCAAATGAATATTGCCATCATTGAAATTTCTTTCCTAACATTTTTACTTAAGATCTCCAAAGGTAATTTGTACCTATATATTCTTTACTGATAATGGCATTGCTCATGGTACAGATTTTCTGTCTTCCTTTTTTCTTTCTTCAACTACCCAAGCCATCACTACCATCTGATTGGTGAAAAGTGCAGTAAGCTATCGCTCATGAAAGACACACACAGACACATGTTCACACATACACAGACACAAAAGATTGGAAAAGTCCATTGAGGGCTGACCTTACCTAGAACTATATAGGCTGCTTTTGCTCAATTTATTTCTCATAGCTTTGAAATATCTCTGAGAGGATTTTAATACTGAGAATTGGGGGTATAATTACAAAATAAATATTATGCATTTAACATATGTACAGTGCATACTGGAGAAGCACACACTGGAAAGGATCTCCATGCTGCAGCCAATGAACACATCCATTAATCAGTTTCTCTATACAAATGCAAAATATCAAGTTAAATTTTTTCCCATTCTAAAAACAACTGCTAGAGGATAGAATAAATTAAGAGCCTATAACTCTCATTTTTCACCAAATGATCATTGCTAATATAGCTGTTCTTTCATTTCCCCATGGGGAGAAACAGCAATGCTCAGAGGGGACTCACCTATTAGAATGCCTGAATATCTGAGTCCAAGTAATTTTCTTAAGTCACTATCTTCTAGAAAGGAAGAATTCATTTTTATTTTGTTTCATAAGAGGCTCTGCATTTTACTTTTCTTAAATTTAGTTAGTAGTTCATTTGCTTTTTAATTTTATGTAATTACTGGTTTTCTGACTCATTAAGGGAATCTTTTCCTGTAGAATTGGAAATACTGTTTTCAACACAGTTATCTAGCTTCTCCTAGAATTAATTGCTAAAGCAAATCACTTGAGTTTCCAAAGTAGGATCTTCTCAGCTTCAACTCTAAAGTCAGTGTTTTCAAACACTGCTCATTTCCACCTGCATGTCTGTCTTCCACATACTTCAGCTCACTTAATGAATAATGGATGCCATACTTTGAAAGCAAGAAGAAATTTGGGGAGTTATTTTCAACAAGAAACTATTACAATTGTAAAGGAAATTAATCAGAAATACAGAATCATTTAGAAATGCTGATTCTGTATTATCCAGGGGATTTGCAGAGCTGATTCAAGAGGATCAGCTCAGCAGTCGCACAATGAGTTCTTTAACGTAGGGTTTACCAAACTGTGTAGATTTTTCCATGACATATGCTTATAGTTCCATGAGTCTAAAAGATAAACTATCTCATCTGTAAATTGGAAAGACATTCGGGTGATGGTGGGACTTCCAAAAATGAGACACCATTGCTTCACAACACACCATTGCTCCTTTACCCTGGGCTGTGCCCTGGTTCATGACCTGTTTGGATTCAGGCCACACTACAGGAGGTGAACATCAAGCAGGTGATCAAAGCTTTGCCTGTATTTTCAGCTACTCAGCATGGATTACATTACTGCCTGACCTCTGCATCCTGTCTGATGAGCAGTAGCTTTAGGTTCTAAGAGGACCTTGAACTCTACCTTGAACAGTGCACGAAAAGGACCAATGTTCCAGGCTCCTCAAGACAGTCTAAAGGCCAATAATACATGGTGGAGCTCAGCTGCTGATGCTAACGCTGGAAAAAGGATGCAAATAGTGATTAAAAGTAGATAAATCTGTGGATTTCTCCACAGAGACCATAATAAATCAATCGCATGTAGACTCATACTAAACTCTTTCAGTGAGTGACAAATGAAAATTAAGCTTCACTTGCTAGCCCAGGTTACATTGGCAAGTGAGTTGATGCATTTAAATTGTACCATTATATCTGATGACAGGGTTTAGGTCAGAATCCAACCCTAATTTTAGTTTGCATGAGACTTGCACATTAATTTATTTACTTGATTATGTATAATGAGTTGTGTAATTATTTCATTCTATACTACATTGCAATAATAATAGAAATAAAAACACAACACAAGTAAATAGACTTGAATTATCACAACTTGCTCCTCTTCCCATAGTCTGTGAAAATAATGTCTTCTCTGAAATTGGTCCCAGTACCACAAATCATGGGGACTTCAGCTCTATAAGAAAAATTTGAAAATTTTATTGTCACATTTCCTTTTGTTACAAGGATGGACAGAAAGAAATATCCATGATTTATGCTTTTTTAAATTCCATGTTTTGCTACCATTTTGAAAAAGCATGGGTAATCAATAAAGGAAGTAGGAGTTAGAAGAGAGAGAAGAAAAGTAGAGGAAGAAGGGGGGAGAGGAAGATGTGAATATTCACGTGTGTTTGCAATGTGAATTCTTACTTGTTCTTTATTTTAAGGCACTGTTAGAATCACTTCTGAAATGTTAAATTCATGGATAATATATTCTAAACATGGAATGCTATTCCTTCTTCCTAGAGTGCCAACAAGAGATATCCATAGTGGTATCAGAATTTTCATTTCTTTCATGCACAGGAGATGATGGTATGCAGTCCGGAACCATTCGTTTCATTTTATATTTACCATATCTTCTCCACAGATTCACCAACAACATGATATTCAAAAAACAATCATTTGTCTTGGAATTCCTTCACCTAAGACTGACAGATGATCCAGAACTGCAGCCACTCATGTTCAACCTATTCCTGGTTATCTGCCTGGACACCATCCTGGGAAACCTGTTCATTACCCTGGCCATCAGCCCTGACTCCCACCTCAACACCCCCACGTACTTCTTCCTCTCCAGCCTGTCCTTCAATAAAATCTGTATAAGCACTAACACAATCTCAAAGATGCTAGTGAACATCCATTATCAGGATGAATCAGTTACAGAGGCTGCTTCTCTCAGCTTTGTTTTGCATTAATTTTTGGCTGTTTAGAAAATTGTCTCCTTGTAGTCATGGCTTATGACCGCCATGTGGCTATTTGTCATCCTCTGAGGTATGCAATCATCATGCACACCTGCCTCTGTGTACTACTAGTTCTACTCTCCCTGCTCATGAGCATTGTGCACAGCCTACTCCACTGTCTAGTGGCACTGCCACTGTCTTTCTGCACAAATGTAGAAATCCTGCACTTCTGTGAACTTGCTCAGATCATCAAGCTGGCATTTTCTGACACATTTGTCAATGCCATGCTGATATATTCAGCAGCAAATACATAATATGATGTTCCTCCCACTAGAATTATTTTCTCTTATATTAAAATTGTCTCCTGTACTTTAAGAATGGAGTTCTATTCAGTCATACAGAAAGAGAAACTAGAGACATTTATAGCTAAATGGATACATATTGAGTCCATATTATTAAGTAAAATAAATAGGACACATGTATAAATACCAAGCAGTTTCTCTGGTGTGAAATAACGAAAGTGTAAATAAGAATTAAAATGATTAAAATGAATAATTGATAATTTGAAATAGGAAGAAAAGATCAAAAAAGGTAGGCAAAGTGGGAGAGGATGGGGAAAGGAAAGAAGGGAAAGGAAAAATAAGAAAAGGAAAAAAAAGAAACAAAGTCTCTGTAAATAGAGAAGGGTGGAGGGGGTGAAGGGAGGACAGGGAATGGGAAAAATATAAGAACCAAGATATATATTGTAGAGGTACACGTACCCAATGATAAATGTAAATGTATTGTATACCTAAAATGTACCAATAAAATAATATAAGGAAATAAATAAATAAATAATTGGCCAAAAATGAAAAAAAATATGCTGTCTGTTGGGGGAAGGTATAAGGCTTTATCCACCTGTGGGTCTCACCTCTTTGCTGTTTTCTTGTACTATGGCACAGCTTCTGGTGTGTACTTGAGTTCTACATTTAGTAACCCTCCCAATAACAATGCAGTGGCTTGTATAATGTATATTGTGGTCTGTCAAGTGATAAACCCTTTTATCTACAGTTTGAGGATCATGGAAATGAAGACAGATCTGAGGTGTCTCATTACTTGGAAGCCTTTTGTATGCTGGGGTCATGGGCTTTGAGTTAGTGTTTCTACAAAAGCACAAAATGAGAAAAATAGAGGCTGGACAGAAGCCTAACTCTGTGTTACAAAGATCTTTCAAATTGCCCACATAATATGGTATCTATGCTCATTTCAACTTGTACTTTGTGCCTCCATTGATTTTCCAATTCTATGATATTTGAAAAATGATTTCAACCTTTAAACTCTGTTGTGCTGCTCTGACTCATTTAAAGAAAACCATGAATTGAATCCTTAGTTTCAAAAAAAATTTTATGCATCAGTTTTGCAGAGGTAAAGTTGGAGTAGTTGAACTGAATTAAACCTGCACTGATATCTGGAGACAAGCTTCTGCATGGTCCCATAGATAGAGCCATGATTGTTTTCTCCCACCTGACATTAAGGAACTAGACACTTATAATCCAATTAATTACTGACACTTTCTTCAGACAACTGCATATTTCTGGATTCATATTACATCTTACCTACTCATTCTTCCAATTCATATAAGATTATATCTCAACAATTTGAGGTGATTTTGAGATATTTTAGGTTTTGAACCTCATTAGTAAAAATATTTTACTTCTCATAAGAAAAAGAAATATTTACACAAATATGCTTGGACAATCAAGGGAATTATTGTTCATTATTATGACTTCACAAGGACAATGCCTATTATCCAGGATTGGTTCTACACAAAGCCCTTCATGAGATGGCTCCATTCTAGGATTGCTCTCACAGTCATCAGGTTCTATAGCTTGAATCTGAAATGCCCCCAAAGGCCCATGAGTTAAACTTTTGGTGTGGAGTATTTGTTGCTTGAAAAATTGTTGTGTCTTTAAGAAGTGGTATCAAGTAGGAGGAAATTACCTCACTGGGGGCATTACCTTAAAGGACATAGTGAAAACAAAACCTCAGTACCATGGGAACTAGCACAAAGAATAAACAACTGAGAGCTCATCTTACTAAAATGCTTCTGCACTGCAAGAGAAACCACCAACAGAGCTAAGAAACAACGTACAATGTGGGAAAAATGTTTACCAGCTGTACCTTAGACAAAGGATTACTATCAAGAATATATAAAGAACTGAACAAAACCAGACCCCCCAAATTCAAAGACTCAATTAAAGAATGGACATCTGAAATGAACAGACATTTCTCAAACCAAGAAGTAAAAGCCGCAAGTAAATATATGAAAAAATGTTCAACATCACTGGTCATTGGAGACATGCAGATGAAAACAACACTGAGATTCCACCTCACCCCAGAAAGAATGGCTGCTTTAACGAAATCAACCAATAACAAATGCTGCCAGCTGTGTGGGGAGAAAGGAACACTTCTGCATTGTTGGTGTGAGTGCACACTGATGCAATGACTGTGGAAATCTGTATGGAGCTACCTCAAAGAACTTACCCTATAGGTCCCATTTGACCCAGATGTTCCCCTGCTGGATGTATTCCCAAAAGAATCATACCACAGCAATATATGTGCAACAATATTTATAGCAGCACAATTCATAATAGCTAAAGCTCAGAAACAGCCCAAATCCCCATCAAATGGAAACTGTGTAAAGAAGATGTGGATTTTTTTTTTAAATGTAGTACTATTCAGCAATAAAGAATGAGAAACTAGAGACATTTATTGCTAAAAGGATGCATATTGAGGCCATACTTTTAAGAGAAATAAATAGGACACACGTGTAAATACTGAATATTTTCTCTAGTGTGAGAAAGTGAAAATATAAATAAGGATTAAAATGAATAATTGATAATTTGAAATAGGTAGAAAAGATCCAATGGGGTGCAGGATGTGGGAGGGGAGGGGAAAGGAAAGAAGAGAAAGGAAAATTATGAGAAAAGAAAAAGAATGGAAACAAAGTCTATGCAAATAGAGAATGGTGGAGGGGATGAAGTGCACACAGGTAATGGGGAAAAAACTAGAACCAAGATACATCAGGTAAAGGTACAAGCAGCCAATGATAAATATAGATGTATTGTATACCTAAAATGTACCAATAAAGGAATTCAAGGAAAAAAATAAAATTTTACAAATATTTTGGAAAAAATCCTTATTTGTTAAAAATGTACATTCCCTTAGGTAAAAAAATTGATTTTTTGTCAAATAAATGACCTCCTAGAGCTATTTTTAAAAAGGACATTGGGCCAGAGATTTACCCCAGTGGCTCCTTGGCCTGCCTCGCAAGCTCAAGGACCAGAGTTCGATTCCTGGTACCAAAAAAAAAAAAAAAAGGACATAGTGGAAATCAACACCACTCACTCTTTCTTCCCTACTACAATGAATTGAATATCTTTGGTCTATCACTTGCTCCTCATGAAAATGTCTTTGGACTCTATATGCCTAAAAGCAATCAGGTCTTCAGGCCATTGACTCTCAAACTTAGACATTAAGTTAATCTTTCTTGTTTTTAAATGTATTGGTTCAGAAAGTTTGTTATAGTAATGGAAAAGTGGCCAGGGCATCTGCTAGCTACCCGATGTGGTGATGTCAGACCCAACTTGATCTGAGACAGGAAACTGAGTGTCCTTTCCTTGGTCCATTAATAATAGATTTCTCTTTGGAGTAAACCTTCTGGTACTTCTCATACATTGAGTGGTGGCCCTGAAAATGATACTTCCATGTATTTTTCCTTCTTGTTGTTGTAACTCTGAAAATACATGAGAAGAGGGTGCATGCTACTAAAACCAAAAAAGGATGACCTTGTTCTGGACCATTTGTTTCACTACTAAATGAAATTTCACGTACTAAAAGACAAATTTAGTGAAGAAAATTGGGTTAACATTGCTGAATTTGATTTTAATAAAGTACATGTACTTTTTTTAGGTCTCTAATGCATTCTCACCATTTTATTTGTCTGTATACTATTTTCATCTAATGATATTTTAACCTTCATAAAAATTCAAGGTCATGAAAAGTGTTTGAAGCCATAGGCACATACTGTTATGGCTTGTGTCTAGATGTTCTCCCAAAGCCTCATGCTGTTGTAGGTTGGACTTTCTGAGGTGTTGAATTTAGAATGTGTGCTGCTGGCATTAAGGGTCTGTGATTATTAAACCATGTGTGTGATTAGTTTGGCATGACCTAAGCCCAATAGGCTGCATGATATAAAAGGGGCAGAAAGGTGTTGTTAAGTCCACTTTTTTTCCCCTATCTTCTGCTGAGGTAAATTGTTTCTCCTCTGCCAAGCCACCCTACCTCACATCCAGCCAATTATGTACTGAAACCTCTATGAACTGTATACCAAATAAAAACTTTCTACTTTAATTTTGGGTGTCTAGCAGTTTGTCTCAGCAAGGAGAGAAAAGGAACTTACATATTCATAAAGACTTCCTGGACAGGACTTCAGAAACACAAGAAATAATATAAAGAATTGACAAATAGTCGTATATCAAATTAAAATCTTCTGCACATCAAAGGTAAGAACAGAGTGAAGAGAAAAGCAACTTTTTAGAAGAAAAATCTCTTCTACCTATGCTTCTCATAGAGAATAAATATCTAGAATATATAGAGAACTCAAAAATGTTAAATGTCTCACAAACAAATAGTTCACTAAAAAGTAGAAACTTTTAAAAAGAAATAGAAATGGGAAGGAATTCATCATGGCTGACTAGAGTCAGAGTTACATGAGATAATCTTGGAGAAGACCCACTGGAAAACACTGGCAATCACAAAAAGGGATGTAAACATAGCCAGATACAGGGAACCAAAGTAAAAAAGAAATCCATCAGATCAAATCCAACTTTGGTGTTATTAGAAAAAGAAGCAGCATGCCTTTAACATGCAGTACTCCTTCCACCCCAGGACCAGTGAAAGTGCAATCTTGGGAGTGGTTCTAATGTTTGGAAGAAAGAAGCACGAGTCAGACTCCTGGATTAGGTTCCTAAGCTACACTCTCTCCCCACTAGGAGAGTGCAAACATTGAGTGAGATATTTGCTGATTATGGTACCAAAGAAATGAAAAGCCATAGAATAACTTTGTTAACAGAGTTTTAACAAGCACAGATAAGCTCCTGGAAAAATACCTACATGGATAAAAGGATAGTCCTGATTGAGATTCTTGAACTGACAGCTAGGAAAACCATGATGCAAGGAGCCACCAAGTGCAACCAGGGAAGTAGAAGCAAGAAAGTGTATTCATGCAGGCCCAGAGCAGACAGGCCCCACTGTACTCCCAAACAGCAAGACATTCTGTGCTTGCATCATGTTCTTCTCATTGCCTATAGATTGGCACCAGAAGGAATCTCCCCCAATCCCAGACAAGGCAGCACAGAGCCCTCTGGACCACAGAGAGTATTTGTGCGGAGCTGTCTTACAGCCAGTAAGACAGGATGAGGAAGGGAGTTCCTGCAGCAACAGAGCAGGTAATTCCCTATCATTATCCCAAACACCAGGGAGTTCTGGATTGATTTGATATTCTGTCCACTGCCCAACATTTGCTCTTGGAAGGAACCTGCTCATCCCCACTCAAATGTTGCCAAGTTCCACATGCCATAGACAACAAAGAGCTTGGTCATGGTGAGCCACAGTCTGCATCAGGTGAGATGAAAGAAAAGAAGTTAAAATAGTGGTCACTGAAAGCTTTCCCAAACAACAGAAAATCTTGTGCCAGCACAACATCCTCTCCCTAACCCACCTTGCACATCAGCATAGACTCTTCCAACCCCTGATGAAGGCTGCTGAGAGCTCTGACCCCCACACACAGTTGAGCTAACATGAGGAAAATTCATGCCTTTGTGAAGAATAGAGGAGGCTTTGGCAAAGAGACGGAAATACTTGTTTAGCTAGAGGACAAGAAATAAGAAGCTCAGCTGGAACCCTATAGAAAGTGATCCCGCATGATGTAGGAGGGGGGTCCTGAGAAGGAAAGGGAACTGAGATCAAGAGAATCTGCTTGGAGGATTGAAATTGGTAAAATAGAGAGCAGAAACAATATACAGTCTCTCTAGACCTGGAACTGAGATACCTGGAAAACAACTTGGTGAAAAGAATGAAGTAGATCTCTGGGAATTGGCATGGAACTGATAGAAAAATTAGAAACTACAGAGATGCTAGAGAAATGGAGCACAGTGTATGAGAAAAAAGGATGCAAAGTAATTTGCAAAGCTGATCCTGGCTCCAGAGTAGGGGAACCCATCTCTGATGACACAAGGTAAGCCCAGAGAAGTTCGAAGGCTTGGAGAGAAACTACAGAGGTAGCCACAAGAAAAGCTCACAGCTGTTGTAAACTGCAAAACAATATGGGGTTTTATTCTGAAGATGATTCTTTTCACAAAGCAAACAAGAGTTGTAGAATAAATCCAGTGCAGTATGCACCATATTTGATAGTGTTTAATCAGGAGGCATTTTGTGAAATGCTTAACTGTCTAAGACTGAGCTACAGAACAACTCCAGAACTTATACTTGTGAGTTACTGGCATCATCACTTTACCATAGTTGCAGAGTGGTAGATGGTCACAAGGGACAGTCATAGAGAGGGCACAAATTAGACATTAGCCCCCTTCCCCCAAGAATACTGCACCTAATCCAAGAAAGACACAGGTATCTTTCCATAGGTGATGAGAAGCCAGGCCAATCACATAAGGTTGTCGGAGGGGGCTGGACCTTGAAATACTATCATTAAGTCCACAGGTCTGCCTGAATCCCAGCCCCCCTTGCTATATCCAACACAGAACTATGTGGTGTTTGCTTTCCTCATCTATCAACAAGAACATGGGTATGGATTGACATCGATGGTTGCCACAGCATGGGCTGTATGGTTAGAGTGGCCTCTAGTAGGGGCGGGGTGGTAAGTTAAACCCAGAGGCCCTAAAGTTCAGCAGAAAAAGCCATGATCTGTGGCACACTGAGGAACATGGAACTGGAGCTGCTGGGATGACTGCAGCCAAAGGATTAAACATTGAACAGTCACATCCACTGGGAACGGCAGGCAGGATTCAGCATTCACACAGAAAAACCTGAGTGTGTAAACAAAATAGGTCTTTGCATTGACTCACTATCCCAGTCAGATATCTGGGGAATTCCAAATCTGCAGACCTGGAAAGAAAGTGCTCATTCAAAAACACAGAGGAATTTTTTTCAGGGGCTTCTTTATTTTGTTGTTTCTTCATTGGATTTTGAGGTTTGTGTTTTTCTATTTTTCTCTTTACTCTCTGATTTTTCTTTTTCCCTCATTGTTTTATGTTATGTTATCTAATTCTATTAATGTTCTTTTATTCTGAAATCCAATTCTTTACTTCACTTTTCTATCTTCCTCCTCTTACACTTCTTTCTTTTTTACATTTTAGTTCTTTCATTCTCACATTCCCCACCAACTCCATTTTTTAAGCTTTATTAATCTTTGTATATTTAGTATACATTAAACTTATCAATCTTTAGATATTTAGTTACCCACTTGATATTATTGTTGCATTATTTTCTACTGTTGATGGCAAAGTGTTTGCATTAGTAGATATTTATATAATTATTTAATCTTT
>NW_004624876.1:1599150-1616696 GCF_000247695.1 Heterocephalus glaber
CAAGATGCATTATGTAAAGGTACAATTCCCAATGAGAAATGTAATTGTGTTGTATACCTAAAATGTACCAATAAAAGAATTTAACAAAAAATGTATATGGTTATTATGTTATCCCAACACTGAAGAAGAAATATAATAACAGAGTCAGGAAATCTGCCTCATCAGGAAGCCAGTCACAGTGACTTACTGTAGAATCCCACGTCCAAAGAAAATGATGTTATTGAAGAGATTCAGCATCTGAGAGACATGGCATTCATCCTTACTACGGTCCTCCCAAATGAGTCAAAGTGTGATGATGTACATGCCAAAAGCTGTCTCATGGAACAAGGATACAACTCACAGGAAAGAACCACATGTTAAAAAAGGCTTTATACTCTTCTTGGGATGGCATTATTCTCAAGACAGAGGACATAATATATATATATATATATAAGACAAAATAATTCCAAGGAACAAAATACCAACAAATAAGCTAGATGCAATATATATCAGGATGTTACCAATGAGGGAATCACTACAGGCAAATTTGATGATCTGAGCAAGTACACAGAAGAAATGCAGGATTTGCATGTCTGTGCAGAAGGACAGCTGGAGCACCATCAGAGTGTGGAGCAGGCCATCCACAAGGCTAATGTTCCATGAGAGCTGAACCAGACAGACACAGTTGTGGAGATCATGCTTACTGTACTCCTAAATGCAAGCAGATGACCACATAGCAGTCAAGACTGTCACTGTAAGGAGACAGTTTGCCAAGCCATCAAAAAGTAAGTCTAACCAGACTCAAGTAAAGCAGCCTGTGTGATTCATTCTCTGACTTTGAGTTTGGATGTTCACAAGGCTCTGCTTGGGAATTGCACTTGAGTTCAAACACCTGTTAGTAAAAGACAGCTTGGAGAGTAGGAAATACAAGGGGCTGTGGATAGAAGATTCACAGTGTATGGCCAGGATGATGAATAGTTTTCCCTGTACATTTACCAGCTTCATGGATAGCAAGAGGCTGAAGATGAAAGGCTGTAGTTCTACATTATTTGTCAGAGCCAAGAGACAGAATTATGAAATAGCTGATTTATTTCCACTTTCAATGATGCTAAAAATCTGATGGAGAAATGTGGTAAAAAGTTAATAAATATATAAAACAATAGCAGAAATATAAAATAGGAATGTGTTTAAAAACATCCCTATTGGACATCTTCATTTTTGCCATTTAGCTACCAGAACTCTGGTTAAGCCACTCATTCTGCAGGATGTGTTTATGGCTTGTAGTGAGGACAGAAGAAAAAGTGAAAAAAGAATGAAAAGTTTTCCTAGTTTGGAAAAGCTACAGCCATTGCTGTTGCCTTTGAACATTGGTCTTCAGTTTCTTATGCCTTACCATGAAACCTTACAATTCTTCATCTTTCCAGTGTACATTAGCATCCATGACTGCATAGGCAAATTCCAAGCCTTTGACCCTTTGCTGCTAGATTCTCTATCTCACTAACCCTCAGATGGAAATTTGTTTCTTATTTTTACTTGTGATCCTACAGATAGCCATTGTGAGTGTTGTGTCTCTGATCATCGAATGCCAGTTTGCATATCCCCTTGTGTAATTTTACACACACACACACACACACACACACACATATGAGAACCCTAAGTACTACAGACATTTGTACAAGAAATGGTTCTAGAGAAACAGAATAGAAGGAAGAATATATCTAATCAATTTAGTGGTTCCTATAGCTGGCTGTCTAATTTGACAGATCTGTCCTCATAAAGTAGAGAGTAATAATGATGCGAACTGTTTAAAGTAATATAAAATATAAAGCCATTTGGTTATCCTAATGTTCCAGTTTTGATATTCAATAAATTTAAGCTCTATATATAATACTTTTGAAAATTTTTAAAGATGAAGAAATATAATGGAGCTAGCTGGTTTGTCTTAGAATTTCTGAACAAGTCCTAAGGGAAAATCGTAAACTGCAGACATGAATAATCATTTGAAATTCTTATATGTATGAAGACAATGTAATGGAGGAAAATAAGGCTCTCAAAGATTCAAATTCCCAGATCCAGACACTCATAAAAAAATCTAAATGTTTCAAAAGGGTTCTGAAGGAGAATTTTATCTCCTTTAGCCATAGGGATGAAGTTTCTAAAAACACAAGTCCCCATAATTTGAATGACTAAAGTATAGTGCAAGTTTAAACTTCAGCCTTGGATTGTATAGGAAGTTAAGGTAAGGGTGCTGTTCAGAAAATGGAGGGATTCTGTATATTATGAAGGAGATGTTTGAGGGAAACCTGATGAGGCTGCATTACTTAACTTCTAAATTCTGGTTAGATTATTTTGCCAGATGAAGAGATTTTCCCACCCTCAGTTTTGGAGCACCCCCCACTCCTGTGGTTTAGGACTCTCCTTCTATTTCAGAGTAAATCAATCCTTTATTGCCTGTGTAAACAGTAGTGGCCATTCCTGATGCTGTTATAATTTTGAATTTCTCCAAAATTGTATTATCATCATGCTGATGAACCCACTACAATCACCCATTTTTATTCCCTGACCTATAACCTGGCCCAAATATCTGACAGCTCCTAAAGGCATGGTATACAATGACCCAGGAGGAAACTTCTTGGGTTTTCTAATTCTTACAAATGGAGGTCTGAGAAATGAGTACAAGAATAAAATTTAAGGATGAGAGATTATGGTAGAAAAAACATAGTCTTAGATCAGGATGGATTTCTTGATACTGACCATTAAGCAGATATTCTGAATTAAAACCATAGTTCATGGAGTTTCATAAGGTGATACTAGTTCATTTAATCAGTTGGTTGAAATATGGATAAAATATACCCTATTTGAATGAGCTTAAAATATCTGAGATTCTTGGTTTACTGTTGATGATGGATATTTAAAGGCTCAGGAAAATGAACCTACTAGAATGCATTTGCTGGGTAAAATATAATCCATACTGGGAGCTTGCAGAATATGTACCCTCCACTAATGCCTTAAGAAAAAGATCTGTGAGGAGAGCACCAGGATACTTGTTTTAAAGTTCTTTTATTGGTACATTTTAGGTATACAGTAGTTACATTTATCATTGGGATCTTGTACCTTTGCATGATGTATCTTGGTTCTTATTTTTCCCCATTACCCTACCCTCCCTTCAACTCCTCTACCCCTCCCTGTTTAAAAAGATTTTGTTTTCATTTTTTTCCTTTTCTGATATTTTTTCTTTCCCTTCTTTCCTTTCACATACACTTCCTAATTACCCCACCCTTTTGGATCTTTTCTTCCTACTTCACATTGTCAATTTTCCATTTTAATCCTTTTGTACACTTTCAGTTTCTCACACTAGAAATGCTTTTCCATATTTACATGTGTGTCCTATTTATTTCACTTAAGAATATCGCCTCAATGTGTGTCATTTTGCTATAAATATCTGTAATTTCTCATTCTTAATGGCTGAGTAGTTACTCCATTTTTTTTTTAAAATCTTCTTTATCTAGTATCCAGTTGATGGGAACTTGGGCTTTTTCCAAGCATTAGCTGTTACAAACTGAACCGGTATAAACATGGTTGTGCATATATCGCTGTGGTATGATTCTTTTAACTCTATTGGGAAAATACCCAGTAGAGGAATAACTGGGTAAAATGGGAACTCTAATCTTAGTTTTTTGAGGTATCTGCTTATTGGTTTCCACATTGGTTGCACCAGTGTGCACTCCCACCAAAAATGAAGAAGAGTTCCTTTCTCTACACAACTCAACCAGCATTTGTTATTGATTGATTGATTTCTTGATAGCAGCCATTCTTTCTGGGGTGAGGTGGAATCTCATTGTTTTTTTCATCCACACCTCTCGAATGACCAGTGATGTTGAACATTTTTTCCTATGTTTATTTGCTGTTTTTACTTCTTTGTCTGAAAAATATCTGTTCATTTCAGATACCCATTTTGGATTGGGTCTTTAAATTTGGGGGGGTCTGATTTTTTAAGTTCTTTATATACTCTAGATAGTAGTCCTTTCTCTAATGTAGAGCCGCTAAATATTTTCCCCACATTGTAGGTGGTCTGTTAGCTTTGGTGGTGATTTTTCTTGCAGTGCAAAAGCTTTTAATAAGAAGGGATCCCACTTGTTGATTCTTTGTGTTAGTTCCCATCCTAATGAGTTTTTTTTTTCATAAACTCTTTTCCTATGCCAATATCTTGAAGAGTTCTACCTAACTTATCTGTCAGGAAGTTTACCATTTGTGTTTTAATATTTAGATCTTTAATCCACTTCAATTTTAGTTTAGCACATGGTGATAGATATGGGTCTAGTTTTAATCTTCAGTAAGTTGAAATCCAGTTTTTCCAGCACCATTTATTAAAGAAGCTATCTCTCCTCCAGTAAGGGTGGTTGACTCCTTTGTCAAAGATGATGCAGCTGAGTATGTCTGGAGTTGTGTCTGCATCTTTTAATCTATTTCAGGGTTTGTCAATTTTGATTATTCTTTCAAAGAACCAACTCCTTGCTACCTTGATTTTTGAATAGTTCTCTTTGTCTCCATTGCATTGATTTTTCCTGTGATCAGTATAATTTCCTTCCTTGTATGAGCTTTGAGTTTGTCCTGCTCTTCTTGTTCTAGAAGCTCGAGGTTCAGAAACAGGTTATTTAATTCAGCTCCCTCTGTTTTTCTAATATGAGTGTTAACTGCTATGAATTTTCTTCATAAGACTGCTTTCATTGTGTTCCATAGATTCCAATATGTTGTATTGGAATGGTCATTTCATTGTGGAAATTGCCTGATTTTTCTTTTTTTTCTTAAATTATTTTATTGGTACATTTTAGGTATATAATACATTTACATTTCTCTTTTGGTGCATGTACCTCTACATGATGTATCTTGGTTCTTATTTTTTCCCCATTACCTGTGTGCCCTTCAACCCTAAACCCTTCCCCATTTTCATACTTCATTTCCATTTTTTTCTTTTCTCATAATTTTTCCTTTCCATTGATTTTTCTTAATTTGCTCTGTGACCCATTGGTTTTTCAGAAATGTGTTGTTTAATTTCCATATGTTTCTGTAATTCAAGCAATGTCTTTTGCTATTGATCTCCAAATTCATTGCACTATCATCTGACAATATACAATGGATAAGTTCAATTCCTTTGCACTTACTTAAACATGTTGTATGAAATAGTATATGGTCTATTTTTGACAATGACCCCTGTGCAGCTGAAAATAATGTGTATTCTGATTTTGTGGGGTGGAACACTATCTAAACATGTGTTAAGTCCATTTATTCAAGAGTTTGGTTGAGTACTAATATTTCATTGTTTATTGTTTGTCTAGATGATCTATTTGGGACAGTGGTGTATTGAGTTCTTCCCCTACTATTATATTAATGCTTATTTGATTTTTCATGTCCACTACTATTTGTTCTATAGAGGTGGGTGCACTAATGTTTGTTGTATATATATTTATGGTTATCATTTCTTTCTCTTGGATTGATCCTTTTACATGGATATAGTGTCTTTCTTTCTCTTTTTTAGTGTTGTTTTGAAATGTATTTGATCTGCAAAGAGGATAGCTAATCCTGCTTTATTTTGGGTTCCTGTTTCATGCAGCATTGTTTTCCACCCTTTAACTTTCTGTCTATGTGTCTTTTTTTATTTAAGTGTGTTTCTTGTATGCAGCATATTGTTGGATCTTGCTTCTTGACTCAATCTGCCAGTCTAATTCTTTTGATTGGTAAATTGAGACCATTAACATTTATGGTTATAACTGATATATATTGATTTATCCTTTTCATGACATTTTTGTGTAATTGGATTTTCCCCCTTTACATGTACATGAGTTCACATATAACACTCTGCTATATTTGTTTTTTTCTTAAATTTTTTTGTAATTGTTTTAATTCTTTGGGAAGATACCCAGCAGGAGACTAGCTGTGTCCATTAGGATCTGTAGTCCTAGTTTTTTTGTGGTATCTCAATACTGATTTCCACCATAGTTGTATGAATCTACACAACCACCCAAAATGGGGCAGGGTACCTTTTTCTCCATAGCCCTGCTAGCATTTCTTATAGGTTGATTTCTTGGTAGCAGCTATTCTTTCTGAGCTGAGGTGGAACATCAGTGTTGTTTTCATTTGGAACTCTAGAATGACCAGTGATGTTGAACATTTTTTCATATATTTATATGCTGTTTCTCCTTCTTTTTCTGAGAAATGCCTGTTCATTTCAGATGACCATTTTTTATGGATTGCACCTTTAAATTTGGGAGGTCTGATATTTTTAAGTTCTTTATATATTCTAGATAGTAGACCTTTGTCTGAGGAAAGTTTTGTAAACATTTTTCCTACACTGTGAGTTTTCTCTTCACAATGTTGCTGGTTTCTGTTGCATCATTTATTAAAGAGGTTATCTTTCCTCCTATGAGGGTGGCTCCCTCTTTTATCAAAGATGAGGTGGGTTAGAATGTCTGGAGTTGTTTCTGCATTTTCTAATCTGTTCCACTCCTGCTCTGGTCTATTTTTTTTGCCAGTACCATGCTGTTTTTAGCACAGTAGCTTTGTAGTAGAGTTTCAAGTTGGGGATTATGATACCTCCAGCCATGTCTCTGTTGCCTAGAATTGCTTTTGCTATTCTAGGTCTCTTCTGTTTCCAAATGAATTTTTGTATGGCTTTCTCTAGTTCTGTGAAGGATATTGTTGGAATTTCAATCAGCATTGCTTTATATCTATATAGTAGTTTTGGAAATATGGCCATTTTCACTATATTTGTTCTTCCTACCCAGGAACAAGGTATGTCTTTCCAATTTTTTTCTTTATATATTAATTGATACATTTAAGTATGCAATACATTTACATTTATCATTGGGTGTTTGTACCTGAACATGATGTATCTTAGTTCTTATTTTTCCCCCATTAAAACTAGACCCATACCTATCACCGTGCACTAAACTAAGATTGAAGTGGATTAAGGAGCTAAATACCAAGACAGAAACAGTAAACTTGCTGGAAGATAAGTTAGGTAGAACTCTCAATCATATTGGCATAGGAAAAGACTTTATGAACAAAACTTCAGTAGCACAGGAGCTAACACAAAGAAACAACAACTGGGATCTCATCTTATTAAAAAGATTCTGCACTGCAGGAGAATCTTTCCCATTTCTTATATCCTCCTCGATCTCCTTTTTCAGAGGGCTGTAGTTTTCACTGCAGAGTTCTCCTGCTTCCTTTGTTAGGTTGATTCCTACATATTTCAATTTTGTGGATGCTATTATAAAAGGAATTGTTTCCAGAATTTCTCTCTCATTGAGTCTGCTATTTGTGTATAAGAAGGCTATTGTTTTTGGAGTTTTGACCTTATATCCAGCTACTCTACTGAATCTGTCAGTTATGTGTAGAAGACTTTTGGCCGAGCCTTTTAGGTCTTCTATGTAAAGTATCATATCATCAGCAAATAATGACAGTTTAACTTCTTCCTTTCCTATCTTTATTCCTTTTATTTCTTTCTAATTTCTAATTGCTGTGTTTAATGTTTTCAGAACTATATTGGACAGGAGTGGTGATAGTGGACATCCTTGTCTTGTTTCTGATTTTCGCATGAAAGTTTTCAGTTTTTGACCATTTAGTATGATGTTGGCTGTTGGTTTTTCATAAATAGCCTTAATTAGGTTGAGATAAAGACCTTCTATTCCAATTTTCTGCAGCGTTTTTATCATGAATGGGTGTTGGATTTTGTCAAATGGCTTTTCTGCATAGATTAAGATGATCATATGGCTTTGGTCCTTGACTCTGTTAATATAGTGTATTACATTTATTAATTTACAAATGTTGAACCATCCTTACATCCCTGGGATAAATCCAACTTGGTCAGGGTGTATGATCTTCTTGATGACCTCTGTATTCTGTTTGCCAGTATCTTGTTGAGAATTGTTGCATCTATATTCATTAGAGAGATTGGCCTGTGGTTTTCTTCTTTGGTTGGGTCTTTCCCTGGTTTTGGAGTCAAAGTAACAATTGCTTCTGGAAATGAATTTGGAAGTATTGCTTCCATTTCAATTTCAATGAATATTTTAAAGTGTAGTGGTAATTGTTCTTTTCTAAATTTCTTGTAGAATTCACCAGTGAAGGCATCAGAACATGGGCTTTCCTTTGTTGGTAAATTGTTATACATTTTCAATTTCACTGATTGTAATTGGGGTGTTTAGAATTTTTATAACCTCTCCATAAAGCTTTGGTAATTCACATGTATTTAAGAATCTGTCCCTTTCTACTGTGCTTACCATTTTATAAGACTACAGGTTCTCAAAGTGGGTATTGATGATCCTCTGGATTTCTGCTCGATTTGTTGTGAGTTCAGCTTTTTCTTTCTTAATTACATGAATGTGAGAAGTTTTTTATTTTTTGTGATAAGGTTGGCAAGGGGCTTATGAATTTTTTTTATTATTTCAAAAAACCAAGTCTTTGATTTGTTGATTTTTTGTGTTGTACTCTTTGTCTCCATTGCTTTGATTTTTTCTCATCATTATATTTTCCTCCCTTGAAGGAGCTCTGGGTTTATCTTGGTCTTTCTTTTCTAGGAGCTTGAGATTCAGCATTAGGATGTTTATTTGAGTTTTTTTCTGTTTTCCTATTATGGGCATTCTCTGCTATTTATTTTCCTTGTAGAACTGCATTCATTTTTTCCCATAGTTTTCTGTCTGTTGTACTGACATTGTCATTTACTTGTACAAATTGCCTAATTTTTTCTTTAATCTCCTCTATGAACCATTGGTTGTTCAGGAGAGTGTTGTTCAATTTCTATGTGTTTCTGTGTTTTTTGTGATTTCTTTTTCTATTTTATTGCCCTATGGTCTGATAATATACAAGGGATAACTTCAATTCCCTTGCAATTACATAAACATGTCCTATGAGCTAGTATGAGTTCTGTTTTGGAGAATGACCCAATGTACAGCTGAAAAGAATGCATATTCTGATTTTGTGGGGTGGAATACTTTGTAGACATCTACTAAGTCCATTTGTTCAAAAATTTGTTTCAGTTCTAGTGTTTTGTTGTTGATATTCAGTCTAGATGATCTATCTATTTCTGAGAGAGGCATATTGAGATCCCCCACCTCAGTTGTATTGGTGGTTATTTAGGGGTTTTTTTATCATTAATATTTGTTATATATAGTTATGTGCACTAATATTTGGTGCATATATATATATATATACTTATGATTGTCATCTCTTCCTCTTTGATTGTTCCCTTTACAAGGATGCAATGACCATCTTTGTCTCTCTTAATTACTTTCATTTGAAATCTACCTTGTCTGTAAATACCATTTCTACCCCTGCTTTTTTCTGTTTTCCTGTAACATGGAGGACTCTTTTCTATCCTTTTACTTTCAGTCTATGGATTTCTTTTTGAATTAGGTGTGTTTCCTATATACAGCATGTTGTGAGATTTAATCCATTCCATCCTATGTGAATAGAGGACACTAACATTGATGGTTATAACTGACATGTATTGCCTTATTCTTGTCATATTTACTGTATTTGGCTTATGCTTTTTATCTTTCCCCTTTTCCCTTTAGTTTCTTGCCTTTCCTGATGGCTTCACTCTGGTGGGCCTCATGAAGTTGTGATGCTCATTTTTTTCTACCTTATTGTTTAGAATGTTTGGAGTTTTTTTGGTATTCATGAAGTTTCTCAGGTGTTCTTTGTCCTGTAAGTGTCTAATTTTCCCATCAAACTTGAAAGATAATTTTGCAGTATAGAATAGTCTAGTTTGGAGGTTATATTCTTTTAGGGCTTAATACACTTCACTGCAGGCTCTCTTTGACTTGAGTGTTTTTGTTGAAAAGTCTACTGTAATTCTGATGGGCTTTACATTGTATGTGATTTGTTTCTTTCCTGTAACTGCTTGCAATATTTTGTTCTACTGCTTGGTTTCTGGGCTCTTGATTATTATATGTCTAGGTGTATTTTTTTTTATTATGGCTCGTTGGAGTCCTATGTGCCTCATATATCTGGACATCAAATACTTTTCCTCTGCTTGGGAAGTTTTCTGCTATTACATCAGTGAAGAAGGTTTTTTTTTCTTAAAATTGGTACTTTCTCTTGTTTTTTCATGGATTCCTATTCATCTTATGTTATTCTTTGTGTCATTTAGCAGCTGCTGGATCGATTTTTCATAGTCTCTAACTATTTTCAAGAAATCTCATTTTGCATGTTCACTAACTGTAATCCTGTCTTCTATATCTGAAATTATGTCTTCACATTGGCTCACTGTGCTGCAAATACATTTCATAGATTTTTAATCACCTAGATAACTGATTACATCTGTTTCATACATTCCATTTCTTTTCTATGTTGAGCATTCATGGTTTCCATTTCTTTCCTATGCTGCACATTCATGGCTTCCATCATAGTCCTGAGCTCATCTATTTTTTTTTATCTCTTTCTATTCTAGAGTCTCTAATCATGTCTTTTTGTTTTACTCACCATCTCTGTAGTTATCTGGGAAATTGTTTCTTTTTTGAATGTTTCTAGGTCATCATTCATCTGTTTTGTGACTTCCCATGCTATCAGTTCAGGTTATCCAATTGGTTCATTATCAGATTTTTCCACCTCTTTCCCACAGAATTTGACTTTGCTGATCTGGAAGAGTGGGTTTGTGCTTGTTTAGATGTCTTCTCATTTCTATTTTTGTTGTTGGTGTTAATTTGGGTTTAAATCCTGAGTTGGTACTTCAAAATTGGTTATTGTATCTTTATTGGTTGTATTTAGAAGCCTTATGGCATGATTGCTTCTCGTATTTGTCTTTCAGGTATAGCTTGTCTTTAGATTTTGAGTCTCTAATGACATTTAGGTAATCTTGTTTTCAGTATACCCAGAAGGACAACTGATTAGATCAAACACAACACCTTAGCCGAGGTGATACCAATCAGCATCAGTAATAACAATGAACAGCTTAGAAAATGACAATTTGTGGTAGCTATTAATCTCTCACCATTAACTGTGTAATCTAGATAAAAATAAAGGACCACTCCAAAATATGGTTTTAGTAAATAAACCTTTCAAAATAGCAAATTTACCATTTGGGATGAGGATGTAGGACTTTAGAGGGAGGGATAGAGAGATACAAGGAGAGGGAAAGGTTTTAAGTGAGGCTAGAGGACATGGGAAGATAACACAAACATTGAGAAACTGTTGAAGAAAAGAGGAAAAGAGAGAGTGAAGAAACAAAGACAAGAAAAGAACAAACTAATAGCAATAGAGAAGCTAGAAGATGTATACAACTTAATGGCAATTGAGAGAAGCAAAGAGAGAATAAAAATCTGAAATAGGACAGGAACAGAAATGAAAAAGGACAGAAGTGAAGAACATGTAGGAAGAGAGAGAAAAAGAAGAAAAATGGGCCTCCTTTAGGGTATTTCTCTACTGTTGTGGTAGACAAGATGGGCAACAGTGTGAAGATAAAGTTCATTTGTATCAGCAACACAGCCATAGTCCGTGGATATTCAGGCTGATTTCTAGCTGAAAGGAACAAGTTGAGGTCCCTGATCTCTTGCAGGATTGGTCTCCACCTTGTTCTACTGCTGGTTTAAGCTCCCCTTACCTCAAAGCGAGTCTGGGTTCCAATTGGATGTGCTCATTCTACCAAATTACCAACCCCAATAGTCCAGTGTTCCATTTTTGCAGAGATTTTCTTCATTTTCAAAGTAAGCTACAGTTTTCATCAGGGAGCCACAAAGAGGCCCTCTCTCTCTTGTTCACTTTTGCTGGAGATCATAACCATGGACTTTATGGACCTGTGTGCCTCTGTAGTTCAGATCCAGATGATGACCTGGCCAACACTGCAGTCTGGGCATGCAACAATAGCAGGGGGAAAATCTGAGAACTCTGTATGAGATTGCCTGTGGCCAGGGTGGAATAGATGATGCTGGTATTTACCACATGATGGTACTAGGTCTACCATGTACTTTTATTGCATAATCAAGTTAGCTTTGTGTTTTGTTTTGTTATGGCAACAAACTGTTTTCAATCTTATGTCACAATAATTTAGATGGAATAAATAGCATGGAGATCAACACATGAGAACTTTGCAAAATGTGAGTAACTACATGAAAACTAACCGATAAAAGATGTTTATGTATTGGAGAAGTGAGATTACACTGAAGAAATTTATTATTTTATAGAAAATACATAAATGTAAAATACATTTGGCTTATCATGATTCAAGGCAAAAATAAAGTCCAGGTTTGTTTATGCCTCAAAGACAAAAGATACAACTATAAGCCCTTTCTTTTGAGGTAAGAACACATTGAAGGAAACATATCGGGGATAAAAATAATAAAATATTGACAAATTCAAAAATGTAAATATTAAACATGGTATTCAGCAAAAGCACAAAGCAAATGAAAAGTAACATAAGCCAAACACCTAATGTATATGTTCTTAATGCATAAAACTCAAAATTTATTCCAATTAAGTAAAACATAAAAATCAATTCAATAGTAATAACATCACAAGGTATTTCACAAAGGATGAAACTTATATGGTCCAATATATGGGAAAGACACTCAAAATAAAGTAAGTGCAATGTAAATGTAACCCAGGAATATTTCATACACAAATAATTGTAACCATAAGCTAAAATGTATGGTGCTAATTATTTTAATCACTAGAATATTCTGTAAGTGTAAAATCATTTTACTACTTAGGAAAACTCTTTGAAACCACCCAAAGGAGTATAGATGCCCCCTGTATACCAAATAACTCCACTTCAAATGTATAACTCCTGCTGGTTTCCACAAGGAGAAACATAGTACATTATTGAAATAATTTTATTCATAACACAAGAAAACGTGAACCGTAGATTTAGATCATTGGTAAAATGCTTGTGTGAGAGTGAGGCCTTAGATTCTAAACATAGCATCATAAAACAAAAACAAACCTCCAAATACCAAATAATTATTGAACATTGTGTGAATGTCAGAAAGAACAAATATATTGTGATTTTACCATATGAAGTGTAAAAATATATGGCTGTAAAATTGAAATAGATATGTGAAATAAGTTTGTCTTTCAAAAGGAAAATAATAGAGGCAGCCACCTGGTTCCAAACTACAAAGACACAGAGAACACTGGACCACCAGTCCATGGTACTGGTGTATGTGACATTTAGACAAAACAATGTGACTCAATGACTTTAATATTCCCGATGTCAAATATGTTCTTTGAATATTTCATGCTTCTCAGACTTCAGAAACTAACAGAATCACAAGTGAGAAATCCTGTAGACATTTTATCAAAAATTGCTAAGCCAAAGTACTCTGGTGAAATCAAGGACTCTGTGGTGGGAAGAAAGGTCTCTGGAGCCTCCCCAACTCAGGAGTTCTGTAGACATAATTTCCAGATGTTCTGTTCTAGGAAAAAAACTAGGATGAAGAAGGGAGGTGTCCTGCATTGTGATGCTGAAAACTTTTCTTTGCACTGCATTATAACAACTTGGCCAAATGATGGATGGTCTTCCTGGCCACTCTTAATTCTCTGTGAGACATTCATTGTCCTCATTTCCACACATGCCGAGATGATTCTGCCTCTAGGGTGGTCCTTACCTGCTGGTGGGAAACTGATGATTTTTAAACTCACCACATTTCCTATTCTCTTGTGCTGTTTTTATTTTCTTATGCCTATCACATCCTTAAAAGACCAAAGAATTTTCCCACAGTAAAAGAGTCTCCTGATAAAGACACATTAAACATTTTAATGTGAGATTCATATATAGTCACTTGGTGCAATCTAGAGAACTGGTTTAAACTGATGATGATCACCAAAAAATGCCATTCTCCCCATTATTGTTCTCACAGCTTTCTTCATATCTTTGTTCCTCAGGCTGTAGATAAAAGGGTTCATCACTTGAAGTATAACAGATAACATCACAGAATGCACTGCAGACACCCTGGATGGGATAGTAACAGCAGAGCTAAAGTACACTCCTAAACTTTCCCCATAAAAAAAAGAAAACTACTAACAGATGAGACCCACAAGTGAAAAAGCTTTATATTTTTTGCCAGATGATGACATCTTCAAAAGAGAAGAGATAATCTAGTATAAGAGAAAATGATGAAAAGAAGGAACAACCACAGAAAATAACAGATGACAAATAAACCAAAATGGCATTGATGAGGATATCAGAACAGGCAGGTTTAATGACCTTATCAAGTTCACAGAAGAAGTAGGGGACTTCCAGGTCTCTGTAGAAGGACAGCTGCAGCAGCAACAGTGTGTAAAGAAGAGAATCAAAGGGCTAATGGATAGAGAGAATAGGGCCAGAGAGACACAGAGGCAGGGGTTGATAATGATGCTATACATTAGTGGGTGGCAAATGGCCATGTAGCAGTCATAGGGAATTACTACAAAGAGGCAATTTTCCAAGATAAGAAATGCCAGGACAAAGAAGAGCAGGGAGAGGCAGGCTGTGTAAATAATGCTCTGACATTGAAAGTGGATGTTCACCAGCATCTTTGTGAGTATCCTTGTCCTTAAACAAATGTCAGTAAATGTCATATTTGAGGAAGAAGTACATGGGGATATGGAGGTGTGAGTCATAGCTGATGGCCAGGATGATAAGCCTGCTTCCCAGAACAGTGATCAGGTAAATGGACAGGAAGAGGTTGAAGATGAGGGGCTGCAGCTCTGGATCATCTGTCTGTCTCAGAAAAAAGAATTCTAAAATGGCTCTTTTGTTTATTGGTTCCAGGCTAGTTATAAATCTGATGGAAAGAAGACAATGAGATCTATGATACTTGGGCTGTACCAGTATCAACCAGGAACTTGCTAAAAGTGCTGAGAGTTGGACCCCACCTCAAACCAATTGACAATATACTCAAGGCTTGAGAATCAACATTGCATAACTTAAGAAGATCTTTCATGTATGATAACATGAGAATTGCTAGCTGGAAAATTTCCTTATTCTGCATTGTGAAGCCAATAGTAAATTGAAGACTTTCTTTCTGTATATCTATCCTTCTCCTTTTTACTCTTCTATCATTTCTGTACTCATTCTGTATAATGCTTTTGAACCCAAATTTACTCACACATTATGCCAAGTTCTTATCATAAAACAAATAGATAGGACTTTATTCTTTAAGAAATATTACACATTTTAAAAGTAACAGAAATGTAAAAATAAAATCACAAGATGTAGCTCATTCTTAGAGAATTTAGTATCCTAATTGGTAGGTGGAATTCGAGTAAAAGAATAATAATAAACATAAATAGGAGAAAAAATAAAATACATAGGCTCTTAAAATTCACATGAAGAAAGAATTTGGTGATCCTCAGAGAACAGATAAACACCAGATAACACTGAAATAAGGTGAACTAGCAGGACTGTCCCTCCTTTAGGATCTCCTTTCTGTAGGAGACCCTGAATTGTAATCACTTGACTAAATCCAGGATCTAGCACTTGCTTTGGAAAAAGACAAAATCAACTGGGTTTTCAACACAGAGTCCTCATTTTTATAACTAGGACTATTGTAAATTATATGGAGCTGTTGCAATGATGAGACTGAACAGACCTTGAGCAGCCAATAAAATGCTCTGTGCATAGAATCCTCATGGTGATATTGCCTAGTGGGATTTTTTTTGCCATGACTAATATACTCCTTTGTTTCCAGTCTAGTACAGAAGTAATCTACAAGGCAAAATAAGAAAAGAGGAAAGAAAAATAAATTTATAATTGCAAATTTTAGGTGTATCAAATTCCTTGTACTCATGGTAAAATTGACCATGATTCATGAAATGAAAGGAAGGAAATATCAATGACATCAACATTTAGTGGCATGAACACACTCAAAATGGTTTAAATGATAAAGAAAATTAACTATAGGATGCATTCAAAGGAATCTTATGAGAGAAAAAAATGTACAATATAAAATCTTTTTGTGAAATTTAAAAAAAAATATTATAAAACATGTACATACAGGATCACATGCAAAAAGAACAGAAAGGCACAAATTCCCTCCTAAAAGTTATTTTCTGTGTTATTCAAGCATCATCAATGCCTTTGGAAATAAGAATAACTGCTGAGTGACATCAATTAACATTACCAGGTTCAGATGCTTCTCCAAACTCACTTTTGGCATTACTTTTGCAACACATTTTAAATGTATGTGAAGCCATGCATTGGTACAGGGTTGTTTCTTTTCATTCCCTTGAGGAATCAGTACACTTATTTAATATCCACTTTCAATGCAGTTTTTATTGTACTTACCATTATTTTCCCAAAAATATTTCATTTAAAAATTTTCTATATTGAGTGCATAGGAGCAGAGCCACCCCCAGCAAAGAGGAGGTGAATCTACTAGGTCACCAAACAAGTGGCCCCTACCCTGAGGAGCAGGGCCACCCCAATCCAGAAGAGGTGTACTTTACAGGCTGCCATAACACTGCCCCCAGCCCTGAGGAGCAGAGCTCTCCCCAACAAAGCAGAGCTGAATTTCCAGGTTGTTGAACAACTGCTCCCAGATCTGAGCAGCAGAGCCACTCCTATTGCAGAGGAGGTGAAAATTCCAGGTCAACATACAACTGGCCCCAGACCAGAGGAGCATTGCCACCCCTAGTGCATAAGTGGTGAACCTTTTGGGCCACAGTACTACCAGCCCCAGAACTGAGGAGGTGAGCAGGGCAGGCACCAGCGACACACATCCCTCACCCCCAAAGCACATTGAAATAAGAAGACATGAAAACAAGACTCAAAACTAGACTTCCAGATCACCTAAAGCAACATGAAAGATAAACAAGATGGAATAACTGATGCTCAACCACCAGGACTTCCTCAACTGATAATGAGAGAGGATCTGGAAAAAATGAAATCAGAAATAATTTCTCAGGTAACAGCAGAGATTGCACCCATAGTGCAAGACATGATTAATAAATCTAGAAAGCACACAGAAAAATAGTGGAGCTGAGGAACATGATATTATCTCAAAATTTGAAACAAATAGAATCCATAAAACAGATGCAAACAGATTTCCAGGAGTTTAAAAACTCGAATGAATGTTCATACAGCAAAAGGAGCCAATATGAGAACAGAATCTCAGATATAGAAGATAAAGTTGGAATTACTGACCAGGAAATTAAAAATTGCTTAAAAGTAGTAAGGGATCATGAGGAGTCAATCCAGAAGCTGCTAGACTATGCAAAGAAGAATAGCATGAGACTAATCATAGTCAATGAAGATATAGGAGAGAGTGCAGACAACATTTAAAAAAAAAACTGTTCACAGAAGTGATGGCAGAAAACATCCCAAGCAGGGGAAAAGAACTTGACATACAGATAAGTGAGTCATATAGGACTCCAAGCAGTCTTGATCAAAAAGCATCTACACATAGGCATATAATAATTAATATTCCAGAAACCAAACAGAAGAACAAAATCTCACAAGCAGGTAGATAAAAGAAAGAAATCTTATACAAAGGATAACCCATCAAAATCACAGCAGACTTCTCAGTGCAAAGCCTCAAGGCAAGAAGAGCTTGGAGTGAAGTATTACAAGCCCTAAAGGAAAACAGACTCCAACC